>JAFIDM010002131.1:67837551-67900658 GCA_023159025.1 Thereuonema tuberculata | reverse complement strand
CTTCACCATTGTGTTCAGCATCAAAAAATAGGTGACCACGTCCAAAAAAATCAGACCTCTAGGACTATTATCTGACTGGAAGTTGGGATCAAAAGTGGTCGCTTCCGATAAAGTTGTGTTTATAAAAGTTTGTTTATAAAATTGTGTATATTATGGGGCCGCTTTGCTTTTGACATTGCCTAAAAGCATTAATTGTTTTGTTGTTTTAACTTTTTAAAATACATTAACTGCAGCAGTTGCGAGGAAAAGTAAGGGTTTCTGTGTTTATCTAACAAGGTTTGGCTGAAAACCAGTAGAACACGAGTTCCTTTGATAGACTGACATGAAGTAAAGGAACAAAGGGGAATTACTTTTTCCCAATTATACCGAGATTTGCGTGGATAGGATAATAGCCATAGCATTGTTTTAGCATCACACCATCTGTTTTGGTCTTTACCACCTTTTCTTTTTTTTTTTTGAGAATAATAAAAGGTTGAGTTTGTGCTCATGACTGCTGTAGTATATATATAGAAAGTAGAAATTATCTCTGAAACATTCTCTGGAAGATGAAAAGAAGAAAAATTAAAAAGAAGCATTAATCTTTAGAAGGATATGTTTATTTGGGATTTGCGAGTAAGATTTCTCTATTGCGGTCTTCCTTACTAGCAAACATATTTCTGATATTAAAAATTCGAATTTTTAGGCCAAGTAAGTGTTATGAGTCCATCGCTCTCATACAACTGGTTCATATTTTCTGAAAACCGAATTAGTTTTCCATCATTTTCATTAAATAACCGCATTTTATACTTTGCTAGCACAGTATTATATTTGATTTTACTCTTCATTTCAAATTTTGTGCTAAAAAAACATAAACAGGTAACAAGGTAAGATTCCTAAAATTTCCAGATTCGCTTGCCCTTCTGCTTGTATTTGAAAGGATCCTTTTCTACGAACTATTAATATAAATTTTAGTCAATTATAGCCAGATAACAGATAACACCTGAAAAGGTTCATTTTTTTTTGTGACAGAGAAATATGAAAGTTTTACCATCACAAACAAGGAAGTTCGTTACAATTAAATATTTGCATTCACTAAGTTTCTTAGTAATAAAGTTAGAAAGTTTCCAAAATAAACGTTTAATTGTACTTTGAAAGACGTTTAGTGCTGAGAATACAACAAAATTACTGTTTCTGTGGTAAAGCTGCAAGTAAGCCTTTACTAATACTCAGCAAACCTTTACTGTTCTATATGGTACTGCAATAGGAGAGAAATGCTGCTGCTACTTGAAACTTAACAGTTGAATGTTATGGCTTGGAGGAAGGCATCTTTAAAATGGATTGGTATTTAAGCTTCTGCAATTAGTCGGTTCTACAAGAGCATTTAAACTATGACAAACATAAACACAAATGGGTTTCCAAAGAAAAGAAAGTGGCCAATGAGTGAAAAGGTGAATGGCTTCATCAACTGCCAAAAAAGCAGTTGCTAGGCAACAGCATCGAAGAATGATAGGAATGTTCAGATCCAAATTCACAGGAGACGATGAGATGTTAGTGTATTGCCCCTAAGCAAACATAGCATCTGTGCTTCAAAAATATCGCATTTCTCATTCCAGTAAAAATATAAAACAACATCAGATGCGGTTAAAATGAAACGAATGTTATTTATATGGAATCCTTTAAATGGATATCATCTTTGTGGTTGATCTGACTGGAGAACTATGAACTTGATTAATAATGTTGGCAATCTTTGCAGACCAACATTGGGAAATGGAGACTTTTTTCCTCTTCTCCTCACAGTCCCGATTTGACGCCATCGGATGTCAGCTTTTCTAACATCCTTGAAGAAGTTTCCAAGTCTCTTAATTACAAGAAATAGTAATTTTTAAGCTTTCTTCCTCACCTAAAATAGTTAAATGATTTTAGTGGGTGGAAATACACATGATTTGTAAAAATTAAGAAACTTTGATGTATTACGAAGCCACTTGCATTTTTTCGAAATACTGGAATTTCGGGGAAGCTAGGATGAAACTTTATTTATTTGGTGAGTGCAAAAGTTCTATCCGTTTTATTGCCCATAAAGAAGAGCAAATAAACGCAAAATGAACAGTACCTATTATTGTGCATAATCCCCACTGCTATCTAGGACCTCTTGCCATCTTTCTGGTAGGAGATGAATCCCACGGCGCGACGGTAAAATTCCGGCGGTTTCGAGTCAAAAAAGTCTTGGATGCAGTTTTCACAGCATCAAGATCATCAATTTTCCGACTAAAGGAATTGCTCAACGCACGAAATAGGTGTAGTCAGTTGGTGCCAAGTCAGGAGAACAGGGAGAGTGGGGTAAAACTCCCAACCAAAGCCCAGTAACTTTTGGCGAGTGATGACAGCAGCATGTGGCCTGGCGTTATCGTGATGAAGGATAACATCGCGACGATTGATGAGACCTGGCCACTTTGCTACCAAATTTGAATGCAGCCTGTCTAACTGTAGACAGTAAAAGGCAGCATTGATGGTTTGGTTGAGTGGTAGGACCTCCCAGTGAATTATTCCCTGCATAATACCTTCGTGGGATGAAGTTCAGTTTTCGAAGTCGATGCAGGCGAATCAGAAGGGCGACACACAGTCCTACGACGCTTTACGTTACGGTACATAACCCACTTCTCATCTCCTGTCACAATTCATGTCAAGAATGGGTCATTTTTGTACCGGGAAAGCAAGGAAACACAGGTGGCGATTCGGTCATCTCGTTGATTAGCTGTCAGGTTATGTGGAACCCAACGATCCAACTTCCTTGTAAAACCCAACTTAACCAGCCGTCTCTCGACCGTTATCCGGTGTACATTGAAGATCTCCGCTAATTCTTGCACAGTTGGGTTCGGGCTATTCCTTACGGCTTGGTCAATATCAACCTCTCCAACGTGTGATGGCCGTTCATTCCTAGCCTGATCTTGGCAGCTTCTGTCTCCTTCCCTAAATTTACGAAACCATCGACGACATGTGCTTTCCTCTATTATCCTCCCCATAAACTTGACAAACATTGCGACATGCTGCGGCTGCCGTACTCTTTTTATCGAACTCGTATAACAAACAATGTCTTATATGCTCCTTCCATGTTACATACGTTCCATGTTACACCCTCTGATATTTTTTTTGAGATGATTAACTTTGTGAGACACGATGCATTTATATGTGAGGCATCCACACGTTTGATTGGCAGACGATTTGCGTCATTACAATGTCATGTGTGAGGGCAATTCCATTGAAATTTTCATATCCAAAAACGGGTAGAACTTCTGCACTCACCCAATATTACAAATACTTTTATTAGTGCTTACTTCCCACTTAGAATATGTAGTTAACCGAAGTACATTCAAGCTACATTGTCGGCTAGATGTGGGATTAAAATGAAATTGTGAAGAAAAACCGGATTAGAGACATTTAACAAACTATTGGAAATCTAATCTTTCCAGTAGTTGATTAATGTTGTAGGACCAGATGATCAAACGACAAGGAATATAAGCATGACCAATAATAGAAAACCATTGAATAAAAAGTATAGGAAATTGGAGTGGGAAGGAAGTATTCGACTCCTTGAAATGGATTAGAAGTTTTCGTAGCAGAAAACAAGAATATCATTAGTGAAATTCAAATAAAGTCTCAGGAAACTTTGGAGAATGTCGGGTTAGGACCTTCAGATTCATCGAAGCGCAAGATAATTGGTACAGAATTCGTAACTACCTTTATAGCATAGAATTCATTCTAATTCCATCCTGCCAGGAAATTAAAAGAATCCTAAATGTCTTCTTTACGTGATCTCATTAAGAAAATAACTTTAATAATTTCCATCAACTTAAGAGAATTAAAATAACACGATTGTTGACGAAGTTAATCGCGAAAAGAGCATTTTTAACAAAAGTTACCAATTACATCCGCATATGCTGTTAAATAGGAATTTGGGGAACCGGAGATATTTCGCACAGCAAGCAAGAAAAGATCAGGAAAAGGAAGAATATTAAAAGGGATAAAATTTGGATTTCCTTTTTTTGGCATTCTACTAATTACTTGATGTTTTTTTCGTAAAGTAATAGCCTACAATCATCGGAAAACTCCTAAAAATCGAAATGACGACTTGAAGCTTCCATGAATTTTCCAGACAATGTTATACAAAACATTGAAATACGTACGACTTCAAGTAATTAGTAACGTTGTAGAAACTCACGATTAAAAGACAAGAAGAAATAATCGGATAGAGTATAATTTTTGGCTGAAATTATTATCAAGAGATGGACGGTGATTTTATTTTTCTGTAATTGGTTGTCACTTTCTTTAAATTGAATTTCTCTCAGTTCTGTAATCGTATCGTATCACACCGTAAAAGTGAGAAATTACCGGCGGCGATTTGGCGAAGGCCGCAGCAATTGAAGTTTGGCTGACGGAGAAAGAATTACAATGACAAACCGATTAACTTAAGCCTGAATTACTTGAAATTGCCGCCATTGAAAGTCTCAAACGATTGGAATTTCTTACAAACGAAATGGCAAATAAATGGGATACCATATTTTAAATTATCACCATATCTAAATCCAATTGAAATGGTTTAGTGTCAGATGAACATTTAAAACTGCAAGATACTGGAATTTATTTGAATGAAGTGTTTTATTTACATAGGGCGGCATTATGGGAAAGTTTCGTGGAACACATCATAATTCCAGACTAATTTTCGAGTGTGGTTGTTTGTAGGAACACAAGCAACAGTCATTTATCATTTACTCTAACTCTACTATGTCAGAAAGATGTGGGTCAACTCAGTGAATAGATGGATGGGATTTAACTGCGCTTCAACTCTAAACAAGCGTCATAACCCATTTCCGTGGTCGTTGCTAATGTAGGCCCATAGAAACCTGTAGTAAAACAACAAGTTTTCACTGTAATTTTGTCTTTGTTTCTCCTATATCATCATTAAACAATTTATACATTTTTATTCTATAGATTTGCTATCTATACGATTTTTTTTTCATTATTGAACTAAATTCATTAGTTATCAAAATAAGTTGCTTATTTTTCGATATGATTCTTGCTTTTCAACGCCGATTACATATAACAACGATTCATTGAAAATAGAAAAATACAAATAGTACTGAAAATAGAAACATATTTAACGTGTGCAAGAATAAAGCAACTAAGAAAACACACACACATACACAATGAAATTGTATTAAGAAAAAAATATATCAACGTTTTAAAAGCAACATACTGGCTCCTTTGTCAAAAACAATAAATAATTTTAAATATGGCTTTAAAATTATAACAATTCATGAGAGATTTAATAATATGGGACCGGGGCAGAAGGGAATCCTTTGTTTAATTAAATCACTGAAACACTTTAGAATGAATACACGTGTTTATTGAAAAGTTATTTAGACAAAAGTAAGCAATGTTAATCTAAAAACTTACATATATATATATACAGAAAAATTGAAAAAAAAAAATTAAAGTAGTGCAACTATTCCGTTCTGTTGGTCAAAATGGAAAACACCCATGAAAATTAAAATAAATTTGTGTAAAATCCTTTTGAGTATATTTCAGACTACCAAGTTCTAATTTTAATCCGTAAAAAGATATATATTGTTAAAGTAATGATATTAACACAGTTCTCAAGAGATAAAATATTTTTAAAACAATTAATTGAAGATGCACTCTTCATGAGAACTGAAAATATTTTTTTTGTTTAAAAGACTGAGTTTTACTAAACATAAATTTTTAAAAGACAAAGTTTTATTAAAATAAAATTTTCGTTATTGAAATGGTTTTTAAAAATATAAAATTAAAAATGATAAATTTCTTAATACTTCAGAATAGTATACTAATAACTGCTAAAATTTTTTACTTAAAACCTAAGAATGTTTTATGGAAGAACTTTCGGTTTAGATTCTAGACACAACATTCACCATTAAGATACGAGTATATGCTCTTTATTAATATTGTTCCTTATATTAAGAAACAGAAATAAAAAACATCACTCATTAGACGAGTCTTTGAAACGGAGATAAAAAAAGTTAAAAAAATAATGTAGGGCCGAACAGAACCTGATCCATTCTGTCTCAGGTCATAGGTGAATCGCTATGACATTAAACAATAGTAAATATGTGTAAAGCGAGCTAAAACAACAATTTTATAACAATTATATATTACATTGTAGTTTAATTATTAAAGGTTTTTATTCATCTCAGCTACTGCAATTTCTTTAAAAATTCACTTAGAACGTGAAAACCATCAGTTGATGCTCTCAGGCCAAACTGAATGGCGAAAACAGTCTGGTTGGCTTCTTTCCGGTTCATTCATGAGCTTCGCCGGAATTCCAGCAGCCTGTGCCATCTACAGACGAAATAAAGAATTGTTCCACCCCGGGTTCCCCTACATGAAAAACATGCAATCAACAATGCTATGCAGAGAAACAATAAAAAAGGAATTAACATGTCAAATAAAAGAATAACAATATTAAAAATATAGGATATGAAGTATAAAACAATATTATGAGAACCATATTTAAAAACAAAACCTAAAACAAACAAATTTATCAAAACAATAAAAAAATATTGTTTAAATAGAAGATGAAAGCAATATTGCAGAATCATGATCACACTTTATCTAATAAATAATTTGGAACCTTATCAACATGGATAACGAAGCATGGTAGCAATTAGTCATGGAGGTCATAACGCTTTCAAAACACTGTCTATTTATTATAATCATTAACTCTGACAAAAAATAATCTGGCTGCTTTCATTCATTTAATGTTTACCCTTCCATTGCAATGTGCAGCTTTAAGATAATGTTCAGTATCCGCTGATTTAACGCCTTGTGCTCGTGGATACGCATCTGCAGCATTTGGTAAAATTGACCGAAGTACGTGCAGGAATGATTAATACATCGCTAGCCACATACACAACCTGTAAGTATTTAAGATTCCAAAATAGGAAGACAATTGCTTGAAAGCCGCGAATCCATTTTATACGCTAGTGATGCTGTGATGCCCACTTTGGTTCTTTTTGAATAATTTAGCCAATTTATAATACACGCTCTCTATCAAAGGAAGCACCACCCAATGCTCCTTATTGGTGCTCGATGAAGGATCATGGCAAATGTCAACTAATGTGTTTCTACAACATTTGCTATAAAATTCGCTGGATAACCATTAGAAGAAAGAATGCTTGGAATTTTATCCAATTCATGATTGAATAATTCCAGAGTGAAACAATAGAGGAATGCACGACCATCTTAACCACATTAATAGTATAAGAAGTTATCGAACCTTAATGTTAATTAAACAGACATAGATTTACAGAATACTCCCGTTTGGATTCAGATGTTTTCTTGATGTGGCTATCTCAAGAAAAGAAATACCATTATCATTATCGTGTTCAGTGGTGAATTGAATGTGGGAACATACCATAGTCAAAGCCTTAAAGATATGGTCAAATATAAGGACATTGGTAATAAACAGTATATCATCAACGTAGCTCCAGTAAAAATCAACATATAGGCTTATTTCTAGAAAAGTGGCTTGTGGTGGTCCTCCATAGTAAGAATATAAACACTTCCTATCTTCCCATGGATATTATAATAGTCGAAAATTTTACATTGATATGACTAATTCCTTTGATTTTAAGTCTGAGAGATATTTTTCTTTATATAGATTTCGGGAGGAGCTTCAGCCCCCCGAGCCCCCGGCTACGTGCCTGCTGCATGGGATTGTGAATTATCAAATATCTCATTTATTGTTATAGATTAAAATTCATGAAATAAACTCAACGTGCAGGAAAAGTATTAAGAAACAAAACCCAACACTGTACATAAATAAACAAATCGTTTCGTTTCTTAATAATTTCCTTCACGTTGAATTTATTTCTTGTTATTACATTGCCTTTTTGGTGGGCCCGGTAGCCGAGTGGGTAAGGGCGCTTGGCTGCGGGTTGGAGGTGACGGGTTCGATTCCCAGCCTCGGCGGAGGCCGGGAATTTTTCCACGCTTCTTTCTCCTCCAAACGGGCCCTAGGGTCTACCCAGCCCTCTATAGAATGGGTACCGGGTTTCTTTCCCGGGAGTTAAAGGCGGGCGAGCGACGGGCCGACCCCCCGTCCTCAACTTTGTCCCGTAGGTTCTGAACACTGGAGCCTACCCTCCAGTTGCATTGCGCGGTCCTATGGGCCTGATCGCAACTTTAACTTTAATTAATTTTTTTACTTTGGTATGATTAAGGATTCTCTATTAACACTTTAACACTGCACTTCTCTATTAAATTATTTCTATTAATACAAACCAGTATGTTGGTTTTCAAACATTGATATATATTTTCTTAATGCATCTTTATACTTATTATTTGTGGTTTTCTGTTACTTGCAAGAAATAATACTTTTTTTTTGTAATTCTATTTCAATTTTTTAGTAAATCTGAATTATTATTACAATTCTATAAATAGATAAATAAGAATAATGTAAAGGAAAATGGTATAGTTTCTGATTAGTTATCTCATAATTAAGGTTAATTTGTTTTAATGCAAAAATAAAAAAAAATCATCTCTTTTTTTCTGTTCCTTCTGTTCCTGACGTTGAAAAATATTGAAAATATTTTTTTTTATTTCATCCGAACCATTCGAATTCTTTGTTTAATCAGCTTATTATTAAACATTGACATTAAAACTTTAATGTGTTATAATCTGTTTAATAATTATTTGTTTATTTTAAGAAATTACAACACTTAATCAGTTACAATCACTTAAAATTAATTAACATTAGTTTAAAACATTTGATCAGTTAATTTCATCATTTGTTTCGGTAAAGAAAATAAAAAAAAAAGTTGAAGTAAAATATAATAAGAAAATGTTAAATTACAAAAATATATCTTATTTTGATATTTTTTTTCCTGCAACAATGCCATTGTTTTCATTAATCGGAATGCTAAATTATCGCGAAAAGTAAGTTAATTTATTTTAGATAAATTATTACTTTTTTAATAATTCGTGAAAATATATAAACAATTCTACTTAAAGTATTCTATTTAAAATATTTATTGTTGGAGATTCGCAAACTAGGTTGAAAATAATGTTGGAATTTACTTTCTTTCTTAATTTACTTTCTTTCTGTCTTAACTTTCTATTGGGCAGTCTAATTCAGTGCGATACCCCTAATTTTTTGGTGTTACATTGGACCGTACCCTTACCTTTAAAGCATACTATTTGAATACAAAGCAAAAATTATGCGGCGAAATAATATTTTTCGTAAACTAACAGGTTCAACGTTACCTTGTGTATTCCAAATAATCTATACCTTTGTTTCTTTGCGGCAGAATGTGCAGCACCAGTCTGGCAGAATTCTGCCCACACCAAACAGCTTTTAATAAGACAGGACGCAATGAGACCAACTCCAGTCAATAAAATCACGAGCATTGCGCCTCCAGCAGTAAGACGAAGAGAAGCGGAAGAATTTGAAAAGAAAAAAACAAGATACAGATCCTGTGTTTGAATGTGAACTTCGAGGTTGAAGCCGAGAAATAATTTCTTACCTACAATATCATCAATTGTTTCGACACATTAAAACAGACATTTAGAACTTTGGCATAATTCAGCTTCTGAAACTTGGGGTAACCAGAAGGAACTTGCTTCTAGGTATCATCTCCCATACGGAACCTGCAAATTTTTAACAGATTGACAACAGCTATGTCAAGAAGTCAACAAAATCTGAAGAAGGGGGTCTAGATTGTTTGAAAACGAATCTTGTGACTGTGGAGAATCCCAGTCCTTAACATCTGATATTTTGTAGCAACCTCAAGGAACCTTATACTACAAGTAATTTATTTACTGTGAATGGCAAGGTCAGTTGAGGCTGGTGAATTTTGTGCTTTACGTAACATGTAAATGTACCTTTACATGTTTTAACCTTACAACATCGTGTTCCAGACTCGGAAATATGTAATACATCGGGCGGCCATTGCGGATGACGGAGTAAAATTTGGATGGCCAGTAAATAAACTATGGACATTCAATTACATGAACCAGGTCTCCGATGATTAACAAAACTTTACTAAAAGCCATGCATTACCGGTACTTCACAACCATGTATTAAAGGTATGAAGAAGATATTTTAAATTTGCAGTTATTTTGTTTTATTCGTAAAAGAAACTTTGTGTTATTAATTATATTAATAATATAATTATTAATTATAAATCTGTGTTCTGATGACGATAAAATTAAAATACCCAGGAATTGTAATTTAAAAACTATAGGAAATTAATTATACAGGAAACAAATAAAATTAACAAGATCATCAACGTTAGAAGTAGATCCTGGGTACATTGTCACGAGAAGGATGATATTTTTTAATCATACGTCAGTTTCCTTACACTTATACAGTGGAACCCCGCCATTCGTCTACCTCGCTACTCGTACAACTCGTTATTCGTCCAACTTTTTCAAGTAAAATTGAACTCCGCCATTCGTACGCTTGCTCGCAATTCGGACAGCGTGACCTTGTTACTGGCCGCGCCACACGGTCGCTTCAGTTCAGTCTCGTGCTAGCTTTCGTACGCTACGCATCATCCATGCAAGCTTCATGAAACTTTGTGCTATTGTAGGTTATTTTTTGTTATTTTTAATAAAAATAGTGCAGCCACGGATCCAAAAAAGATTATTGATTCAACCAAGCCTAAAAGGAAAGCAGTGAGAGCGACAATTGAATTGAAAAAAGTACTCGTTGCGAAGTTTGAAAGTGGAACTCGTGTTCTGGCTGACCTGGCAACTCTGACCTGGCAACTCAGTATGGCATTGCGAAATCAACCATATCGTCTATACTGAAAAAGAAAGACATAATAAGAGAGCAGGCCCGGATTTCCGCCTAGAAAGACCCGGGCCTAGGGGCCCCTCCGTATTGAATTTTTTTTGGTTGTTGAATTGGAGATTTCGTTTTTTTTTTTGGTTGTTGAAAGGGAGATTCCGTATTTTTTTTTTGGTTGTAGATTTTCGGGATGGGGGGGGGGGGTAAAATTTCACTGTATGCCGCGGCTGGGGGTTTCACAGCCGGGGGCTGAGGGGGGGGCAATGTAAGTGGGGCCTAGAGGCCCTGGGTCTTTAAATCCGGGCCTGTAAGAGAGGCCTATATATTTATTGTTTTTATAGTTTTTATGTATTTTACGCTTAAAATATTATTACAAAGGCTTAAATAAGCAATCATCTCTGGGTTCTGGAACGGATTAATCCAATTTACATTATATCTTATGTGAAAAAATGATTCGCCATTCGTACAAATCGCCATTCGAACTGCCTCCTGGAACGGATTGTGTACGAATAGCGGGGTTCCACTGTACTTGAAAACAGTATATAGAATGGTGTGTTCGACAATTCACGTTTAGTCTATTATCAAGTGTCACTATTGACAAGGCAAACACCAAATAAAAATGAAATTTAGTGCAATAAAGTGCCCAAACTCCACATATGGGGAGCTATATTCTAAGAACCACACTACTACGACTTGATATGGGGTCAATCCATATGAAATCAACCAATAAAAAAAAATTTGTTGCTGGCATATTTTATTTTATTTTTGATAGTACATTTTCTGTTTATATATACATCTGGGAGTACAAAACGATTTTTTTTTAAAATTTTATTATTACTAATTACGTTTTTGGCGTTTTCAGAGGTTAGCGATAAGTTAAATAACTTTTTTGCTTATTAAGATATCAACTTGAAATAAAAACCATCTTATTCTAAATGAAACCATCTACAAATCATGTTATGACCAAAAATGTATTAAGTTGTAAGGAAATAATCTCAAATTTAACTAGAAAAATATGTTTCCGATTAGAATAAATTGAAGATTTAGGGAATTTTTTTTCCAAGAAGGGATTAAAACACAACTTTAATTTTTTTTCCCCTTAAAAATATAATAGAGAAGAAGACTTAAAAAAAATTTGATACCTTTTAAATGCCACCTTTAGGTTTTACAGACCTTGAAATATCGCAATTTGTCCAAAATTGCCGATTTTCAAACAGGCTTGTCTCCAAAAGGGGCTGAATCAAAAAATCTGAAATTTTCAAAAAATACTCTTCTAGTATCTGGTAATAACCACATGAAATTTCATCATGGGGTTTTAATCAGAAGTATTTTTTTTTTAATTAAAGAAAAAGCAAAAATACACAGTACGACGCACATTGACGCAGACTCCTAAAGTGTTAAAACACTTAAAAAAACACACCTAATAAACTAACCTATTCTAGGCCTATATGTACAAAATGTGTAAACTGTAATTGACACCCAGAGCTACCATTGGAGTAACCCTCAAGTTACCTTGCACCCTTTTATGAGCTGCATGATGGTGAAATGAGCCACAGAAGCCTTTCTGTTATAAGTGACAGTTTGGACCATAGTACCGTGACTGTGCACTGCTTTCAAAAACATTTGACTGAATATATATAAAAAAAAGCTCCTTTAGTAAAAAAAATGTTTATTTTATTATTTATTTAGTTTAAATAAAGTAAAAGTTTTAGTCACTTTTTTTGTCAGGCAGTGTACATCAGGACTTTAGTCATCCAGAGGACTTAAAGTTTTCTCCTGCTGCAAGGTTCGCAGTATCAACTGTCGGATTCGGTCTAGTAGATAGATCTAGAAGAAACAGTTTGTATTCTGCCTTATGATACCCAAGACTGTATTGTGCGTTATGATACCCAAGACTGTATTCTTTATAACAGTATTCTTATGATTTACATTTATAGTAATAATATAAAAGTATTTGTTTATCAAATCTCGCTTCGTTATTCACAGTCTTTTCATGTATTATTTAGCAATAGGAAATGAGTTCTCCGAATAATATAAACTCCCAATTTTCTACATCTACGGAGAATTGGTCGTAGTTAGTTAAATTCCAGAAAAGCTTTATAATAATCAGAAATTTGCCTTTGTAATATTAAAACAATAAAAATGGAGTGAAATATCCTTAATACAATATGAATATATAAAATATAATTATTTTGTATTTTCATACTGAATGGTAATTATCTTCACTCTTAAAATCATTTCAGCTACTTAATTGAATTCTATATTAGCCAAGGACACAAACATGATAGGGAAGTTTGAAAACTTAAAGGTTTGGAGAAGAATAGATTACATTTGATAGAAAAAGAATGCCTTTAAAGAATGCCTTTAAAGAATGCCGAAAATGAGTTTATTTTTTCAGCATTCAAGCTATACATGGTGTTCAGCTAAGATTCATCTTGGATATGAATACCTTAAACTAAAAAGAAAATAGTTGCTACCACAAATTCTCGCTCTTTATCATCATCCTCTTGACCTGTTCAATGATCTTTCGCTAGATCACCTTTCCATTTCACTGGTTATCAGTTCACTTTTACAGTTTCTGATCCTTGTTGTTTACAATATAGTCATTAACACAGATCTGTCCACGGTGTTTTCAAAACTCTGTATCAGCTTCACTTCGATGTGTCTTCTCCATTCATTCTTATAATGTTTTCAGTTCATCTTATTCTTGCTTTTTTTAAAATTGATTAAAAGGCCAACACACAAAATAATTTTAAAAAACATATAATAAGAAAATAAATTAACTCCGTTTCGGACTGAATCAGCGGCCATTTTACAAGTAAACTTTACTTGTAAATGATGGCCCGCTGGTTCGGGCCCAAAAGATAGTTAAGTTAATTTTTAATTATGTTTTTTAACATTATTTTTTTTATTTTAATCAATTTTTAAAAAATTAATAACTACACACGTAAAACGTGCTTCATGTTATTCTTGCTCTTTTCATCATTTCTTCGACATCCATTTCTTGAAAAAATGGTACAAAGATACCTTTGTATCTTTGTATCTCCTTTCAAATAAGACGCTGTTATTCTGTTTCACAATCAGAAAGTAGATAGATTTTTGTGTAATTTTTTTAGTTCTCTTACAAATAAAAGTGTTTGATTTAAGAATATTCTATAATACAAATTAATATCTCTTACCAGCTTAGTGTTATTTCTTCACTATCAATTATGATTAGGGAATAAATTCATTAAGCCAGCTTTTTAGCTGGATGTTACTTTGGAAGCTGTATTCAGATATTTTGTCTTTCTTCCACTGATTGTGAGTCTCATTCTGTTTAAGTCTTCTTGATAAGACTTAAATGCTTTCTCTTTTTCAGGGTTCATTGGATCAATAATGTCGACATTGCCAGTCTTAAGCTACACTAAATTGAAAAATTTATCGCTTCCTTTTCATAATATTACCCCGTCAGTAATATTTTACACTACAGTATTAATAAAAGAGGCCCTCATTCCTCCTTAACCCTTATTAATCTACATAGGGTCCTAAGGAATTAAGTGTACATCCTATTCCATCGTTTTCTTTCCTAATTAACGTGACCATTCCAGTCAGTTTCTTTAGAACTTCTGTCTTACAGTGACTCTGTGTCTTAATTCCTGTTCAAACTTTTCAGATTATGGTTGATTAACAAGTGTTGCTTTTACTATTGTATTCCTTAGATTCCATAAACCTGTCTCATCAAAAATATCTAGTTTAAAGTCACTTAGCCATTTCGATAACTTTATTAATATATCGGCCGTAATTAAAGAGGAGATCTCTAGAATCCAACTACCAAAAACGTATTGGACCAAACTTCACCAAATTCGGTGTGAATACTATTTAGACCATGGGGTTTTGATTTTTAAAAAAATAGTTCAAAATTTTGCTACCATGGGAAATAAAATGGCGCTGGAAGCGGGAAAATATGCAGATTGCTGTAAACTGATGTCATAGATTGAAGGATATAAAAAGATGAAACGAACAGTGTATATTAGGTCGGACTGATGTGCTATGGCTCGCGGTGGTGCTTTGATGTTAAACCTTCGCTATGCTGAATTTATGTGATCGTGCTTTGCTGGTGAAATTTTACATTTCTTCTGTCGCACTTCGAGCTTGAAGAATTGAAGGAAAGAACCAATGACAATCACAAATTTGCGAAAATGATTTTGCGATTTGAAAATACGGGTTCGTTACAGTGCTGCCAGGATGAAGATGCAAACCTACATCAAACCTACAACTTTTAACTGTCGCAACAGCTGCACTGGAATCAAATGGTAGAGATAAGTCCAACAGTGCACGGGTAATATCCAGGCAATTAGATATGCCATATACAACGGTGTGGAATAAACTGCTGAAGTTTTTCTGTACAAGATCAGTCATGCTTAATAACTGCTTCGAGGAGATGCGGACGCTCGTCTGAACTTTTCTCCGATATTCCTAGCTCAAATGGAAGTCGAGGATGCATGGCCTAGGAACATCGTATGGAGTGATGAGACACATTTTCATCTTAACAGAATTGCCGCTTTTAGGTGTTGAGCATCCTCGTGTGTCTCAGCAGATTTCTTTGCACTTCTCGAAAAAGTTTTTATCGAAAAGTTTGCTTCGTTCATCTCGGTCTACCGTTTTGAAGAAATAACAAACGGTCCAGTGACTTGCTCCGTAAATGCTTTAAGGCATCAACGAATGCTGCTTGATTTTGTTACTCCACAACTTCAACAGCGTGGATGTCTCGGACTCAACATATTTATGCAAGATAGAGCACCCCCTCACATTGGATTGGGTGTACAGCAAGTCCTATGGCAGCATTTTACAGAAGACAGAATAATTAGTTTAGTGTCTCCTACAAGTTGGCCAGCCCGTTCCCTGTGACTTTCGGTTATCGGGATATTTGAGTTGGTGTACCAAGGAGGCGTGGATAGCATTACAGGACCGAATAACGCTATACGTGAGGCAAATCACTGGAAATCTCTTGCCTTCTGCTGTAGGAAATGCTGTTCACAGAATGCAGTTATTTGACCAATTGCACGGAAAACATATTAAATCTGTAAATGATGCCAAAATAAAAATTACTATTGATTGTAAACTTTCTTTCAGTATTACGCCCAATTTTCGCTATACCTGTAGCCTCCAGCGCCATTTTTTCCCCTAGTGGCGAAATTTTTAACTATATTTTTCTCTTTAGAAATCAAAACCCCATGGTCTAAATTACAGTGTTCACGCCAAATTTGGTGTTCGTTTGGCCCAATAGGTTTTTGGTAAATGGGGTCTAAAAACACCTCCTCTTTAATGATGGCTATCTGGTTGTTCAACTGTTTTAGTTGGACTCATTAATATAGTCCATCCTACTCGTATTAGTAGCCGATAATATTTTGCTTTCGACCAATTTTATATCGTCTGTCTCAGAATCAGCCATCATTATATTGGTAACAATAACATTGATATGTTTTCTCTCTGGAGGTTCTTCAAAACAGTCGTTACGAATGTGATCTATTAGAATGAAACCATGCACTATCATCATTGTTACTAAGAAGTCTTGAGACTGTTCAGATAGTGTGATATCTATAATTACTATCATCCATTCAGTCTTGTTTCTTATGCACAGAACAAATACGGTTTCCTTTCAAATCTTGTGGGATTTTTATTTTTTTTACCGATCTCTAAAATCCCAATCTTTGAGTTCATTCCTACCTTTTTTGACTATTTGCTCCAGGCGCTTTTTCATCTCTTTTGAGATCCTGTTTGACCCTGTCTATTGCGGACACAGGTTAATCGTCATCCTCTCTCTCTCTTCCGGTAAATCTCTTGTGATCTTTTTTTTATTGTATGATATTCTATTTCACAGTTGATCAAAAAGGTGTGGGTGTTTTCTGAAACCTGTCCGTTTTCCCTCTTCGTGGAAGCACACAAACTCTTCTCCCTCCACCTGCATCCCCCGGAAAGTGTCAGTTACTCGATACTAATAGAAAATTCGTAAACATCCAAGAAGGATGTGAAAGACGGCGACAGTCGATTGAAACACAATAGTAAGTTCAAGTTGAAATCGATTTCGGTTGAAGGAGAATTCTGGAGTTGAAGGAGTCTCCTGTTTTCATCATCATGCACTTAAGATGAATATTTTAGTAATATTGATATATTATTTCTTTTCTTGTTTATTTTAATCACATTTTCTCTTCAACGATTTTGAAGTAATTTTGAAGATCTTATTTTAAGTCTGTAAGACATTTAAATATATATATATTTTTTAAAAATTAAATTATGTCCTTAGTTAAGGTTTAACGTGTGTTAAGAAATATCCACAAAATAAAACGGCCAAACACACAAGCTTCAAAAGAATACTTTTAAATACAAAATTAAAACACGACATGTTTCGATTTGTCTATTTACAAACCTTTTTCAATGTGAATGATGGGCCAACGGAACAGCCTCTTTAATACAGCTCACCGTGAAGATACGAAAATCACGAGGAGTGGAGACCCCGTAGAATAAACAGTTAGCTCTAATCAAAAGCCACTGTCCTATCACCAATCGAAAACACATGTCTGTTGTTTAATTTTGTATTTAAAAGTATTTTTTTTAGCTTGTATGTTTGGCCGTTTTATTTTGTAAATTATGTCCTTCTTTGCGCTAAGTTGATATACAATGGAAATTCAGGAATTGTATTTGATATATAATCATGAATACTTGACATGACTATTTGCCAAGAAGAAAATGTTTTAGAGGAAAATATTTAATTAAAGTTTTCAACTATACAAACATTACAATATTCATTTTTATAAATGTTATTACAGTACTTGCAATTTATTGTTAATTCTGACTAATAGTGCAGTTGATGAATCTCTTCTTCGTCTAAGGCAGACAACACATATTAAATGGTTGAACTTATCCTGATTCTTCTGATTAATGGTTAGGATTCATTTCATTGTAGATTTGTATCACAAGAATAACTGCGGAGCTCAATTATTTGTATTACACTGTTTTAAGAAAAAGATAATTAATCTGAATTTTTAAAGATGTACCTTTCAAAATTATTTGCTTTTCAATAAGGACTTTTATTTGTACATAATTACCTGTTTTTAATTTTTTTTTTCGTTACTTTAATGGAATAGGATTTAGTTGTTTTTTTCCTTACGAGTCTTGCTATTTACAGTTGGCTTCAAATTGCAACGATTGAAATTTCTTGATTAGATCTTAAAACAAAAAAATGCTATTCAATAATTTTAAAGCAGATTCAAATAAAAGATTGTATAAATTCTTTTTACATAAAGTTTAATTAAGATGATGGCTTCAATAAGAATATTCCATCTTCAGCAAATGTACCTCGTAATGGCGACTGACAAATACATCACCTCCCTTTGGAAATCCTTCGTCGATGGCAACTCTTGCATTTCTTGATGAAGTTACTTTTTACTGCTGTCGAAGACTTTCCTACAAGACATTTTTTTTTTTTTTACCTTTTTCTTTTTTAGTCTTGTCAGTGACTTTGGATTATGATAATGAACAACGATAACGATTTTCAATATGTTCTTTCAACTAGAGGCTTAAACTAATGGAATCGATTCTTGTCTGAAAAAGCAATTGGAGCTACAATGTAATTCCCATTCAGAAAACGAGCTCTAGGCTTTAGAGACAATGTTATGAAGGCTGTCAACAGATGGCGCAATCTGTCCGGCTCTGATGAAAATGTGGACGAACATAAAACCAATAAGGTGGTTGGCATTTTGTAACTTGATGAAGAGAAACGCTGATCGAGGCCAAAAGCCTGTTCTTATTTTGTGCTGGATCGATCAGAAAAGGAATCAAATCGGCTGAAGGAGAGGCCTGTATTAGTGGCCAGTAATTGTCGGGTTGAAGAGATGGCGTCTGACAATGTGACTAACTTGAGGATTTATTTTACACACTTACCTTTTTTTAATCTAATCCTAACGATTTGATAGGATTAGAAATAGATTGAATTTTTGAAATGTGTTTATATAGTGATATGGACGAGAAAGTAAGAATAAATAAGAAATTGGCAGTAATTTCTTGCCGCTCCGAAAAGAAAATATTAGATTTTAGATTATTAGATTTGTCCTAATGGGACAGTGAAGCGAGTGGTGAGGAGGCAACTGCTAAATACGTAAACGACTGTGGTTAGAGATAGAGTTTTCAATGGACATTTTGATTGTGACAATACTATCACTTCCGAATTTTAATTATTCATTTAAACTATTTCATTATAAAATATAATTACTTCCAAAAAGAAATATGCGAAATCTATGTTAAAATAATTATTAACAAAATACTATCCTATGAGATAAGTTCCATTTTTAACATCTGGGGGCACGGCAGTGCCCCCGCCAAGACGAGCCGAAGGCAGGAAGGCACTACGTACCTTTTCTGGAAATGTTTCGTCGTATTTTCGAACCCTCATAGCTTCGGCCTGGATAATACTAGAGAGCTCAAATTTTCAGGATAAGATGCAGTTAGCAGACTAATGAAATACGCTAAGTTTCATTTATTTAACTTTTATACTTTGGATTTTATTAATACCTAAAATACGTCGATTCCGTCACTGACTCACTGACTCATGATCATCAAAACCTCTAGGGTACTTCCTGAAGTCCTAGAAAGCTGAAATTTGATATGCAGGCTAGGATTAGCACACAAACAACAAAAAATTAAGAAATCCGTAACTTTCACATTCCAACCCCTCATAAAGGGGGGGGGGGGTCTGGTTATGTATTATCGAACCCTCATAGCTTCGGCCTGGATAATACTAGAGAGCTCAAATTTTCAGGATAAGATGCAGTTATCATACTAATAAAATACGCTAAGTTTCATTTATCTAGCTTTTATACTTTGGATTTTATTAAGATCTGAAATATGTCGTACCCTCAATGCTTCGGCCTAAATAATACTGTGTAATAATCTGATTTCTTCCAAAGTGCAAAAAGCTTGTATATACAAGTTGACCAATAGAAAAACAGAAAAGTAGGGTATTGAAAAAAAAAATCCATTTTCTAAATAATCTTAAAACTAAATTTAGTTGTAATAGATAATCCCACCCAAAACATTTCATGTAAAATAAGTTGCCAAGACTCACATGCTCATAACGCTTTCACTGTTAAAAAGTTATCAGATCTCATCTTACAAAAAGAAATGAAATCCCACCCAAAACATTTCATGTAAGATAAGGGGTAGCCAAGACTCGCATGCTCATAACGCTTTCACTGTTAAAAAGTTATCAGATCTCATCCTTCAAAAAGAAATGAAATCCCACCCAAAACATTTCATGTAAAATAAGTTGCCAAGACTCACACGCTCATAATGCTTTCACTGTTAAAAAGATCTCATGTAGAGCCAAGCCCCTAACTCCACAAGGCCTAACTCTACAAGCCCTAACTCTAAAAACCCTATATCTTGGTCAAAAAGTATGGCTTGGCCGTTTCATGGAACTATTTCATCCCACCCAAAACATTTCATGTAAAATACGTTGCCAAGATGCTCATAACGCTTTCACTGTTAAAAAGTTATCAGATCTCATGTAGAGCCAAGCCCCTCACTATACATGCCTAACTCTAAAAACCCTAACATCTTGGTCAAAAAGTATGCCTTGGCATACTCCATATCCTTTACATAACTCCATGGGATTGTCTGTGCGACAGCCATGAAATGGCCAAGCCATACTTTTTGACCAAGATATAGGGTTTTTAGAGTTAGGCATGTATAGTGAGGGGCTTGGCTCTACATGAGATCTGATAACTTTTTAACAGTGAAAGCGTTATGAGCATCTTGGCAACGTATTTTACATGAAATGTTTTGGGTGGGATGAAATAGTTCCATGAAACGGCCAAGCCATACTTTTTGACCAAGATATAGGGTTTTTAGAGTTAGGGCTTGTAGAGTTAGGCCTTGTGGAGTTAGGGGCTTGGCTCTACATGAGATCTCATATCTTTTTAACAGTGAAAGCATTATGAGCGTGTGAGTCTTGGCAACTTATTTTACATGAAATGTTTTGGGTGGGATTTCATTTCTTTTTATAGGATGAGATCTGATAACTTTTTAACAGTGAAAGCGTTATGAGCATGCGAGTCTTGGCAACCCCTTATTTTACATGAAATGTTTTGGGTGGGATTGCATTTTCTTATTTGCCTTTACTTCTAATTTCACTGTAATTACTGGGTGAATTTCTTTTTGACAATGACTGTATAAAACAATTAAATTGATTCAATTGGAATGATCTTTTGTTTCCTTCTTTTACTTCATTGAATCTGTCCAAAAATTTCGAAGGTACAATAATTTCAAATTTTTCATCAAATAAAGATCTGAATCATTAGAATTTCATTGAGTCTAGTGAACTGATGACTCTCTTTCTTCTTTTGAAATATTCACGAACTTGAAAACAATCGATGAAAACGTAGAATTTTCATTTGGTTTGTTTATTTCACGAAAGTTCGTTTATACAAGCAGTTTTTTCATATGTTTTGTAAAGATAAAAAAGACATACTGTTCGGTTTTGTTTACGAGAGCCTTCAACGCTTTTGCGCTTGCGTCAGGTCTCCTTCGATTTCATCAAAATAGGTGTGAGGAGAAACAAAGAGGGGATGTTTACTTTTTATCAGTGTTAGTTTACTAGTAGCTGCGTTCTATTTGCGCATTTCGGGAAAGAATTATGGAAGAATAAATACTACTGCAAAAATAACAGGCACTAAAAGAAAAACAGGTCTTAGGAAAGTGCCCATCTCATCGTATCACCCCTTTGCGGAGTAGAATCGTCCGCGAGTTCTGGTTCTCGCTTTCGAAAACGAACAGTATCTCACTTTGAAAACAACAACATTAAGAATCCCATTAAGAACGATTTGATAAAAATACATTAATGGTAACTGACTAAGTGCTTAAGATAAATAATGTCAACAATGAAGAAATTGATGGTAACTTTTAGTTGAAAATATATGATGTAAAGGGGTGGTTTATTTAACTGATAATTATGGAAATCAGGCATGGTTACGTAAGATAAGAATTAAAAATCCAGACAATTATCGCCGAAATATATCAATGAAAAAATTAAACTCTGGTGAATCAAACGGAAACAGAAGCGGTGTTACGTATAACTATGTTTAAAATAAGATTTCATACATAAATCGTTCAAAAATATGCATAAACTCGGAGGAGCAGCGCCAAAAAGCCAACTCGCCCGTGTGAAATATTTATCTTGAGCCATCCCTGATGATATACAAATATTCAGTTGAGTTCTGTAGAAAAATATTCAATAATAATCTAGTCCACCAAACATATTTATAGATCTCAATAAGTTTCAAACTTGCTTAAATAGAATCGTTGACTTAGGAGAGGGGTCTTTTTCAACCAGCTATTGTGGATTGACTCAAACAATGAAAAAGATGCCTTCGATTTCACTCGCACATAGTGGAAAGGATGACCAAAAGATTTAATGTATATTTGGCTGCATTGCTGATCATAGGATCATATTGCTGATCATAGAACAGTGTAGGAGGAGAAATGATAAAGCATATGAAGTGTCATCGAAACATCAAATTTTTTCAACATATTTAGTATCAGATTGATGCATTTATCACAGCATATGCCGTTTATTACATTCAAGTGTCATAGATGGAATATTCATACATTGGAAACATGTTTATTAGCGAAACGATATCGGGAGAATTCTCCTCCAACTGTTAAGTGGAAGCACAAAAAATTCCCTAACTCAAGTTATAGGTTGTGTTAGTCTTGTATGATAGACATTTCATGTAGGTGATCATGCCATCGCACATCATTTTCTTGTTCTGGCCTCTGGGAAGTCGTAATACAAGTCAGAATGGGTAATAATGTTCACATTGCTGGCATTCCAGTAATAAACACACAAGACGAGTGTCCTACACTTTTCCAGCAGTAGACGTTTTAAGTGCTTCTCTTGGGAGCATTCCCCTTCAAGATGATGATGCTTTTCAGTGATGTGTAGGTTTTTGGAGCCATGTCTCATCCTCATCAGCTGTATCGCTCAACTACAGAAAAACAATGGAAACTGAATTCTCCCTCTTCTTTACCGCTTCTTGTTGTATTCTGTTAACACACGAGGTATTGTTCCTGCAACGGCAACAATTCATCCAAGATAATCTAAAGTCAGATGTCATAATAGTATAGGTCATCTTATCGTGGTTATAAAAGCAGCCATCCATTTTCACAGCCATTGCCATTCGTCACATTTTCCTATCCAGTGCTGCTTAGCAACTGTTCTTTTAACATCACTGCCTTACCACAATATGATATAACAAAATGAATCAAATTGACTTGTATTTTTTTTCTGTTTTCTTCTAAAACAATCACCACCACGTCGAAAGTACCCGTAATCAGAAAGCAGAAGAATGATCCATACAGATAACATACTAATAAAAAAGTTATAAAAGTAAAAAGGAAACATCAAGCATCAATTGGATGGTGTTATGTATCATTTGATGAAGCGCCAAAATTCGATTTTGAGATATACCCATAAACACATTTTTTACGGAATAAAGAGTGTTATATATCAAAATAAAGATACTTTCACAGGACAATTCTGATCAAAATTAAAATTAACAATATCCATCAAAGGTCGTTAGTCAGAAGATGCAAATCTTATTCGTTACGATTAGTTGATTGCAGTTTATTCAAAATTAATTTTCCGATGTTGAGATAGCAAGCACGAACAATGAATTGTTTATAAAGAGTTACACCTTTCCTAGTAGATGGAGCAATAATCTAAAAAAATCTATATTGGCGCTTGGTCAAATGATGCATAACACCATCTAATTGCGACTGGTAATTGTTGCGGATAATGAAGTTCTAACAAATGCATAAAAAATGAATCAACATTGATTGCACATGAAGCTATTATCGATTTTATTACTGTTATAAAATAAAACAAAACAAATAATTACCTGTATTTTTTTTATATTAACAATTCAAATATATTAACAATGTAGAGTTTAAATATTTTTTTCCACTAAAACTGTAATGCAATGTTTATTTCTTTTTTCTTGAAAAATATAGCATTGGATTATTTAGTGTTGACTTTCAAGTAATCTTTTAATCCAAGTAAATTGAATTTTTTTTTATATATTAGCAATATACTTGAATCTCAACTCAGACAGGAAGTTAATTTCCCTGTCAACAGGTGCTGTGTTTTGTATTACAATAAATATATGTAAAAACTAATTAAGCTAAAACTGAAATTAAAAATTGAGCTCTTATCTCATTAGCATTAGAACCAAGATCAAACAATATAAACCCTAATTCGACCAATTGTTTTGTATGGAGCGGAAAGTTGGACTTTCACAAAATCTCTTGAGAATAAGTTATACAGTTTTGAAAGAAAGATTCTGAGGAAAATATTTGGGCCTATATGTGACTCAAGAGAATGGTGAATTAGATTTAAAAAGGAGTTATAGAGCCATTTATAAAGATCCCAATATTATAAAAATAATAAAAGCTACTAGATTAAGATGGCTGGGCCATCTATATCGAGTGAAGGAGATTAAGTAAGAAAGTAACCTTCCACAAGATTGGTACTAGGAAAAAAGGATGACCTCCTCTTAGGTGCTTGGACTCTGTGCAATAGGATCTTAAACAGATTGGAGTTAGATTTTGGAGGACGGTTGCTGCGGATAGGGAAGCATGGAAAGGAATAATAAAGACGGTCTTGGCCTGAAGCGGGCTGTTGTACCAAAGAAGAAGAAGAAGAAAAATTAATTATTAATATCAAAAAAATAAAGATAACACATAAATTTTTGGCCAGGTGAAAGAGTGACTATAATGAAAAACAGTCATTGAAGGATAAATTAATCGATTAAATAGTTTTAAATTTTTAAGGCAACAGGAGAAATTATGATTCAGTTCAGTATTAATAAACAGAAAATTTGTTCAGAATTGATAAATGGAATTATGAAGATATGTAACATATGATGAGCTCTGTTTAGCGTAAATCATTAAGTTCTTTATAGAGGAAAAAAGTTGCAGTTTCTGTATTACTAGATCGCTTCTACTAATAATAATTGATTGAATCCAGCGAACATTTCATGCGCCTTAAGGATTTTGAAAAAAGTTTGAGGTTCGACTGTTTAATATTAAAGTTGACATTTAAACGAAAAACGAAGGATTAATCACTGTCACTTTTGCAAATAACCGGAAATTGATTTTACTTGAGAGGGGAAAAAAAGGCCCGTTACTTGAAATATTTTTCCGAAATTGGTTTTTATTTTTATTGTTACAAATACATTGAAAATATAATTGAAGTACATTAAACTATGAATAAACCAAATTTGTTGAAATACTTTGATTTTAGAATAAAGCAGATTGGATACAGAAGTAAAGTGAAAATTACAATGATTAATTTTTAATTAAAAGCGTTCTGGAATTTTCTTTCACTTTTCTTGATTTCTTATACAGATAAGTTTAGTTCTATTTTTTTTTTTGAAAGGGGGGGGGGAAGTGCATTCTTTAAAAGGTGAATAAAAATGAACTTCAAATTTCCTGGTCTATAAAATAAAAATAAAGTTTTAATTTCCACATTGCGGAAGATTATTTATTTATTTATTTATTTATTTTGGAATGTTTTGAAATTATTCACATTTTTTTTTTTTTTTATCTTTAATATTAACTTCGAAACTATCAAATGATTGCCTTATTTTTAAATTACAAGCCATTTATTATTATTATTATTATTTATGGGAGATCCTAACAGGACTTCGATATTGTATTAAAAAAAAGAAAATTTATATTTATTATTATTATTATTATTATAAATATTTACTATTGTTTATTACTATTATTATTTATTAATATTATTTAATATAAGAGAAAAAGAATCGAACGCTTTATCATTAATTCCAGAATATTATAAAAATTTATCTATAAATACTAATTATAATACTAATTATATTGTATAATTATTATTATTTTTACTATATTAAGCTTAATACTGAGGTTATTTTGATTTAGGATTTACTTTTGTTTATTATTTTATTTGTAATTAGACATTAGGTTGATCGTTTGCTTTTAAAAAAGTGTATTCTCATTTAGGGATACATTTGATATTGAATCACTAAATACGAATTAAAAACACATTATTTTTTATTTTATTTAAATTTTAATTTAACAGTGTTATTCGAAACTATGGATCAATATTAGGGATTGAATGACATTAAAAACAACAAAAACAAACAAAATGAAAGTTTTACTCAGCATTGCAAAAAACCAAAAGTTATTATTACATAATTATTTAAATGATTCATTTTGACGCAATATTGTCATTGTTTCTTGTGAACATTGTAAAGTTATTGGCAATTTGGATTCACTTTTTAGTTGTTCCTTTTTTAAATGCGGTATTTTATAGTTATTCGCCCCATTTTTTCTATTTTTCTATTCCTAATAAATAAAAAAGCCCAATTTTTGAAATGGGACTCTTATTTTCGGACGAAGGGAGTAACATTTATTTTGCATATTTTTGATAAATAGCTTAATATAACTAAAATTGTTGAATATAAATAATTTGTTTTGAATAAATAGTTAATAAATGTATATAAAAATGTTTTCAGCATATGCAGCACACACACAGTTTCTGTGCTGAAATCAAAATATTTTTTAAATAATTTTATTATATTATTAAAGATTTACCAGTTTTTATACATAATTCAGAATACAAAGTAATTTATTCGCCTGCAATTATATTAAATACTACAATACATTTAGGTGTGTATTATTGTCTTACTTGTATTAAATGAGGATAATCAAAAAAAGCTGTAATTTACACTAATGTTGAATTAAAAAGAAACAAATAAAGTGACAAGAATTTAGAATTGGATGATAGTTATTTTGGAATTACATAAAAAGTTACCTCAGATCGAATTAATCTTAATTAATTCTACTACAGTAGAAAATTGATCTAAAATAATTCTTGTGCTCGTCATTTAAACCCATGGTTATATATTTAACACCTTTAAACTACCAGCGAGTATTCTGTCTGAAATATTCAGTTTTCCAGAATTGCTGAAAACATTAGGCCTAACATTGATACAATGTGTGAAACTTGTAAATAATGTAGGAGAACTTTCTCAATTTAAAAGGGAAAAAAATCACCTTATTTTGTAGGATTATCATCGTTCTTTTTTTATTTTCCATGCTATTAATATTTCGAAGAAAACCAAAAGTTTCCAGTTATTCGCAATTTCGTAGTGTCAGCCAGACACCACTACGACTAACTGTTTACTGCACAGATGCTGCTATAAAGAAGGCGTTGCGTCATGTTTTAAAGCTGCTTCCTCTCCTTTCACGGTGTGATGGAGTGGTTTTAGTGATAAGCAATGGGTCGTTCTCAGCTAACATTAGCTGCAGTAAAGCAAATGCGTAGCTCTCATGACTGTCAAACGCATTTGGCAGAGATATGGTGTGGGTGGGAAGTTGTGGCAGACTGTCAGTTACTATTCTCTTGACAAAATTTTAGATGCTCTTCAATGTAGGGAGTAGCAAATGGCAATTGCATGGAGGCAAGGCGCTGTAGCATGAAAAGTCGAAGGTTGTCTCCGTGACGACGGAAGAAAGATCTGCTTATTTTGGTATCCTTCTTCCTAAATGGTTGATCTTTAAAAGAGGTGATAACTTGATGCTGCGACTGTTAGTAGTTGGAGAGAGAAAGATGTGCAAAATTAATAGAAACAAAAGTCCTGTAATGCAGTAAAGACGCTGATATCCATTCTCACAATAAACACATTCGAAACAGGTATTCGACGACTATAGCTTTGGTTTCCTGAGGTTACAGTGGGGTTTGACTGTGGAAGATTTTATTGTATGACGATAATTAGCTTCCTAAACATCCTCGTACAGAATGTGGAGATTTAACCTTGGTGGAATGTAGGCATCTGCTTATCATCACTGTCAAGGGCAGAAGTTATTGGTGATGTCATGAATGATTCCACGTGTTGGCGAGCGTAGTTTTGTGGAGCAACACCTACCCAGTCTACTTGGAAAAGGTTCCTCTTCCATCACAGACTGGCTATGATTCATGCATTTCCGTTCTAATTGCAAGAAAAGGCTTCAGCACAACGTTCTCAGACAAATGGATCAGAGGAACTGGCCCTGTGCCATGGCTCGCGTTGCCCAGTCTTAGATCCTCTCGATTTGTGTACATGGAAGCATTTGAAAACTTTTTTTTAATCAAGCCCCGTGAATGACGGAAACTGATTTAGAGCGTGAATAAAGTTTGCCTCAGTCCAGTCCATTTCCGGAGTTTTCGTATCTAGGATTCTGTGAGTCTAGGGCAGTTGTGTCTCCATGACGAAGTTGTTGATGTTGTTGTGGATGTTGTAGATGTTGTTGATTTCAGGTAGGTTTCTTCCACCTACTACTCGGTAGGTTTATTTTATAGAAAGGGAGTGATTCATTGAATTGAGATAATGAAGAACTGTCATTATCCTTGTAAACGGCCCTATATTAATGATCTCCGTATTATCCTAAAGAAAAGGATGGTAATTTCAGCTGTAATATAGAAAAAAATATTTCTTTTACACTGCTTTGGACCTCACTCGATTGAATGGGACTGATAATCCAGTGAGAAAATTATTTTTTATTCTAATTAAAAGGATTGACAAAAAAATAAGAATGCAAAACTATCATTGTCGAATTATAAATAGCACAACATCAAAACTTGTTCAGAGTTTATTAACAGAAGTCTAATCTGCTTTTCAACCATAATCGCTGATAAGGATCGACATATTTTAGCTAATGAGGAATCAGCTTTTCTTTTAATTTAATTAAAACTTAGCATTAAAATTAATAATAAAGTTTCATCCAAATTATCATTAATTAAATATTTAGGGATGATATTAAATGGCACGTTTATTTGGATGCACAAATAAAAAATTTACAACAAAAATATTAGTTTCTTATATTTTTCATCATATAAGAAAATATTATACCAATGAAATATAAAATTATGATCTATTTTTCATTTTTGATTTTTTTTTAAATTATGCAAATTCTTTCAGGTCAAATACAAATAACAGAAAACTTAAAAGTTTAAATACTTTACCATCTAAAATCTTTAAAATTAGTAATATATTCTGAAAATGCTTCAAATAACAATATAACAAGGGAATTCTTATTGCAAAATAATATACTTACTTCGGAACAAAAACTCTTTTAAAATTTAATAATAAAAAATTATTATCCAGTAATTAACATGAAAAATACAATTTCGAATAACAATTATAATCTTAGAGATATAAATTAAAGTTATATTAAATTAGAATATCCAAAAGTTTTTAATAGTTATGGAGAATGCCACCCAAATAAATTATTACAAAATGGGATAAATAAAATAAATCTAAAAAAATTTGCTAAAACTTTTTAAAATCTCAAAATTAAAAAAAAAATCATTAAAAATTGGTTAATAATAAGTTTCAATCCTTTAGTTGTCTAGAATAAAAATTCTAGATATTTTTTTCTCACTTAGGATAATGATAATATTTTGACTTTGTGATATTTGATTTATTATGTATCATTTAAATGTTGTTTTGTATTTTAATTCCTAACATCTGTTGATGGGATTTATTTGTAATAATAACGCTCAACATTTCAGTCTTCCATTAAATTAAAATGAGATCAATATTAATGAGGTATTTCAATAGCAAACCTAAGTAAATATTATTATTTACACAATTTTCGATAAACTAATTCAGGACTATAATTAATCAAAATTATAAATTTCAAAAATTGCGTGTAAAATTGACTGAAACTCTTCATTATTCTTTACAATACAATATTTCGGCAATACATCAGTCTCATGAATCTTCAGGTGATGTTAGGCTTGTTAGTTACATTATGAAACTTTACAATACGGGACTAAACGCTTGATACTTAAAATCAAGTTGAAATGTAATAACAATAGAAATTATAGTAGAAGGATAATGTAGAGTTTCATTGAAATTATATGTAACATATATGGTTTGTTTGAATTTATATTATTAAAAGTTGTTTTATAAGCACAGATGCTTTTATTCTTGTTGTGATTTAACAATTCATGCTTTTGTTTTCAGTCTTAGTCAAAGATCTTTTGAATTTATTTACAGTTTTGTATCTCTTTCTTATTTTGCCAAAGAAAAATAAATAAAAGTGTGTTTTGTGATTATTTATGCAGATGTTCAGAATATTAAGCGTTTGTTTGTTTTTGTTTTCAGCGACCAATAGTATCAGTAAACCGTTTCCTGTGACGTCCTCGGAATCGGACCTATCTCGATATCGTGCGCACAATGCGCGTGGGAAGTCTCCCAGTTTGAGTAACATGACTCAAGAAGGAGACCGACGCCCTAAAGACAATAGCCATTCCTCCACAACCAGCAAGTTCATCATTAAGGATACGGCTGGCGTCAAGCATAATGTGGGAGAAAAAGTGGCCCAGGTAAGTAGTACAGACAATCTCTTAGAGTAGAACGCAAGAAGATGTGGTATGATGTAGAAGCATGCTCTCCAAACTAAAAACAAACAAAATAAATTTCTTTTGGCAATTATTGTATAAAACACACAAATATTTAAGTCTCAGACTATTTCTTATATATATATACAATGCAAATTCTTTTATTTCTCATATTTCTTGTATATTTTTGAAAATACTACATGAAGAAAATGAGATGGAAAACCAACTGATTTCTGTAGTATTGACCATATCAGAATTCCGAATCACATTTTCCTTAGCATTAAGAAATCCTCCCAATTAATGAATGAGACATTTTTAAGAATGAATGATTCCACAAACAAGTTGTCATGGGAATTTTCCTAGGAAGAGGCAGAATGTTGGGTTCTTATCATCATCTCCCGATTCTGTTTCATTCGCAAGAGATAGAAGGGGAAAATCTGTTTACCTGCTCTGATTCTGATGGTGATAGCGATGGGTTTCTGATATGAAGTTCAGCTTTTAAACGATGCTTTACGATCAAAACTATCCATGATGTTTTCAGAAAATTTAAATATGAAAAATGTAATTAAGAATTCATGTTTAATTCTTATTTTAGCAAATTTATGAAAACAGAATAAAATAGATAAAAAAAGCAGAATAAGAAATTAAAAAAATTTGTTTTTAAATCTTCATTATTTCAATCAGTTTTATTTCTTTTCCTTGTTGGGCTCCGTTCAGATATAAATAGATTTCGAAGGGGAAGAATCACTTTGCTTCTGTTTTCCCTTCTATATTTGTGTTTAACCTGATAAAGCTTATAGATGATCGCCATAAATAAGAGTTATTTATAGTTTCAGCTTAAGAAGGTGGATGATTTAGTAAAACAACACCCAAACAAACAAAAAAAATCGCAATCGTCTGACGAAGATGATTTATATACAAGCATTTTATCAGTTAAAAAAAAAACTAGAAAAACAAACTTGTCAGTAGCTTAGTTTCAATAAAAAAAAAGATGTAAAAAGTCTCAAGAGGTATTCGTTCCACTGGAACTACTTTTAATTGTAAAAATTAATACTTTTTTTAAAAGTTTACAAAAATATAGTTAATGAAAACAACTCTTTTCAGTTGATTTCTATAGAATCTTTCTGAGAAACATAATTCATCTATTAATGTAAACGTTTATTAAATCAGAATGAGCATTGATAATGACTTAATGGGGCTTAAGCCCCTTTCCAATATTTTCTATATTCTCTCATGCATTATATGCACTATTGTATGCCGAGATTGTAAATCCACCACTGCTGGGAAGATTACGTAATTTTATATTTAATTAAAATATGTTTGTTCCTTTTATGAATTCTGAAAAATATCCAGTCAACCCCATTCCTGCCCTAATCTTAAAGTTAACGTAATAGATTAGTTGTATCAGCAACATTTTCGTTACTCATCCCACTAATGAGTAGTGGAGAGATAACTGTTTAAAACCATGAAAATTATAAAACATGATATTGAAGTCCTCAGCTAAAAGAACTGACAAACTATGAACTTTTAATAGAAAGCAAACTAAGATATACGGTGAAGAAGAAGGAGCTTATACAGAAGCACTTACATAAACATCTGAATGCATAGACGATATGTGCACTATGTGAATAGGCTTATTCAGTTGTGATTTAGCCAGAACTGGGCCTTACTTTGCTGGTACATTACAATGAAATAACGGAACACAAGCCGAACTACGGAATGTTTGCAGGACTTCAAGAAAAAGAGAAAGGACAGGAAGGAAAGGAATACAAAGGAAGCAGTTCAAGGATATTTAAAAAAATATTCATCCCTATTTTCAAGTTCTACAAAGCATTGAATTATTTGATTAAGACGTATCAAGAAATTGGCCTTAGCCCACAATCTATAAATAAGTATACAAATGCCTTTGATGCCAACTGATATTTCTTAATTCTCTTTTATGAAAGTTTTTTTGGACATTATTTATGACATCATATATATTAATCCATCTCTATTATATCTTTTAGAAATCTTTTAAACACGAAAGATGGTCTCGTATCTTAAATCTTCGGATTCTACTGTGGATAGATCAGGGAACAGCAGTCGTTCAATGCAAAGAGCTTCTATCGAGTTAAGAATCATAGATAAAATAGGTAGCAGTTAATAGTGGCTCCAAAACTTAAATACAATAAGAGATACTTAAAAAAAATCCTTTTTTTTATGGACTTAATTTTCTTTAGCTAACGTAGTCTCAAAACGGCGTCATTTGTTTATTTTTTGTTTGTTTGGTGCTTATTATGATGCTTATTGTGAATAAGATATAAATAAACCTATTAAACATAATAATCAGTACTTAGATGTTAATATCTTATATTAATCAAAATTAGATTAATAACTATGGTAACTATACAGTAGCTTAAATACCAATAGGTTAAATAAAAAGAATGAATTAAAGAAATTCAAATACACTTTCAGAAATTACCAAATCATTTAAGTCAAATCAAAATAATATAAAGCGAGCAATTCTTGTAAATTTTATCTTGAAAGGGGCTGTCCATATATTACGTCATCGATTTTTGCCGATTTTTTATCCCCCCCCCCCCTACAATCATCCTACCGTCATAATCCAATAACCCCCCCCTCTCTCGCAAAATGACGTCATTTTCTAAAAGCTATAAATTTAATGGATTACTTCGACAATTAAAATCCACTAAGATTGTAAAGATAATTCTTTATTTAATACAGTAGAATCTCGATTTATCGAAATGGTCGGGACCGGACCTCCGTCGGTAAATCGAAATTCCGGATAAAAGAGAGCACTTATAAATGGCCGGCAGGAGACCTCAAAAAATTTAACACTGGTTTTAAACATATGTACAAAATAACTAAATGTGATATTTTTAATTATATTACTATAATTATAAACAGTAAATCTGGGGGCACGGCAGTGCCCTCGCCAAGATGAGCCGAAGGCAGGAAGAGCTCTACCTACCTTTTCTCGAAGCGTTTCGTCGTATTTTCGAACCCTCATAGCTTCGGCCTGGATAATACTAGAAAGCTTTAAAATTTTCAGGATAAGATGCAGTTACCGTTCTAATGAAACACGCTATGTTTCATTTATCTAGCTTTTATACTTTGGATTTTATTAATATCTGAAATACGTCGATTTCGTCCATAATTCACTGACTGACTCATGATCATCAAAACCTCTAGGATATTTCTTAAAGTCCTAGAAAGCTGAAATTTGGTATGCAGGCTAGGTTTAGCCTGCAAACAACACACACAAAAATTAAGAAATCTGTAACTTTCACCCTCCAACCCCTCATAAAAAGGGTTCCGGTTCTTTATTATATAACAATTTCTGATAGGTATATCCCACCCAAAACATTTCATGTTTCATACGTTGCCAATGCGCTCATAACGCTTTCACTGTTAAAAAGTTATCAGATCTCATGTAGAGCCAAGCCCCTTCAAGGCCTAACTCTAAAAACCCTACTACCTTGGTCAAAAAGTATGCCTTAGCATACTCCATATCCTTTACATAACTCCATGGGATTGTCTGTGCGACAGCCACGAAACGGCCAAGCCATACTTTTTGACCAAGATATAGGGTTTTTAGAGTTAGGACTTGTAGAGGCCTAAGCCTTGTAGAGTTAGAGGCTTGGCTCTACATGAGATCTCATATCTTTTTAACAGTGAAAGCGTTATGAGCATGTGAGTCTTGGCAACTTATTTTACATGAAATGTTTTGGGTGGGATGGAATATAGTGGATTTGTTTAACAAATTATCACGTAATGCAAATTGCTCCATATCTTTTTCACAAGCACATACGAAAAATTTATAATCATATATGAAAGTATTAAGTACTTCCTTTGAAAAAGTAGTAAACTTCATTGATTTGAAAAGTTTTGGTTGATACAAAACTTCCTCAAAATCTATTGAACTATTAACAAGGTTTTTATATTTTAACCCCTGCATGAATTCCTTCATACATTCAAGTATGAGATTATGTGCCTTATTGTTAACATTTGGCATTTCAGCATTTTTCTCCATTAATTCAAAATGGTGCATCATCTTTCAGGATGCTGAAATATTTTTCAAATTTAGCTCATCTTTTATATGGTTGGTAACACCTAACTTTATGTACTGCCCATCTACAGCTATGCTAGCTAAGTGCTCTCTCACATTTTGAGCATCTAAACCAAATTTAAGAAGGGTTTTAAGGATGCATTACATCATTTTCTGCGAAAGTTTCACCATTTTGGAAATCATTAAATAAACTGAAATTGAATTATATATATATATATATATCTTTGAAATCAGGAAATCGAGATCTACAACTTTCTCAAAGTGAAATTGCATGATTTCGTCATGAACAACTTTCATGTTGGTATGTTTTGTAGTTCCGGAGATACAAGCCAAAGAAAAATAAAAACTTTAAACGTGTTTTTCTTGAAAAGTGTCAAAACCTAGTTAGTGCGTTTATCGTAAGCGTGGCAGAAGTGATGACGTCATTTTTGGCAAGACCCCCCCCCTCCCCATGCGTCATGTTACCGTCATCCAACGACCAGACTCCCCCCCCCTAATTTTAAATGACGTAATATATGGACAGCCCCAAAGCGGTCCTAGTGACTTTGATGAAATTGGGTGAATCTACCATTTTCGGATGCGAGAAAGCGATTTAGGTAAGTCTGCACATCCGGAAAACTCATTTAGGCGGTTAATGATTGACCTAGTACCTCTGTAACAGATTATTATTTTACTGTGTTCTTAACTTTATTTTTGTTTTATTTTACTCTTAATACATTCGTGTTCTGTGCGTTTTTACGTGTAGTAAAATAATAATTTTATTTTTATCTGTAATAAAATAATAATACTTAATAATAATTTTTAAGACTTTTTCCTTTCAACGTCGTTTGTATTCACTGCGGAGCTGTCCATTTCCCCGACAGGGCGTTAAATAACTATAGGTGATTGTCTACAGTGTTCTCATTTTATTTTCGTTTTATTTTACCGAGCAAAGTTCGGTCTTCCAGGTACTTCTCATTAACAGATGAAAAAAAATTGGTAAAGTTGATCTTTGAAAGCAAACGCTACGTCTTTTTAGTGTGTAAAGGTGCGATGAAAATAGTTGTGAAATGTGAGGAGTTGAAGCAAAATATCAAGTCAAAAGACTTATTTATCTCAACAATGCAGATTATATTGCCATTAGACTCATAAGTAGAGGACATCAGGGTTGCAATATTAGATCAACAGGTTGACGATCAGACTATATTATGTCTATGCAGGGATGTAATGAAATTAGAGGCTCACGTGTAAAGCTTTTTTTCTTAGTCACCCAAAAAAAGTGAAAGACGAAATGAAATTATTTTTAAGTATATATTTGGAATCTTAAAACTTAAGTCCAATTTGGATTTAACAAACTTGCTGTGGAATTAAGGCACGATGTCCAGAGTAGGAATTTAAGGAAACTAAATAAGATATCATCTCCCTTTGTATGGCCTTGTCAGTAAGGAACTGTCCAAGTTTCAACGTTTCCTAATATTTTTTTTTTTTTTTACAAATGCCCGGGATCTTAGATTAATCATCTTTCTTTAGGCCAACAACAAGGGGCGAGATATGATGCCTTTAACCGATGAATCGTTGCCCAGGGTACGCCATAGGAGGCAGCATCAAGTGATAACCGCTGGAACGGACAGAAGGAGAAACAGAAGAAGAAAGAAACATCCATGCCACGACCGGGATTCGAAGCCGGGTACCGGCATACTGGCCGCACGGCAGACCGCTCGGCCACGCCGGCACGGCACTTTTCCTAATATAAATGTTATCATACAGTATTGGGCAAAAAGCAACAATAGTGAAACATTCCACATCCCTACGCGATAATAGAACTTGTCCGCTGCCACGGTCTAATTGAATATAAACTGTATGGTAACTGGTATTAGGTTTTGAATCAGAACGGGTGCATATCGTCATGTAGCAGCTTCTTCTTAAAAACTTTCCTGGCCATGTCACCTCAAGTTTGAAAATGTGCAGGAACGGTAGGAACTGTGTGACCGCCTTAATGGCGAACATTTAGAACATATCGTACACATTTTGGATGGATAATGCTAAGTCAGGATATTCCTCTACCATATAACTGATATTTAATTATATTTACTACTCCCCCACTCATAGTTTCTGTTTTTCATTACTGTTTGTTTCGTCCAACATTGTATTTCGATTAGTTTAATAATAAAAACAATTCGGAATTAATTTTACGTGGGCCAACTATATTAATAAGTAAATACAATAACCCACAACACACAATTAACATTGTTTAAAAAAGCTTATTACATGTTAAAAAAATTTATTTACAAGGTAACCGGTTTCCAGACTGACATTTGCGTAGTCTTTCTTCAGCCTGATTTGTTGAAATTTGTATATGTAAGTGTTAAGTTTCATTTCAGTTTCTCAAAAACAAAGCAGATTCCTTGATTTTCGTTGTTCAACTGTTTTAAACTTTTAATATTTATTAATGCGTGTATATATTATTTCAAGATGTTTTAATTACATGTTAAATACAAGATAATTAATGCTTTTAGACAGTGTCAAAAGCAAAGCGGCCCCATAATATGCACAATTGTATAAACAAAATAATTAAAGTTATTTCTGGCAAGGGCATATAAATGCAAGACCGTTCCTTTATGTTTTACAGGCAAGCTGTAACCTAGGGCCGCTAATACAATGGTTAGTGCATCATTTGGGTATGGTAAAGAATTTATGAAACAATACGTTTATAAATATTAACAATGACGTCCTGTTGGCAATTGTTAGTATTGTTATGTAGGAAGCATCAGTATTATTACTGTGTTAATTGTTATCATTATTACTAACACTGCTATGGAAAACGTTAATTTGGGGGTCAGGAAGTGGTCCTACAGGTCTGATTTTTTTTATGAGGTCACCTACTTTTTGATGCTGAACACAATGGTGAAGGTTTCATTCTAATATCTCTAACCGTTTAGTCGCTACAGAGTGTGATTTATAGTGTGACAGACAGACAACACAAAAGCAAGAGCGGTTCCCTATGTTAACTGTAACGTGGGACCGCTAATAAGCAGAAAGCAATTAGCAAGAGTCCAATTTGCTTAGTACAAAAGCTCACCAGATTTTCTATGATTTTTATAGTAGAATGTTGTTACTTCACTAGATACACGTAATCAAACAAAAAAATAGAATCACGCTATTCGGATATCAAAGATTCCCTCTTAAGCTCTGTCGCAAAGCTTTTGAAATCTGTAATATGAAACTAAATAATTCCCGCCGAAATAAATCCATTGATAGGTTTCGGTGGAAAACAATGAAAATCTAGTGAGAATTCTCCCTTTTCTGTTCATCACGTGGGTGTGGTTTTGATTCAGTGTTTTTGTTTTTTCTTTTACCTTCAGGGGTTGCTAAGTACTGCAGCTGTATTGGCAAGGATTTAATGTTTTCATTTAATTGTGATTTGGTTTTCGTTTTCGGAGAAAGAGAAAGCGGATGAGGGGGGAAGGGCGAGTGGAAGTGAAGTTATTAAAATCGACTGAATGTTTACACAAGGAACTGAAATATTCGGAAATAGTGGGATACGGAAATAGAATTATTTTAATGTGATTGGCTCAGGAGCTGCCGTTGAACAGGAAAGAAAAAGATTAAAATAAAGCAGTGTTTATAACGGAATGGAAGGAAATTAGAATAAAAGTAGGATTTATGCTACAGTTGTATGTATTATGTCCATTATGTACCGGTACATATGAATTTTATAAATGGCAACACCCGTAATCTTAAATCCTTACTTAATTACACAACCTCTCTTAGTATGTCTTTAGTTATATCAAGATTGAAATTAAGCATGGTTTACGTTTGTGTAATTTTCGATATCTCTGTAGCAATAAGGAGCAGTAGTAGTTCGAATTATAAAGAAATGCTGTTTTTATTTACAAAAATTAATTTATTACCTATTATTTCCATCTCATAACAGCCGTATTGCGCAGGAAGACTTTTCCTGCTTCATCAGGCTTACATTTTGAGAAAAATAAAACGAAGCAAATTCAACAAAAAAAAAGCTTAATTCAAATACAACAAAAAGGAAACTTATTACAAAGGGAAAATATATTACAAAGAGAAAATGTACTACTCATTAAACATATATTTATTTGTTTCGATATTAAATAAATACATCTTCATGATAACATTTCTTCATAATCTCCTTTACTCCGAAATAACAATATTTCGAACAATCGTATCGGTCATTCTTCTTCAGGTTGAAAAATAAAACTATTTCTTTCTTTGAACATAAAATAAACAATGAATAAGCTATACAAATTCTAAATTACAATTGATAAAGTTCAATTTGATGTATATATCTTTATAACACAATTCAATTATTAATAAACGAAAAATATGATGTACAAAATCAACTAATTATTAAATAATTGATTTTGTATATCATATTTTTCATTTATTAATAATTGAATTGTGTTATAAAGATGTATACATCAAATTGAACTTTATCAATTGTAATTTAGAATTTGTATATTCATTGTTTGTTTTACGTTCAAAGAAAGAAATAGTTTTATTTTTCAACCTGAAGAAGAATGATCGATAATATTGTTCGAAATATTGTTATTATGGAGTAAAGGAGATTACCAAGAAATGTTATCATGAAGATGTATTTATTTAATACTACTCATTGCTTATTATAATATTAATATTATTACAAATAATTGGACATGATGAAACCATATTGTAAACATTGATCATATTCACAATTATTTAATGCTTCTTTTTGGAAATGCTGTTTTTATAAATTCCCTTATGTATTCTACTAAGTTTATGAAAAATGCGAGCTAATCTTAACTAATTAAGTTCCTAAATTGATTACGGTTTTGAGGTTCCTTATTGCTTATCCGTTTAACTTAAATTCATTGAAATATGCAAATCGTTGAAAATCGTAATTGTGATTATTGTTTACCAATCGTGACATTGTCAAAATAGCTTATTTCTACATGTGTAACCGTGAAATAAACGAGGAATGAGGTGATTTCACTTTAAATTGAAACGTAGCCGCCTCTGTTCCTTCCATATGTAGTATTTCGAAATAACATTGTTGCTATTCTGATTCTGTTGTAATTTTAGTGTTGGAAGAGTGATCATTATCATCAGTCAAGTGTTTCTGTTTAATGGGTTGGGTTCCATTTACGTTTTGATCAGATCTTGACCTTTAATGATCACTTGAATGTAATTTGTGATAATGAGATGCGACAGCAAGTCACGTTAGGCAAAAAAAAAAAAAATTATCATCCAAATCTATTGGGTACTTAGCTGTTATTGTTTGCTTTTTTTCCACCAATCAGAAGAACACATTTGGCTGATTGATTTCTGAGTGATTTTATTGATTTCTGTTTTTCTTATTGACATGATGTAGTAATTGATCTTGTGCCGTGTAGTTCCTCTTGAAGTGCCTTTCCCTCCTCTGCAGCAGAGTGGAATCGACCCCAGTGGGTTCTGGCATTCCGCCAGAGCCTCGCCGCTTCAATAGAAGCCGAGTTCGTTGCCGATGACCTTTCACCTGCCGGACAGGTACCTGGATTACGTCACAGAATGACCCATGTCGTGTGATACCACCAAGTGCCCTTACCTGTACAGACAGAACTCCGAAATCGTACTGGAGGAAGCTGTGCCAGATGTGACCCCTGACCTTAATTTCACGTGTGACCCCCACCGACGCTTTAGCAGACGCCATGGTAGTAAGAGCAGTAGTGTCGGGTCACGTGGACGACGAGTCGGAAGGGTTAGTAATACAGCAATGGCACGGTGTAATGCAGCCGAGATCCATCTGTCCGAGTGGACTGACACCCTCCTAGCGTCAGCTCATCTCTCGCTACACTTGTTGGCAGGGTTTGGCTCTCTTCTGCATAACACCATCTAATTGTTTGTTATTTTCACCGCCCATCAGTAATTAAATATTCCACTGCATCTTTAGACGCCTGAAATTCAAGCTGAAATCATTTCGGAGAAGAATTATCTTGTTTTCTTTTTACGCTCCAACAATTCTTTCCCTGATACAGACATAGTCGTTAATTTTATCTCATTCATTAAGAATTAATAGACTGATTTTCTGTTAAAAAGAATTATATATAAAAAAAAAAAAATCAATGAACAAAGGATTGTACTAAATTTTAATTTTCCAGAACAAAGCCCTCCATTAGGCTTAAAAACAGTAAAGAAATAAAAGATTTAAAGTTAACGATTATGCATCTAAAAAGTATCGCATTATCGGTTTCGAGCACTTTAATGCCAGTAGGTCTATTTTGATAATTTTCCCTTTATTATTGTTTTGTTTAATGCTTTCTTTTCCTTCTGATTTTTTTGTTATATTACGGCAATGTTTGGTATTTTTATTGTCTACTTGTCATTATAAGAGAGGGTGTAATATTTATTTTCGCATTTCTCTTCGTTAATTTACATTAATTCGATTTGGCACCAGGAATGGAACAAATAAATTATGTCAACACAACAAACAATCTCTGTTTAGAAAATTGGATGGATTTAGTTTTGTTTATTAACGTTTTAATGTATGAGAAACCTCGTTGGAAAACACTTTTACTTAACGCATAAAATTGCAATAATCATCTTAAACGTGTTTAGTAATCACAATAATGATTAGAATTTTGATTTTTAGATTAATTGACAAACGCATACTAAATTCGAGTAGTTTTATGTAAAATAATATTTCAAGATGTATTATCATCGCTTTAAATACTAACAATTTAATCAAGAAATGTAGTATTTCTTCTATATTTGCTTCAGTTTAAATGCAACAACGAAGAATTCTTTACGTTTTGTATATCGTAATAATTTCGTTAGGATTCCACTCCCTTAGCATTTGATTTCGGAATATATTTTTTTAATTTAAAATATTTATTCCTTAGAGGAGGAATCGTTCTCAGTCTGATACAACATGGTGTACAAGGAAGTGATATTTATTTAGCAAATTTCTATATTTTGTTAACTGCATTGAAAGAAATGTAGATGAGAGTTAAATCCCTGCAAAGTAAAGCGCTTTTCGGAAGGGGCAATACAAGTTTAATGTTAACTCCACGGGGGTCGTAGATCTAGCGAAGGCCAATGCAGTGTCTGTCCACCAGGATTTCTAATGCATTGCCATTGAATCCGTATGGGATCAGTGCAGTATTGTAAATTCCATTTTCACTATAATACAACAAAATACAAAACACTTCACTTCTGCACTGCTGCAGAAAATAAACGTCCTAATAATGATGTAAATATTAAGGAAAACCGAGAGTTCATTAAAATAGCTCTTGCATTCAGTGAAGATCTGTTTCGGTCGAAAAGGATAGATTCACTATTTAGTTCCAGTAAATAACTAAGATTGTGTGACTGGATGGATGTTTAATTGGAATAATTACAGTAAAAAAATAAATAAAATGTAAATATGAACAGCTGTAATGGTAATGAAACATTTTTCAAAAATCAATTCTCAAAGTAAAATTTCTTTTCTTTGAAGCCTACAAATATTTGCGGGAGTAAACAAAAAAAAAAAATCATGAGCGGAGAGCAACAGCTGACGCTGCCTTTGGTCGCCATGATGGATTCAGACTTGCATAAAGATGAATGTTAGACTAAAGAGAAGTGCTGCATTACGTTAATGAAAATTTACGGTTTACTAAAAATCCAACGATCGAATTTGAAAAGAAATGGTAGCTCATTTCAATAAGAGCTTGTCAATTATCATTTCGTCACTAATGGCATTAGTTTTAAAAGGTTAAAGTATCACCATTAATTTAGAACAAATTATATGTAGATATAAATATGTTTCTTAATTTTGAATTTGTAATTTTTAATGGCTTTTTTTTTTATTCGAAATTGAATTTAAATTGAATTATTTTTATACTTTGAGGCTTTGATTATCTAGTGGTAAACCTTCTCATTTTCATCTATTTCCTTGTAGCGATTGTACTTCTGAAAATTTAGATTGTCAAGGAAACCTCAGTGCAATTTTTTTTATTATTTGTGATAAGATTTAATTCTTATTATTTAAGTTAAGATTTAATTCTTCATTTTAGTAAACCAGCCTTACAAATGCTTCTTTTTTTATTTATCTACTACAAAATAACTTGTTTAAAATCTTTTCCTTCAGTTTGTGATTTTGCTCTTGCATGTATTTTTATGAATTATTGTTAATGAATAATTCATAATTTCAATGCTTAGTTATTTGCAGATTTAGTTATTTGTTGAAGTAATTGAGCTCATATTCCTTTGATGTTATTGGCTGTATATTTTCATACAATACTCTTCTTTTGATGTGACAGCAAAAGTCAGAGTTCGTTGATGGTATTTAATTGATAAATTGAGTTTATTGTTTTTTAAGATGTGTTCATAAATTATAAAATATTGAAGCGACGTTCTATGGAAATCTGGTAACACTGCGTTCACAGAATGTAATTAAGTCCTTTTAGGTTTTAAAGTAAAGCATTTGGGAAAGAATAAGCCTTTTGGAACGATTTCCTAATGATAATGGCTGCGAAAAAGTCAAAGTACGATTGGCGAGCAATTTCAGCCATAAATATAAATCTACAATAATTTATTTCTTTTAGATTGGTAATGATTGATAATAATAGTAGAAAAAAATTGTAATTACTCGAAATGATTTTGAAATTCTGTAATAATTTCTCTTGGCAGTAAACCATTTTTCAGGAAACAAAGAAGTTTTCATTCAAGTTTTGAATTGTTAAAGTGAGCATGCGCAATTCCATCTATTGCTTCAGGCATATTTCAAAATTCTCATCGAAGCAGAAACATCAGAAGTTGGAAGAGTAATTACTGTTTATTTAATTATACGATTGCGTTAATTATTGATGGAAATGAAGGAAACTATTGCATTACAATGAAAACTTTGGAAAATAAAGTGAAAGCCTTAATTGGATTAAAATTCGAATGCTATTTCAATCATTAAATTTTAAAACGTATTAAAATAAATAAATATTTATGGTTGAAAAGTCAGTGAAAGATAAACAAAAATACCTTTGAATAAAGATGAAATAAAGCATTCAAAAGGAATAATTAAATGAAATTGTGATTTGATTCTACAGTGTTTAATGTACCTACATCAAAAAGAAAATGAGAGAGAACTGTATTGTTTTGTTAAATATGCTACTTTATACTCATATCGACTGAAATCATTGTTAATTTTCTTTTATAGGACTTTTGTTAAAACATCAATATTATATTACTAGACGGGTACCGTCGCTTCGCTCCGGAACCCTTGCATGTATAGCATTAAAAAAAAAAAAAACTTTTTTTATTTAGCAAATTAATATGGAGATCGGAGAATACACGACTTCCAGCTCGTTGTGGGCTTCTCCGCTTAACTCAGTTGTATTGCGCGTTGGCACTCACACGAGGGGGTAGCCGCAAAAACACTTCATTTTTGCATGTATCTTCCAAAAGCAGAAACGTTTGTTAATGACTGTTATACCGTTCGATAGAACTTTCAAATACCAACATTTTATCAATATAATGTTCTCTTCCAACTTTTATACTTTTCGTTTAAATTGAGAAAAAGTCAAAATTTGACCCTTTAAAAGGCGCCATCTTGGAAACCAAAAAAGTTTTTCTAAAGATTTTTGTAGCATTTTGTTAGTCTTAAAAAGCTCTACATTTTATCCACTTACATGACCAATCTATCTCTTATAGTTTGGTCACAAAATTGGAAAAACGTAAAGTCTTATGACAATGACAGACAGAATAATGCTTTTATATAATACGTATAATAATATCAGAACATCATTTTCCTTGAAAAACATCTTCATTGTGATTAACAATATTTCATTTCTTTTAACAAGAAACTTCTTCAGATTACAGCCTATATGAGGAAAAGAAAGGCTTTCTCCTTCGTCTAAGACTCCATAACTCGTTATAAATACAAATTTGAAAACTTAAATTTACAATAATAATATAATAACTGACATCGTGCTGAATTAATACAAAACTTTCTTCATTAATAACAAATATTCCTCTCTTAATGTTTGTTCAAATTACATAAATTTAGCTCAAATTACACAATTTTAGTTCAAATTTATGAAGTCACTATAATTTCCTTTATTTAAATTTAAAACTCAATATAATGCTTTTATAGAAATCAAAATTTGATCATTTTATATCAAAATGCACATCATCGCAATAAAAGCTTAGGAATTACTATGGGATTTTAAAAATAATAAAAAATATTTTCTTAATTTTTTTAAAATAAATTAATAACTTTATCTTCAATCCTCTTTAATTTTTTATTAATTTTTTTATTTTGATTTAAATTATTTCCTTTAACAAGTTTTTTTTTTATTATCCTGACATTATCAACGTATTAGTTTTTGTATTTTTTAAATTTAGTGAAATATGTTTTTAATATACAGTGATTATAAATATAATACATCAGCAGCAAATTTAACTTACAATACAAAATCGTTGCATATAATCGTTATTTTAATCATTATTGATTCATTGAGAGCGTTATTAACAGATAATTTGAATTCACTTGAAAATTATACAAGAGATTATTGGTAATTTATGGTAGAATAAAATCAATTCGAAGGTTTCAAATAAATACTTCAAACAAGTTTAAACTGTGGGATTTTTACAAATGTCGTTTAATATTTGTGTGGGCGTAGTCACAGTGTAAGATGAAATGTAGAACTTCAGTTGACTTTTAAAAGATAAATGAACCTAATGTTTACATAATAATTAAAATTTAAGAATATTATAATAAATTCTTTCATTTTCAAATGAGAAAGAGAATTTTTAACCCCGCATTCGAAATCCTGAAGCAATGACGTAATCTTTCTAGAACATGTCGTAGATCCTTCGAATCCTTTAATAAGATGAGTTTTTGTTCTTGCTTCATATGGTCTTTAATCTTTAAAGATATAAATTTTAATTAAAGCATTAATCCGTTATGATTCAGAGGAATCCGTCCCATTCGCAGGCGCCTGGATTATATTTTCTTGTTGCTATGGAAACCGTTTCTCGTTACTTCTATCAGATCTGCTTCAAAATGCTGTTTTTTTTTAACCGGACAAACTGTGTTTTTAGCTATCATATATATCTTTTATTGAGAACAAATATAAAATATGAATAGTGATTTTTTAATAGTTTGCCTGTAATACGAAATAATGGATGAGGCGGGTTTTTTTTTTTTTTGTTAATACCACTGAGGTAAGATTTAAAATGGATACCTTTAAGATTTAAATAAAATAAATATTCCCAATGCTAATTCGAATACCCTTCGTTTCTCGTTTTTAGTGTTTGTAAAGAAAATATGTTTATTTCAAATTTGGTTATTAATACTTTTTAGCTATTTTAACTTTTTCTTAACTATTCTAGTAAATCTAGTTCTTCGTAAATCCTACATCTTCGAGCATCAGAAGTAAAAATTTAGAAGCCAAAAATAAAAGTTGTAAAAACATTTAATGAGAAAATTTTACAATTTTTCAAAAACGTAAAAAAAAAATTAAAAAACCTCGTTAAACATAAAACTTAATACACTTAAATTAATACAAACATTTACTAAATTTCAAATAACTGTTACATGTCTTGGACCAACTTTGCAATGGCCTTCCTCGGATGGGAATGAAAGAGCAACAATAACGCCGCTGTTTTAAAGACATTGTCAACAATCAACAACCAATCAAATAAACACACATTAAAGCTAGTAGATAATCAAGAGGAAGAGAACATTTAAAATTGCAACTTTAATTATACAAGTTAAATTTGCTAGTTAAACAAAAATATTTGTATACTATTAATTTGATTATAATGTCATTAAAATAAGAAATAAATTTAAAAAATAATTAAAACCTACAATCAATCCTTGGCATTTCGAATGATGACGTTTTTGTCTAGATATTTTTAACTTTGATTTTATCTTTGAATTATATTTAAACTTATTTATTATTTCAATCAAATTAGTCTGTCTTTATTTTTAAATCCTAAATTTATTAACTTAAATTAATTTAACTTAAAATGAAATAAATAAATTATGAATGAAATTCAGTTATTTTAATTTGAACTTATCCTTTTTAAAAGTTTATTTTTTTTTGTCGTCATCTAATGCTGTTATGAATTTGTGTGTTTCTGAGAAAAAGAAGCTAAAATGGCTGAATGAGAAATTACTTCTTTTCTTTTCAGTTTGTTTTAAATTCTCCGTATTTCACTGAATTATGTTTAAAGAATCGTTTAGTAAGGTTTGGTTTGTTTACTAGTTAGGAATAATAATCAACAAATGGTTAAACGAAGTTTACCTCCTTATTTTTCCCAAGAAATCGTAGTTAGACTTTTCCATCGATTGGTCGAGTTCATTTTGGGTCAAAGGGAACAAGCAGCGATGGAGGAATTAAATAATGCAAACAATCGATTAAATATCTCGGAAAGATAAGTTTAAGGATTTTTAATTAAGTATTTATTCATGAATATTGTGTCTATTATTAATATTGTTGTAAATCATTTTTAAATGGTTAAAAACTTGTACATCTGAAAGGATTCGACAAACACCCGCTAATAATGTTGTTGTAATGTTCTTCTCTCTCTCTAGAACTAGTGAAGATTTTCGTTCAGAAATTAAAAATGAAGGGAATTTTTAGGGAAGGTTGTTGTCAATTCGAACTAAGTTCCGGTAGCGAGAAAACGAGTGATGGGTGACGCGAATTGATCGCCCTGACAAGAAAATTGAATAGAACAAGATTCGATGGAACTGGAAGGAATTAATGTAAAGGCGCGACCACAATTGTGTTCCTTGCAGATGATTAGTTTCGACCTTCAAACTATTTAGAAATAGACAAAGCGATTAGTTAGGAAAGGATTAGTCAGGCAAAGAAACGAATCAACAGGACCCGAAACATGATACTTAATTAACCTCGGTTGTAAGTTATGAAATTAAAAAAAACCGTCGTAGAAAAAGCTTTTATAAAAAATTGAAAGAGTGAAATTAAAAGAATGGGATAAATTTATAATTACAATAAGTTTATTTTTTCATTGGGAAGCTGTCTTTTAAACGAAGTCACTTCAATTAACTGACTTTTTTTAATTTTAATTGTTATTCATAAGGTGACCAACTTTTTTACAATGAAAAGGAGGACAAGTAAATGGACCACTTGAGGATAGGCGGGGCTTCGTAGTTACAACATATCCCACCAGTCTACTTTTTGGCTTGTGGGATAAACAAAGCCATGTGCTTCATTTAAACCGGTGTAGATATAGAAGAAATATTATATTAAAGAAGGATATTCCAAGCGTTTTTACAGAATTATTACAATAAGGATCTGCACAGTATTGAACCATCCGTCTTGAAATATCAAAAATCGACGATTTTTTAAGTAATTCACACAAAGTTGTATGTTTGTTTATCCCACAAGCTCTCGCCGCATATGGGATACACGTCATACGTGACGTCGATAGGGGCGTAAACCTCAAGTGGTCCATTGAAGATCTTTTTTTTTTATTTTATAATATTCATTGCAACAATAGTACACTATAATATGATAAATGCATAATAAAACCATTTGTAACATTTTATATTGTAATTATGCTTACATGCCTATTAATTATTATTTAAATGAGTATTTTTCCATTGAATGAATATTTTTCGTCAATGTATCATCTTCTAACAATATATTGGAAATATCTGTACAAGAAATATCCTTCATATTGCATTTTACGGCAAGTGCTGCAGCTAGAGTATCAACATTCAATCTCAATTTCTCACTTGTCCAAAAATCATTAGAAATTGAAAAAAAAACTCTTTCAACTGCGGCATTAGTTCCAGGGCAGGACAACGTAAATTGAACAAGAATAAATAAATTTTCACATGGAATATGTTCATTTTTGACATGGCTGGAGATTTACAGATTAGTCTTCAAATATCGAAAAGGAGGACATGTAGGAGGACACTTTTTGAGGGAGGAAAGAACTTACAAAAGAAGGACTATCCTCCCTAAAGGACGACGATTGGTCACCTTAGTATTCAGAATTAAAATTTGAATTTGTTCATTTCTAAAGATTACTTTGCTTAATCGATAAATTATCTGTTGATGTATTCAGAGAAATTCAGGTGACCTGCCTTCAGTTAATGTAAATAATTCAATGTTCTTCCCATAGAGTGGCGTCACATTTACTTGATGAGACGGTCAAACAGACGAATAGCTTTTATATTACATACATCAATGCCTTAGTTTGATTCTCATTGATTTCTGTGACAGGCAGAAAAGAGTGTAGCAATCATCAATTCAGGGATCTTTTTAAAGAAAATCTTGAAGTAAACTGAAGAAAGAATTAGAACATTTAAATTATATAATAACGTACCGTTTACAAATGTGGATGAAATAAGTTAAGATTGCAGAGAAAATAAACAGTCAGTATTACAAAACATACAAAAGCCCAGATCTTCATGCTGTAAATGTGTCTTTCCCGTGTTAGTAATGTTAATGTGCGCCAGAATCAAAAGCATTATCTTCGTTGATTATAAGTTGAGCAATAGCACTTTAAAATGACTAAAGTATTCTCTAATCAGACATTTCTATTTAATTTCTTTAATTAGATCCTTATTAGATTTCATAAAGCTTGAATTCAGTTGGTAGTTAACGAAAGAAATAAATATCCACGAGCATACAAATAACACAAAGAAACTAATGATTGTTGTTTGAAATTCCTAAACTATTTTAAAAGTATTTTGTGCCTAAAAGAAAAAAACACAAGCATTACAGTTTTACATTAAATTGAGTTTTTTCAGAAAATGGCGAAATTAAGACAAAAAGCATACGTTTTAAGTTTAAAATTGTTGGCTTCTTTACATTGCAAAGCAAAAGATTCTTTTTCTCTGTCTTTTGTTTTTGAGAAGAAAATTCACTCACTGGATATAAAGTTCTAAGGAACAAAAATTAAAATTGATTGCCTAGTAGATATTCTTGTATTTCAAAATAACAATGTTGAATCTTTGCTTTTTGATGGATTTTCTTCTTCTAATTCCCATTAATTCCAAATTTTATTAAATCTTTCTGGTATTTTTTTCCCCCCAATTCTTTAGTAATGAAGGATTTTTTTTTAATTATTCATTTTGTTTTCATTCTATTAATATGGTTTATTCGTTATATTGATATACAACTAAATATTAATTGGATACAAGAAAATGCAAATAGATGTTGATTTGAATTGCATGTAGTGTAGATGTCAACTTTCCATTATATTCATGCTAAAATCCAAGCACTGATTGTTTCACAAAAAATACTGATAGTTTAAACTTAACAACTTTTGTTTGTAATAAATAGTTGTTTGTAATGATGCGTAATTAGAAGCTAGTGTAGTGTTAACTACATTAGTTTAATATAGTGTTAGTGCTACTGGGATCTCTTGAGCGCAAAATCTATGAAAGTGACCAGATAGTGTTTATTAACCATTAGAATTTCAGCTTTTCAGTGTATGAATTTCTGAATTACTGTAAAGGACAATCCGTTTAAGGGCTACGATTTTGGCAAATTTTTTTGTCCCTATTTCCTTACATTATTGATCGAATATGAATCAACATTAATAGGGATTTTTTCTTTTATTTACCTAAATCTATCTAAAATTTCAGTTTCCTAGGTTACTTATATTTTGAGTTACCCTAAGTCAAATACGAAGTGCGAATTTGCCTTTTTCTATGTTCTAACCTTTTTTCTCTCCGAATATATTAAAGCTTATATTACAACGTTAGATTAATAGCCTGTACCATTTTATAACTTAAATTTAACTAGGTGTGTATGTGTGTATAAGAAATGTATATAGATGTGTTGTAACATAAAATAATACAGATATATGTGCATATACAGCTCAAAAAAATAGCTGAACATATATACACACAAATATAAGTACTTTTGTTTATTAAAAAACACAAATCAAAACAAAAGTCTTCACTGTTTTTAAGCATATTTGTTTAACTTTCAAAAATCTTATTATAGATTTTAATATTAAAAAAATAAATTAATCATAAAAATATTAAACTGTAATTTCCTTATCAATATCAATTATATTGCTTTAATGATATTAAAATATCATTAGCAACAATTGTTGCAAATATTGTGATTATTGTGATTGTCGTAGAGCTGTGTTATAAATATGATTGTTGCTCTTGCAAAATACGCAATTGTTGCGATTGTTATAATTGTTGTCATTGTTGCTAATGATATTTTAATGATACTTGTCCTCAAAAACGGGAATATAAGTCTTCTGATCTTGATCAGAAGACTAAAATAGAACAAATAGAATAAATTGAAACAATAGCAGCTATTGTTATTTACACGAACAGTTTTTTAGACTTGCTTTGATCAAGAAATTGACTTGTCCTTTTCGTTCCTATCGTTAGTAACGATAGGAACAGTTCCTATCGTTAGTATTTGTACATTCAGTTTATTTTGCTGATTTATTTTCAGCATTTTTTTTTTTCAATCAAACGCATAACTGAGTAAAAAATTTAACATTTAACCTTTTATCATTAATTTGTCTTTTTGATATTTGCTTTTGGTACGATCGTGGTTTTAAAACCATAAGTTTTAGTTTTAATAAATATTTAAAAGTATTCCGATAAATACTTTACTTTTTCTGTTCAAATAGTGCTGTTTTCTGCCTAAAAAGTGTATTTTCTATCCAAATAGTGTAGTTTTCTATTTAAATAGTGTATTTTTCTATCCAAATAGAGCTTTTTAAATAATGTAGTTTTCTAACCAAATAGTTAGTTTTCTTCTTAAATAGTGTATTTTTTTTCTATCTATTTTACCTCTATGGTTTAAAGATAGAATAAATGTATTTTCCTGAGCTAATGCATTACTCAGCTGTTTTTATCTTCTTTTAGAAGTTCAAGTGCAAGGAATGTTTGACTTCCGTGATTCATCAGTTTTGGGGAAAATAAATAGATTGACAGTTTTTTTTTTATTCCTTGTTCTTATGTCTTTATGTATTTTAACAATTTAGTACAGATCACGTTTTATTTCAATTCTTTTTCTCCCATGTAATAATCGTTTATGTGTTAGGGACATCTGCTGTTGATAGAATCCTGATTTAGCTTTGTTGATAATAGATGGTTTATACATTGTTCTTAAGATAGGACACAGGCTGGCACAAGAGAAGCATTATTATTAAAATGTTTTGAATTTAAAAACAAAATAGAAAAAACTATTTCCGAAACTTATTTGATTTAGTTTCAGGAGATGATTTAATAACGGAAAATTTGCTGTTAATTTTGTTAAATATTCACAAATATATAATTTATGTTCTTTTTTTTTTTACTTGAATTTTACTTGAAATTTTACTTGAAATTTACTTAAACAATTTACGAAAGAATAAATTGTTTTCTAGTTATTATAACAATTAATTAATAATTTGTTGTTACGTATTAAAATTAATATTATTAATAACATAACAACTAAAATTAATTGTAAATGTTATCTAGCGGTGCCTTCTGGATTGACATCTAACGACAGAAGCATTTATTCTTCCATCATTAAGCGTAATTCTCCATGACTACGATTCAAAGATGAATCAGGAATGCGTAACACACACACACACACACACACACATTATAAATGTTATAAATTAAATAATCGTAATGGCATTATAATTACAATTATATAAAAATGTTATTGAATGTAATAAATTAACAAATAAGTTACTTTTAATTATTAATTACATTTCACTTAATAATTATATTTTTATAATTATTAATTACATTTTACGTATTATATTATACATATTTAAATAATTAATCACATTCTTATAATTATTATTATAAAAATGGGTAAATAAAAACAGTTTTGTAAATCAATGAATTTTTTTGTCCAGTGTTGTCCATATCCCAATGCTTTCTCTTTATAATAAATATAGGTTATGTAACATGAGTTTTCTAAAAACACATATTGAATTTCAATGAATCACCCACGCTCTCCTTTCTTTGTTTACTTGCTTTTCTTATCTTTTTTTTTTATTTTGAGAAATCTAAATGATTACGAAAGACTTAAAAAAAATTCAAATCAACTGAGTCGTTTCTGTTTTATTCAGGAAATAGTTTTAGATATTTAAATATAGTATTTTATTACAATTCTGAGGGCGTGCTTTTTTCCTCTCATCATTCACCTGTTATCAATTTACTTTTCTAAGCATAATGAGTCTATGTCTGGTTACCTTCTTATGAACGATTTATTTGTTTGTGTGTCTGATGATAAATTAGAAGCAAAGCCATACATTTATGTGGACATATAACAATGATTACTATAATACTACATTAAATATAATCCATTTAGTGATTACTAATATTTTCGTACTTTGATATGGTTAAAATTAAATGGGTTTAGTTAATTTTAGTTTGTGGATTAAGTAATTGTCAGCAAATGGAAAAATTGAAGATATTGTTTGCAGAAATTTGAAATATTGTTATGCCAAGACACGATTTTTAAAAATCGAAGAAAAAAAAAATCACAATATTTTAAGGAGAGGTTTTTAAATTCGTTCAGAACTTTTTGCAGCAATTCTTTTGGGACGTTTTAGATCACTATTTATCAGCTCTATAATAAGGTATAATGATTCAGTGAAGAAATTATTATATATTATGAAAATACAGTTTTGTTTTGTTTTTTTATTCCTTTTGTAATGAAGAATTGATTCATTGATATGTTGTTGAATTAGATAAAAAAATAAACTTTAATAATTTAATGATTTTTTTTTTAATCTTCCTAAATTTCATTTCAAAACTTAAGGAATTTTCTAAAAATCTTAATAACGATAGCAATGTAAAACGCCATCTAATTATCATAACATATAATAGTAGCAATATTTCATTTCTTCCCCTATATATCTCCATTAGTGATAAGAAAGTAACATGTTTCCAACTCTCTTGTGGTTTCTTTGTCAAACAAAATATAAATACAGTAGAGTCCCGATTATCCGAGTTAATTTGGACCAAGACTAACTCGGATAACCGAAAAACTCGGTTAAACCGAAAATTGTAAATAAAATAAATCGTCTAGGTTTAAATGTATATTTTAACAATATAAAAGTTATACAGATACACCACATGCAATTCATATTGAAAGAGTTTTTTTACTTAAAAAAAGTCCTTAATTGTTTTTTGTTTTACGTTACTTTGGCGTTTTTCTGCAGCAATGTTTCGGCATTTTTTTAAGGATAACCCAGGATTATTGTTCTCGAAACCATTCCCCGATTCCAGGTAGTGGGGTCATATGATTAGACGATCGAAGATTAATTTGCGAAAAAAAATCCTAGAAATATTTGATTGCTCGGTTAAAGCGGAAACTCGGATAATCGGGGTTTTACTGTACCAATAACCAAAACAATTGCATTATATGTTAATTACAATGTCAACAAATATATTTACAAAATAAACAATCACCCACTTCCATTATAAATATGAAAATATCTATGTCTATATCCAGACTGTAGAAAAAAGTGCTCCAAGAAAAAACATTTACATAATTTATTCTAATGTATTTACTCTTCATTAACCTATATAACAAAAATAAAGCTCGGACAAATATGTAATTCGAAACATGTCGTTACCTAACAATTACGGATCTTCAGTTACCTTCTGTGATAGAACGAAGTAAAAGACTATTCCTCCAAGGAAGATGAACTTTTAGATTGGAGTAGGGATTTTTAGAAGGCGAATCCCTTTTGATTTTTGTACATATTCTTTCAACAGGTAGGGGCAAAAAGCTACCAAAGATTATTAAGTACAACAATCATAATATTTCAAAATATCATTTGATTTAGAAAACTGAAATCGTCAAGTTAGATAAATGTTTCAAAATGTAATCTCCCTGTTGATTTTTATAAAAGTGGACCATAGGGGCCGCAAAACCACTAAAGAATTCATTATATCGACGGAATTGTAAATGTCATCCCTGAAGATATTTAGGTGGAAAATAATATTTAATTGAAGAATGTGGTAATATTATGAGTTTTGCTTGTCATGAAATTTTAAATAAGTAATATGATGTAAAAAGTAAATGAGATGTAAATATAAATTCAACAAATCAGAGTTAAAAGAAGAGAATATTATATAATCTTCATAAATATTTGTATCAGTTACTTAATGCTAATCTATTAACTGTAATCTACATAAATATTCAGCTTTAATGATATTGAATCTCTGTAGTACATGATAATAAGGAAATTAAGATTAACAAGGAAAAAATATTAAAAGTGTATACAATGTAGCAATTTCGAGATCTATTGAAGATTTTTTTTTTAACATGAAATTACGAGATTTGCTATAAAAAAATATGTTGCAATTGTCCAAAAAGGAAAAAAATTGGTAAAGTTGATAATTTCTAACTCAGTCTTTCATTTATAAACAAAAAAGAAAAGTTTCTTGCATCATTAACTTCAGCATTATTCATTAGATAATTTTAATTATTTTTGTTTTTTGAAAATCCTATTTTGTGTTCATGTTCAAAAATTATTTATGTTCAAAAAAAAAAAAACAGATCTGTGAGTAGATTTTTGTCTAGTGAAGATACGTAGTTGATCTTTAACAGATTTTTTTTATTAATTCGATATGGTGGTTTTTTTTTCATTATATTTTTAAAAGGATTGATTATTTGACATCTTTTTGTTGTGAAAGGACTGCAGGACATTACGTTGAGTCTTTCTCATCGGCTTTAATGGGGATAATTCCTAGGTCCAAATATTTCAATTTGATTCACGTTAATGATTAATATATGTAATCTTTCAGCTCTGTGTCAAATAGTTTAATTTTATTTTAAGTATTTCAGTGAAAAAAGTCTCCTTATTTTTTCCATGAGGGGTAAAAAAAACGTAATTCGCCAACAATTATAAAATTATTTATTCTTCTATAATCCTACTTCTTTGAATGAGTTTCAGTAGATCAGATCGGTCCTTTGCTATTGGGACCGTGCACAGATGGCCGATTTCGACTATAGCGCCATTGGCGGCTATTACAGTCCCAACTTTTGGGACGCGGCAGCCATATTTCCTTTGCGAAAAAATAGCTTGTTTTTACCCTGCCATTTCTACAAATCTTTTTCAAAGTAATTTATAGCCGAATCGATTCTCAAGAATGGTATTTGTCTTGTTGATATACATTGGGAAAGATAGTTGGTAAATAACTTGGACTGAGTGGGTGCATTGACTTTTCATTTCCAAAGAAGTGCTTACTGCATAATTTTGAATTTTTAGTTGGTTCCCAGGTGGAACCATTTGGCCGATAAAACAATTTGAAAGAGATATACTGGTAATTATATAAAATTTGTTTCTATAAAGATATAATTACACAAAAGTTAGATTATTTACAGATAAAAGAAAAAGTTCAAATGGTCTTGCAGGCAAAGAATAAAAGTGAACATTTTCTGTATTTTTATAAGTACTGTTACATGCAACAACGCAGCAATGAATGTTGCTTTTGCCCATTATTGAAATTTTTTGAAAGCATTGGCATGCAGCCCTTCGTATGCAAGGTATTGTTAGAAGCTCTCCTTACAATATTTTCAATTTCTGCCCCCTCTGGCAGCACCAGTGACGTGCACGGTCCCTATTGGAGAGTGGCTTGTGAGGTAACCAATCAGAAGCAAAAATGCGGGGGGAAAAACCCTAAGGTGGGCTTTCTTGAAGTCTTAAAAATGCGTTCTGATAATTTTTTATTACTTTTTCTTTTTTGGTCTTTCTCAAAGAAAACCAAGATAAACACCGGCTTGGTCGTAACTAATTTCAATGCTAAAACCCTAGCAACGGAGCCTAGCAACAGGCTGTTTGAACTGTGACGTAGTTTGTGACGACACACTTAAAAGGCCTATTGGCTGACGTGATTGTGACGTCACTTTTGTGTAAACAAGCAACGTTCCTTGTGTTTCTTATTGTGCTTTCTTCGTTATTGCTATGTTTAACCGAATAATTCCTTTTTTTCCAAAAAAATTACTGATACAGGATTTTTGAAAGCAGATAATGTACATGCAAAAAATTTAATTCATTTTACTTACATCAAAATATGTAAAAATTATATGAATAAACTACAACACTTTCTTCTTCTAGAATAACACACTATATTTCGAAAACATAAACTGTTTCCTTCCTCAGGTAACTTTTTTGAGTGAAACTAAACATTACGGAGTGAAACTACAAAAGTTTCCTCTCCTTAAATCAAGAAACATGGAATTACATTGAAAATGATAACAATTGAAACATATCACATAATAACATTGAATAGCTTGAGCCTGATAATAATATATAAATGTCAAAATTTTATAACAAATAACAATTATTGATAACAAATAACAATTATTGCAGAATTACATTGATATGAACAATATAAACAAACAAAATTTTTTTAAATGTTCTTAATTAATGAATTAAAAGAATGATTTGATAATTAATTTTTTTCGTAAAATTTCTAATTTATGAAAATTATTTATGAACAAAATTAAATACTGATGTGCCGTTTTTGATCTATTAATAAGTTTTATACCGTCAGTTATTTTTTTTTTAATTCTCCTATTTACACTTCTGAATTTACTATTTAGAATAGGATTTGGCTTCATTTTATTTTACTCTATCTGCTTTCAGAAATTTACATCTACATTTTAATAATAATAACAAATAATCAAGTATATGAAATTCAAACTTTTTTGATTTTTTTTTTGTCTTCTTATTACAATTTATACGTTAGCTCTAAAACCAGATCTATTTCATTCTAAGAATTAAGGCATACAAAGAAAATTGTTAAAAATAATCAGTTATATCAGTATTTTTTTTTCCCAAAATCGTTTATGATTATGAATTTCAGTAGCAGCACAGAATGAATGAACATAGTAACTATCTGAACGAACCACGATATCAGATTTCTAAAAGAAACGATATGATTTTATTTTCTAACTTCATTTCTGATTTTATTACGTAATGAGATATTTCTTAAAAAAATTCCAAAATAATAAGGATTATGAATGTTTAATTTATTCCTTTTACAACTCTGAAGTCAAACTGACAAACATTTTTTCACTCCGGAGCTCAAAAGTAACAGTATCGTTGTAATAATAAAATCGTTATAATTATCTAAAATAACTCCTAATAATATCATTTATTGAACTTTAAAGCATAGTTGATAAGTCATTATTTTTTTGTTGCTTGATCCACGATGTTAGACGAGAGCACGGGGCTTTCAACGACCAGTGATTTATCGGAATGTAGATTTCGTTACATAAACTGATAATTAATTAGTCATTTTATTTACATTGAAATGATCCTCATAGATACACAGTGTAGATTTCGGACTGAATGTTTTGTCTCGTCTTATAATATCAATCCATGCCTTTTCGGATCTAATGGAATTATTAATTTTTTTTTGAGATGTAGCAATTGTTACACAAAGGTACAACACACCGTTTGCAACTTTGTGATTTTCCACGGCTACCATGACTTTGTCAAAAACTATAGCTTCTTAAATACAACAGTCCTAGGACAAGCGGAAGTTTATACAAAAGTGACGTCACATCTGAAACAAAATGTCAGCCGAGCGTTTTTTTATGGGCGTGGCTAAAACCTCTCTTCTACTCTAAAATTCGAATATTTCTTGATGAAAATAAAAATCAAAATTTACCAAATATCTTAAAATCGCTATTCGCGTCTATTTAAACAATACATTTTTGTTAGGAGTTAATTATCCCCAAAGTAGTTAAAGCTTTCGAAAAGAAGATATTTTCCTAAACTAAATAACACAGTAACCAGCAGCTAAAAATATAGTTCCAACTTCATTATTCGGAATTTCATGCTACTGACAACATAAGCATTTTACAAACTGACAAACTTAAGCATTTTTCAAAATAATCAAAACCATTGTTTTGTTTATCTTGAAAAATGCTTAAGTTTTTAAATGAATGATATATAATTGTTTAAAGTTTTATTTATTTGTAAGTTTTATCGTTTCTTAATTGGCAGAAAACATTCCATTGAGTTAAAAAGATGTAGGATTCACTTTTTCTAGGATGATGCTTCCTCATTTATGGATCCAGAGATTTTATTTTGGTAATTGAGTTGATAATGAAAAATATACCTCAAACGTTTGATTCATTGAAAAAATGAATAATATAATGTAGAAAATATAAAATAAAAATTATTTGGCAAAAATCGCCCTAAGTATCTATTATAATGAGATATTGTAACCATCACACGATCAACTCCAGTCCTAAACAAGACGACGCGAAAAGAAATAAAAGATACACAAGAGTAGGAAAGCAATGATTCGATTTGTTTTGCTGCATTGCACTGAAGTTCATTGGAAAGTTAACTAACTGAAATGGAAAGTGTTTTGTCTTCTTAGATTGATCTAATGCAGCGTTTCCCAATCTGTGTTCCGCCAGACGCGGACGGCTGTTCCGTGAAAAATTATTAAAATTACTGTGATTTACATTTTAATTTTTGGTTTGCGCAATCGTAGGAAAGTTTAGCCACCATCTGAGCATAATTGGTTCTCTCTTTCTAACCAAATGCGTATTATGACTCCCCATTTCTGTAAAGTGTCCGTGAGAAAGAACAGAAAAAAGTTTGAGAAACGCTGCCCTAGAGTCCAATGTGAGATGTTTGCTTTTATTTAAAATAATAAAGAATATATCATAAAGGAAGAATTGATTCTGGAGCATGAATAAGGGATATACTGTGGGTGGCATTCCCACTGCCGCATTAGCTGCCCGATGCTTCCCCGCTCTTGGACTGGTTTATCGTAACCTTGCAGGAGAGGAGAATAAATAGTAGACGGGAGTGTTGTGTCTTTTTCTGACTGTAACCTATTTGGCATGCCTAGTCCAAAAGCTTTATGTGGCATAGGCAGATTTACTAGCTGTAAAAGCATATGTATGCTTGAATAGAAGTTTACCCCATCGCCGAGCAATGCAGGAAAGCACTACTTCGCAATGTGACATTAGAAATGCACCCGACAGTTCCTTCATTTTAATTGTATAACGGATACAAATATATTCATTCCATTGTACTGCTTTGAATAAAACTAAGCAGATTCTGCCTATTTCCAGAGGGAAGCTCATATAATTTCTTTATGTACTTTATGTACTTATGCACTGTGTGTACTTTTGAATCAATGGTCGGGTCATATTGCCATGAGGCAACTTTACCTTCCGACCAGTTCACTACGGGGACAAGATAAAATCGACATGCCAGTGATGCCACACTACTGTTCTTTGTAAGCATATGTGTCTAAATTGTAGATAGGAAATTCGAAGGACTTTTCAAAATTTTAAATTTTTGTTTACAACATTCTTTTTTTCAAAAATTAAAATTAAAGAAATGGTGACTCTCGAAATTAAAAACGATTCTAAATTTATAAAAGTAAGGATTTAATTGACATAATAATAGAAACCATAATATTTTTAATAAGATTAATAATTAATTTCACTTAATTTGATTTTTTTTTTTTTTAAAGGATGCCATTTCCAAAAAAAAAAAATATGATATTAATGCAAATACTGCTTTGATTATTCAAGAAAAACAATCCTCATGTTCAGTAAGAATTTCGTCGTTAGTTGATTCTAGTTTTACCATAAAAAGGATAAGAAATTAAAATTAATTTTCAGTTTATATGATTGATTGAATAAATAAACTAAAATAATTTCACATAAACAAAATAATAAAATGTGAACTGTAAAATTATTTGAAGTAAACAACAAAATTTAATATTTTGTAAGAAAAATAATAAAACTATAATTAATTGAGAATATTTAACAAAAGTAATAAATAATAAAAATTTATTCAACATCATAACACCAGAAAATAAATGTCAAACTACATTTATTAACTGAAAAAACGAATTTTCAAGGAGATAAAAAATTAACCGTCTCCTCTTTTTCAAGCCTTTTTCTTTTTAATAATATTTATTATAAAAGATAAGATTTAAGGAAGAAGTATGGTTTGTTTGTATATAATAAAAATTTATTGATTCAAGGTTCTTTCTTTATGATAAAAAAAAAATAGGTTAAAAATTAAATTTTTGCCTTCTAATTCTTATTAATATGCTTATTAAAATACGTCAAGTAAAAGTAAAACGTTTAATGTAAAGAAATTCCTAGAAACGAAAAAGTAATAAAAATTATTTTAGAATTCTTATTTTAGAAATTCAAAATAAATAAATAAATAAATAAACAACAAAACTTACAATTACGGTGATCATTTTGAGGATTGTGTTTGTTAACGAACCCATTTGGGAGCTATTGTGAAAGCTACCAATATCGGTAGTTACTGCGTTTGTTCTGTCCGTCCGTGTCTCCCCTACCAATTCCCGAACGGAAGGTCGGATCGACAAACAATTTTAACCATCGTGTTCAGAGGCCCAAACACTATGTGAGTGAGGTTTTTTCAGGGGCCAACACCCTCTCATGTTCGAGATATCTATCATTGTTGTCATTGTACTAGGTCTCGGACTCCTACATTTAAGGTTATCGGTTGGAATCCGTATATCTATTTTGTTTTGTTTTTTCTTAATCTTTTTTCTCAATGTCCGCGTGTTTGTTTGTTTTATTTGTTTTTCTTATTTTCCTAATTTTTTTTTAATTTTAGTCTTCTGAGCAAGATCAGAAGACTTATAATCCCAGTTTGTGTCCTGTGGACAAGTATCATTAAAATCATTTATAGTGATTGTTGTCTCATTTATAGAACTGCATTATAAATGTGATTGTCAAAAAGCGCGATTGTTACGTTTATTGGAAATAAACACAAGGAAATTAAAGCAATATCAATGATCAGAAGACGTTGCGAAGCATTGTGATTGGTTTACTAATCGCTTTCCCTACCATGTTTTTTCCTAACTTTTTTTGTTATTTTTCCTTACGTTAATGTCCTTTTTTTAATTAGTATTTTTATTTTTTGTTATTATTGTGGATCGCCCTTAAATTTATACTTTCGCACAAAATTATATTCACTTGTTTTGAATTTTTGTTATATTTTACTGCAAGTCAAACTTCGCCTTCCTTTTTTTTTAATCTATTGATATTAATCGGATTTTATAGTATTTAATATTAATTCTTGCTATTGAGAATTATTTTTTATGTAACTTTGGCGGTCAAGAAATATTAGATAAATCGAGATGAAAAATTGGCAAATGGGGTTATTTAGATATTGAAATGAAGGCGGGGGTGTTGCCAAAAACTGGTCGTTTGGTTGACTTTGAAGAGGTTGCTGGAAAAAAATGCAGACCAATTGAAAGGGACCAGTCCAAGATACGTTAAATAAATAGAGGAATTCAAGAGAGAGAAAAAAAAACAAACAATAATTAATTGTATTGATCATTCAACAAGGAGCTCCTGAAACAACTTAAAGCCTCCTTAAAATAATTCCTTAATTATTTTATTATTATTGTCATTATTATTTTCTTTATTTTTTTAAAATCCGTGAAAATAATATGTTTGTAAATTACGATAACACTAACTTCTCAAATATTTGAGTTTCCTAAAATCTTAATTAATTTGAGTCATTTTGAAGTACACTCAGATGGATAATGGATTAATAACCGGTGTCTATTATTAGACGTCAATTAGAAATTCATTGTTTCACTTCTATTGCTTTGCTATCTTCACACACCACGAAAAAATTTTAAAATACCAAATTTTATTACATAAATAGTAGACATGTTTCACGAAGTCTCATTCACCACTTGAAAGTCAAAGTAATGACGCGCGAAATAAGTTTGGAAATTATCATTCAATGCACAAAAATTTTTGTCTCAAATATACTTGGAAATATTATTTTATTATTTGGAATTTCTGGATTTCTTTGAAACGCGAGGGGAAATCAATGTGTTGTTTTATTTTTGGCAGCTTGTGCAGACCCTCGATTCCAGACAATTTATTGGCAATCTCAGCTGAAGATGGATAATAATTCAGAAACGGTGTCCTGAGGGTCCTAACGATAATAAAATAATAAAAACAAAAGCAAAGATAAAAAAAAGCAATAACAATATCGATGCGTTAAAAATGAGAAACTCACGTAATTATTTTTATTTGTTTTCTGTTCTTTCATATTTTTTTTTCTTACTTTTTTTGTTTGTTTTTATAACTGACGAGAAATATTTTTGAATTCCAAGAAATCGCGCTGAAGTCATTTGTAGCTAACATTTAATTGATGATTTTTAGTTTCCCTTTGGAGTTTAAGGGGATTTCTGTATCTTCGTTAATTAATTAAGCATAAGAATACTTGAAGCGAACGACTAAGTGTTTTTGGGATTTGGAACTTTCACCCGTATCACTTCTAATAGCGTATGAATTACGTAGGATGTTAAGGTAGGGATTAAATACGTAAGAGGCTACAAGGTAACCATCCTTACTGTAAAACAAAAATTGCTGTTCTGTTAAAGAATTGGATGATATTTCGTAAACAAAGAATAAAAAAAAGAAAAAAACACGGGACTTGGGTGGAGGCTCTTGAAATATCTGTTTGATTGTCGTTTTATAGCCTTCCTTTCCAAATCAGCTGATGAGGTTGTTTTTGTCGCCGGTGAAGGAAGCTTTAAATTACTGAATACGAGTTGGAAAGCGGAAAATGGAAGATAATAAATAAATAAAATAAATAAACAGACTGAGGAGAAGGGGGCGATCGACATCCGCATTGGCGGTGAGCAGCCAATCAGCGCTCAGCTGAGCGGTGGGTTCCTTGGAAACGGACGCGGATTGATGACAGTCGAGCGTTTGTTCGTGGAGGAGTACGGCGGCATGACAGCGACAGGTTCCTCGACGGCAGGACTGTCGACTCTATTCGCCAAATTACGGGAAACGAACCAA
>JAFIDM010002131.1:67827497-67837541 GCA_023159025.1 Thereuonema tuberculata | reverse complement strand
GAGGTTTGTGTTGCCCGTTCTGCCTTTGCACACCTTCGGTTGCTTCCGACCAAAGCAGATAGTACGGCCATCCGAAGAAACTCACAATCAATAAACACACATACAAACACACACCCAGCAAGCCGAAATCCCCCTTCAATCCTCAACCCCCCCTTAACACTTCTGCATTCCCAACACAGTAGAGCGTCACTTAATCCGAAACAACCGTTTACTCCCTCCCACGCGATCGATTAGGACAGCGATGGGCTTGCTTCTTTCTAAAAACCTTCTGCCCGAAATACAAAAACACTGCCATGGTTTTAAACGTTCTTTTAAACTACGCAAGCGTTCCGTTGTCCAACCGAGGACTTCGGCTTAAGGACGCTCTGCCACCGCCTTTAAATGCTTTAATTACTTCTTTCACTGTTTTCTGCTTCTATTTCTTTATTTCATAGAATTAAATATCTCTTAAGAAAACTAATAATTAACACACACTATTTTTTTCTCTCTCACATCATTTATCTCTTATTATTATCATCAACCATTTTGATTCCATTCCTTATTCAATAGATAAAAAGAAATACGAAATTCTTTCTATATTTTTCTTATTTTATACAATACTGATATTTATTTTCACATTTATGTGTCATTAATAAAAAGTTTATCATTTGTTTATTATGCAAAGGGACAGATTCCTTCAAGGTTATAAACAATTTATTTTAATTATTATTTATAATTATTGACTTGTGAGAGAATTGAGAAAGTTGTTTTGCAGATTAATTCGACAAAGAAAAAAAATGAAGGGGGAAAAAAACCCGACAATATTTGAAAAAAATATATATATTTTTTTTTCCCGAAAGATCTCCAACAGCTATTGACGCACATTCAGTCTGGTTGTTCGACTATAATTATAATGATTGTTTGTGAGGGAACTCACTTGTGTTGGCGTTTCACTGCAGTAGAATTCCCGATATGAATCGAATAATGTTGGTCTCGCTGCAAAAAAACAAGACCAATAACAATTTCAGGGCAGTTGTTGCTGCAAAATTTAAGAAAAAAAAACAGTTATATTTCTTTAGCAAAACTTCACTAGATAATGTTATTATGTAATATTACTATTTATATTATTATTTAATGACTTTAAAAATAATTGTAATGAACTTTTTTGTGAAATCCTATTATTTTCGTTATAACTTACGTATGGAATAAAAAAATAATCGAACAAATATACAGGATTGGAACAATACAGCCTTATTTAAACACTGTTGAGAATACTAAAGAATAAAATTAAAAATCAGGAAAAATAAAAATGGCATTTTTTATGGAGGGGGCCAAAAAACAAAAAACAAAAAATAAAACAGTTTACCTCTGTTTAAAGTTTTTAATCTTACATATCTGATTAAAGAAAGAGTTGAATTATTTGTTTACCAAAAATTCAAAAACAAAACCATTTTCTTTTCTTTATACTGTTAGAATATGGCTTACAAGTGTTGCCTTGAACTCCTTACGTATTTTTGTATTTAATCTTCTATATTTTTTAATAACTGTTAAAGAGAAAAAGATATTTATATATTTATACAATGTAATTCGTTATTTTCGTCTTACTAATTCGTACTAATCATTACATTAATTAAGGCTTGATTTTTTTCTAATATATATTTATGGTTTTTTGTAGTTGTCAAAAAATCACTTTTTATATAGTACTTTGTTGGTGCTTTTTTTGGTTTGAAATAAGATATTTTTATTTCGTTTTGAAAGCATTTTTTTTATGCAAGGTGCTCCTTAAAAATGAATATTTATTATCTGCTTCAAATGCAATAATGCCAATAAGTTTATAAAAATATTATAGAATGACGAACAAATGTTAACCAAAAAAATAGTGTTTTGTTCCTAATTACTTGCCGTTTGTTGAATATTTACATTAGAATGTAAGTGAGAATGGATAGGAATGTCTTATAAAACTTTTACTATAAAATATTATAATAGTCTTAACATTTTATTTTTTTTATATTTACAGTTCGTTTATTTCTTATAGGTTGTTTTAGGTTGTTTTGAATTGCGTAGACCTACTTTCAATGTTTTCTTAAAAGGAGATAGTTTTATTATCGTTGTTGAGTAGTTCCTTGTTGTTTAATCGAATCAATGAATGGAATGAAAAAAGCAACTCCCAAGTGGTTAAGACTCTTGATGTAAGAAAAAAAGAACACTTTGAAAAAAAAAAAAAAAAAAAGAGCATCGATTGACTCTAGATACGTATTGAGTGCGCTACTAAATACTTGATGCAATGAGACAGTAAATTAAGCGAATACATCTCCATCCAGTTTTGATATTAATTTATCAATTAATAATGGTTCTGTTTTGGGATTACTAGTGCTAATCAGTTGCCAATAACAAAGGAAATAAATCCCAACTTTAAATTATAAAACAAGTCGAAAGAAACCAAACATTGTTTCCATAGACCATCGAATAAATTTTAACTCTTCCTCTTTGGTGAGATTAGGAAATCCCGTTTGGCTAATTATTAGTCATCAGGAATTGTAGATTATGTTTTGTTATCAGTGGCTTCTAGTAGCGTATGTTTGTAAAGAAAAAAAAAAGAAGAAACAACTAAATCAGTGAATCTTAATAAAAAGTCTGTAGCTATGTCTTAAGACAAGGCTTTTACCAGTCTCGTAGCCTCTACGTCTCAATGCTAGTTACGTAAGGACTGTCAGAAAGCAACGCGTTTTATCAGAGTTCAGTGAGCTTGAAGCATCCCTTCACGTGACTCTGTCACATCGAATGTTAAAAAGATTTTTAAAGGAGAACCTCAATGTAATGACTGTTGTAGTTAATAAAAATGACCTCGCTTCTGGTGTATATTTTTTTTTCATGTCTTCTCTCCGAAAAGGAAATTTCAATGATCAATTTGCATTTCTTGTTTTGGATCAAAAAAATTTTTTTTAATCTTTTTTAATCACCATCAAAATCTGTTTATTTTCTTTCTTTTTTTTTGTCTTTGCGTGTGAAAAGTTGCAGCCTGTATAATTGCTGTTATATCTCTTGTAAACAAATGTAGATTTCATAAGTAGTTCCATTTATAATCTATCGCCATCTGCTTCAAAATAAATTCTTAATTTACTATGTTGCTGCTGTCCTTGGTGTCCCTTTTCATTATACTTTAACTAATACAATTATCACATTGAGTTTAAGCTACTCATTTGCCCGTTTCTATAACCATATTTGATAGTGATAATAGCATTTTCATTCATTGGTAAATGTACATTAGAGTCCGACTGTCAGCCTTAGGCTTCTGACGAGATGCAGTTGAATTAGGAGCTATTTGCGTGAGAACTGGAGAGTTTAAGTTGACGCCACGAAACTCAATTAGTATGCTTCCAGTCACCAGGTAATCAATAAAGATGGCATCAGGTGGTAAAGTTACCAACTCAAATCAGAAGACAAACGGCTTTCAAATTAGAACCATTTTTACATTTATAATATGCAGTCTATAAAGCTAATAGTTTGTCAGTCACAGTCTATTATGTAAAGCATTATAAAACAATCTTCATAAATAGACTGAAGCGCGTATAAATATTTCAATTCGCATGCACTCTACATCGAATAAAAAGTCTAAAAATATCACTGACATACAATGCAATAAATTTGCAGAATTACATGTAGATAACGTAGTAAATCATATTTAAAGACGAAATCTGTATAATAGTTATATTGAAAAATCGGAGGTTTCAATTTGATCTGTGTTTTATTTGAACTTCATTTTAACTTATACGTACATTTTACATCATGTATGTGTTGTAGTTGTATGAGGAAACTTCTTTACATTAGAACAGTCAGCAAATTTCGATTTTTTGTTTTAAGTGACTTTATTTTATTAGAATATATTTTATAAATATCAAATTAAGTTATAATTATTTGTTGTAAAACAGTAGAACAATAAATAATAATTTATTTTCAAATACGTTATATGAATTTTTAAAAATGATCTTCCATTTTGGCTTTCAAGTGCTGCTATTTCACTTTCTGCTGAAGGTCTGTAACTGTTGGTGATTTTTTTTTTAATTTTTTTTTTTTTAATTCAAACTCTATGATATGAAATATTTCGTCATCCTGGTTTTGTTTCCACGTATCTTTCTGTTTTAATTTAAATTCTAGTCAAATAACTAAATTTGATTAGTTTTCAAAAGATTGAAAATTAATTACCAATTTGAAAAGTGATTACCAATGGATAGAATTAGCTTCGTAGGTAAAGATTTATAATATAAACATCATTAGAAATCAATAAAAATGTCACTTCCCCTGACCACCAAACTCAATTCGCCCAAACTGAATGGCAATTGCCAAATAAGTTGCCTTAGGGGAAGGTTGCCAATAATGGACAACAAAACGAAATTACAGAACACTAGACGACTGCCCCCGTCGCTTTGCTTCTCAAGCATCACATATGGAAAAAAAAAAGCATTTTATTTATTCACAAAAACAAATTTGTGAATTCAAGTAAAGTAAAACTTAAAACTAAAACTAAAAATAAATTGAAGTTTAAATTCTAAAAAAATACATGCAATAAAATATTGAAATCCACTTGTAATAGTCGGAAATTTGTTGGCTGGCAACTGGCGTGCGACATTCCATTGTTATGGACAGCGGCGACCATGCAACATAATCTTGTTGCCAAGCAATGCGCGTGCGACGCACACAATTTTTTTTAATGATATAGATGAGAAATACTGTCAAGCTGCACAAAGTGATATTAATGTTCTTTACTCTGAAACTAAGTTTGGAATCTATAATGATGAGGAATAAAAACTTTATACCATTGCAATAGAAACATTTCATGATTGGTCTAAAGCCACAACAGTATATTTCTTAATTAAATGGTAAATTAAGAGTCCCTCCTCCTCAAATGGAAAACAAACAAACAAACAAACAAACAAATAATGTTTCGGATAATTCAAAACTATTAAGCTAGGAAGCTGAGAAAAGCTGATAAATTTAGGAGCACGATTTCCTATTGGTATTGAAACAAAGGATATATAATATATAAAGATATTAGCAATTTAAAGTTTGACAAAAATCTGTAAATCTGCAATTCAAACTGGAAAAATTTTCTTTATATTAAATTGATACTTCAGTATATTATAAAACATATTAGAGTATACGGAATGCTGTTTTTGATAGTTATTAATAATTTTATTAATTAATTATATAATTTATTATAATTATTATAAGAGATTTTCTGCACTTTTTTGTGGTTAGTTCATTTTTAGGTTGAGAATTTTTATCCTATGAATTATTATTATTTTTATAAATGTTTTCAAGATATTTTTAAATATTGGATTTGTTATATCCACAATGAGTGACATAGTTTGTTTTTATTGTATTCCACAACGAGACATTGCAAATGATAATAAAACCTAAGCTAATCTCTATATACTATTTTCTTCTCCCTACCCTTTATACTTTATCCTATACACTATAGGATTATATTTATAATATTTATTGTATTATATTTAATATTTATTGTATTATATTTAATATTTATTGTAATTTTTTTTATGGACTATTTCAGTAAACCTGAAAAAATTCTTAAGTAAGAAGTTATAATTGGGTTTTTTTGAATTAAATTTAATATCTACTGAAATAAAAACTACACTATGTTATTCTTCTAGCAAGCAATAAAAACTGTTAAATGTCTGAATTAATCATCTCATATGAATTTTAGAGAATCGTGAAAATTTTAGCTTTTTTAAAATCAAAATCAGAAATTATATCTTTATTATGAAAGGTAGTAAATAAATATATAATTTTTTTTTCACTCACTACTGCTAGTTTCAGGAAAAGATCAGGAGTGACGTCAGACGTAAGAATCTCTATTCTGTGGTGGCGAGATGGTCTGAGCATCTGTCTTTCGTGCTAAGGTTCACTGGATCGATTCTCCAACATGTCTTTTTTTGTTTTGTTTTGTTTTCTTCTTTCTCCCTCTCCAGTTGTTTAGTTTTTCAATTAATCCTGTTTAAATTACATATATTTTAATTTTATTCTCGCCAGTCAAATTATAGAACCACGCAAAGCCTTTACGATTAACTTGAAAGTAAATTTGAAGAGACACGTGTGAGCTAATTGAGGCAGCCATGATGTCAAATAGTTCGACAACTTAATAACCAATAGCGTGATTGATTTTTATTAGTTTAAAAATTTCTACAAAAGTAATTTTAAACACACTATTATATATCAGTATATCCTTTAAGTAATTTCTCATCATACAAAATGTTTTCCTGGAAGCAAAACGATGCTTTTCTGGCTGACTGATATTGTGTAACTGGGTTCAATGACGTCACTCCCGATCTTTTTCTGAAACTGTCTATAGCTTGTGCCACTTTTATAATTACAATAAGGAATCTATTCGAAATAGATATAAAATATTTATTAGTAGATTGTTTTCATACTTCATTGGAGAATAGCATTTATTTTACAAATGGAGTATTCTAATAAATTCACTTTTAAAAAACGCTATGGAATACCAACGCGATAATAATGTGCAACTAAAATCCAAATTGACCTGGTTTTATTTTCATTACGTATAAATAAATAAAAAAAGGATTTAAGATAGTCTATTGTCCATCATACATACGGGTATTTCAGTTAAGATGAAAGCTTAACACTGATAAGTGTGGTTCTTAATGGCTTAAGTCTGTCTTCCATGTTTTCATTTCGTTTAAGATACAGTCTATGTACAGAAGATAAAAGTATAAATTTTTATTTTTAGGAGCCAAACGAAATTTTTATTTCTGGGAAACAAAGGAGCCAAACTTTTAAACTTCTTTAATGACATTAATGAAAGTAAATAACATTTATTAACGATACCTAGTTCCTTAGGTCGGAGATTCCGAATATTATCTTCTATTTGTCTGACTTTGCTGAAACGAATTTTTATTCATTGGATTATTAAGTGCTTTTTCCGTGACATCTCAGGAAAGGAAAAAGTACAGAATTCTCTGTTTTCAATAATCTCTTTGACCGAAGCTTTCTTTGATGATGAAAGAATCTTATTAACTATCATAAAATTCGAATGAATGTGGGACAGCGCAGATAGTTACATGTATTAGACATTATCTGCAACGGTTAGATTAATATTGTTAGATTAATTTGAAGTCTACGGAATCTATTCAAAATATATGCTTAGATAGTGAAGATAATTAAAATGACGTTTCTTGTAGAGCCTTCATAGCACATATAGAGCACCGAAGATACAGGTTTCAACGTTTAAGTGATCACCGGGACTAGTTAAGATTAGTGAAGTCAACTGAATGCTCGCCCGCTTTATTCCTGGGAAAGGAACCGATTCACATTTTTTTAGAGGACTGATGAACCCTTGAGCCTGTCCGGGTTTAACCAAGGAGAAATCCCCGATCTCAGTTAGGATTGAATCCGGCTCCTCCAGCCGTCAGCCCAGTGCATGTAGCATTGAGCTATAGAGCCTACGAAATATACAGTATGTTTAATACATTTACAATTAAGCAGATCAACATTCCACTTTCGTGTGAACAGTGTTTACAAATAAAGATTATGCTAATACGCTAACTTCAGAAATAGGAAGCACACAATTCAACTATTGGCATGTTATGCATTATAACTTTCATACTAGTCAACATTTTATGTAAGTTATATATAACTGAAACGACAAGTTTCAGAAGAGTCTGATAGTGTTTGATTGCCATCAATCTGTGATCACGATAGTAACTCAACACAAAACAAAATACTGTATTTCCTGCCAAACTGAATTGGGAAAAACTCCATGAGAAAGCAAGTGGCACGCCAAAACTATCTTTCTCTTGTTAAAGTATTGATCTACCACGTGGATACTTTGAAATTTTCAAAAAAAAAAATAATAAAAAAAATAAAATAATACTATCTGAAAGATTGCAGATCATTAAAATAGAGACATGGCATCGAAAGTATTATATAACTAACGTGTTACTGAAAGTCATAAAAATTTCCTCCAATTAAAAAAAAATTTGAGAAATACTCAAAATATGTTATGTAAAAATACCTATAAATTTTTTAATGCATAAAAACTTTAGATTACATTTTAGATTTAAAATCGTTCTTTAATTTACCTACAAACATAATAATTCTATTCACATTATAAAAATACACTTAAAATCACATATACATAAAATAACAACAACCTTATATCTATTATTAGATTATATCTTTTTGTGCCAGTCCTGTAATTATTTTCATTTATTATATTAAGAAATTAAAAATATATTAAGTTTGACACATAAATACTGAATTTTTTTTTGTTTTTAAAAATTACTATAAAAAATTAAATTTTTCAAATTGTAAACAATTTATCATTTTATTATTTATTCAGAAGTATTATATTGTTTAACAATAAAAACCACGAATAAATAGATGTTAAAATTATTATGTAGATAAGAAGTTGATGTTTAATAAAAAACTGAATAATACATGAATGTTAAACCTTAATTTATCTTTAAATTTATGTGATTATTCTCTGTAATCGTATGAAATCTGATCACTGTAAATAAAGAATGAATTATAAGAGAAAAATGACTGAAAATAATTGATTGAATACAAATGGTAAATATTTCTTCTTCAAATAGTTATAAAAGTAAAAAGAAATCCAATAAAATTAAGCTGCTTCTGATTTTATAAGAAAATTATCGTAAATTGCATCAGTTACAAAAAACCAAAAAACAAAAAAAAAAAAAGCAACTACTTCGACTATTTTTTCTTTACTTTTTTTCATTAGTAAAGACATGTAAAGACATTAAAATGACATTATAATCAATCCATGCTTATGAAATCTATGATTAATTATTATAACATTTATGTTTTCTGCATTGTCTTACTTCAATATTGAAAGAAACTCTTTATAATGTTTTGATTTGTGAATCTTAGGTTCCGTGATTCAACTGATCTTTCTAACATGTTTCATCCAAACATGATCACGAAGTTTAAAATAGGAATGTTCTCATAAAACAATTGATGTAAAATTTTTCATTAAAAATATATAAATTTTATAAATTTCTAATAATTTTACTGCGGCATTTCAAAAGACTTTATGGTATTATTTTTTTTACCAAAATAGTAGAGGGATTGGAAAATCGCTGTTCGCGAAGCAAACATTGATATTGAATGAGTGACTGAAATACGAGTTGACTGACTCGTATGTTGACTGAACTCTTTTTTTGAGTCATAAGTAAACTAAATGGTAAATAAAATGTTTTTTAAGCTTTATAATTATTTACTGGGTATAAACTGAGAGTCCACTGAACTTACATGGGTTATTCCATGTCAAGTCATCCAGGCCATGTCACCCACTACCTAGTTGAGAACTGAGATTTTGTGTACTGCTATTATACTTAATTTCATGAACTTTTGCCAATTTTTATTGCTTTATATACATTCTGTTGGTAATAATAGCAGAAAGTTTGATGCAATTTGGTACTTCAAAGCGAATTGTGAAAATTTGAAAATTGGCTGCAGTTTTTAAATGGAAACAAGTAGGATGACAATTTTTTCCCTGAATATGCGTTGTGACATGTAGTTTATGAAAACATAAAAGAATTGGCCGTATAAATTTTTTTTTTAATTGTTTTATAATTTTTTTTGTTTTTTTTTTGGTTAATTTAAAAAAAAAATTTGGACACTTGCTCTACTCTGAAAATCCTTGAAAAAATTAGGAAGTGATTTACAAATAGTAAAGTTTTGTCACAAAAAAAATCATTTTGTAGAAATGAATTGTTCTTACCAAAAAAAAATCGTGAAAGAATTGGCCAAAAAAAATTTTGTAGTTTAATGTTTTTTTGGTTAAATTTCTAAAAAAAAATTTGGATACTTGCCCCCATCTGAAAATCCTTGAAAAAAATTAGAAAGTGATTTACAAATAGTAAAGTTTCATCACAAAAAAAATCAGTTTTGAGAAATGAATTGTTCTTACCAAAAATAAATCGTGAAAGAATTGGCCATATAAAATTTTGTAGATTAATTTTTTTTTGGTTAAATTTCTAAAAAAAAATTTGGACACTTGCCCCC
>JAFIDM010002131.1:67810209-67827487 GCA_023159025.1 Thereuonema tuberculata | reverse complement strand
AAAAAAAAATTTGGACACTTGCCCCCATCTGAAAATTATTGAAAAAATTACAAAGTGATTTACAAATAGCAAAGTTTCCTCACAAAAAAAAATCAGTTTTGAGAAATGAATGGTACTCTCAAAAAAAAAATTGTGAAAGAATTGGCCAAATAAAATTTTGTAGTTTAATGTTTTTTTTGGTAAACTTCTAAAAAAAAATTTGGACACTTGCCCCCATCTGAAAATCCTTGAAAAAATTAGAAAGTGATTTACAAATAGTAAAGTTCATCACAAAAAAAAATCAGTTTTGAGAAATGAATTGTTCTTACAAAAAAAAAAATCGTGAAAGAATTGACCATAAAAAATTTTATAGATTAATTTTTTTTTGGTTAAATTTCTAAAAAAAAATTTGGACACTTGCCCCCCTCTGAAAATCATTGAAAAAATTACAAAGTGATTTACAAATAGTAAAGTTTCCTCACAAAAAAAAAAAAATCAGGCTTGAGAAATGAATGGTACTCTCAAAAAAAAATTCGTGAAAGAATTGGCCAAATAAAATTTTGTTGATTAATTTTTTTGGTAAAATTAAAAAAAAAAATTTGGACACTTGCCCTCCCCTCTGAAAATCATTGAAAAAAATTAGAAACTGATCTGCAAATAGTAAATTTGCTTCACAAAAAAAAAATCAATTTTGAGAAATGAATGGTACTCACAAAAAAAAAATTCATCTTGAATTTTGAAAACATTTTCATTCAGCCATTAACATTCCCAAAATATCACAATAATAGAAATACTGTTAACTACTCAAGAAACATTAACAATATAAGTGAGCATAAAAATATACAAATGTAAAAAAAATTGCAATATAAAACAAAACTACAAACTATAAAATATACTCGTACATTATATAAGATATGTATCTGCATTCAAGTTCATTTGGAAATATATATATGACAAGATGCTTTAATGCTTCACATTTAATATTTTTTTGTATGAGGACCACTTTTCTTCCACCAATCTAGAAGACTTTTTGTTTAGAGAATAAGTATGGCCTGTTGCTGTAGTGATATCACCTTCACATAGAATATGTGAGAATGGGACATCACAAACATCATCAGGCCAAAAGAAGGACGGGGATGGTCCATGAGGATGCATACAACATCTCCTTCTACACCATTCACTTTCTCAACAATCCCCAGATACCAAGAAGAGTCATATACAAATGCAACATAGCAGTTGGGCTGCACAGAGCATAATGGCATCAGTGGCGGAAGTGCAGAGAAATCATGAATGATACTAAAATCAGTATCATAGCTTAGCCTTTTTGCTCCAATCTTGGTTGGTGATAGTGGTATAATGTGATGCATAGATCGTGTTCCAGGAACAGTTTTTGCACTTTCAAAGCGTGGGAAAGAAAATTTCTGACTTGAACCATTTCATCTTTTGAAACAGAGAACTGAAATGCCTTGTAGGTTTTCCCGACAGAATTCAAATACCTGCGATGCAGTAAGTATTTGATCTTTATATAGTCTTTGCAAACTTGTTTTTGTGACAAGTCTTTTGACAGTGCCACCAATACCATCGCAGGGAGATTTGCCATGGCTGGTTGCAAAAAAAAGACCAGCTGCACTTTATATTGAAATCGTGTTCATGGTAGCAGATATTTCTGAAATTCTTACAATTTTTATATTGTGCAGCACATCCGTCAGAGAAATATTCAGCATAAGCAAGTGGAATTTCAGGAAATTCAAACTTCAAAAAATTCAATACAGTCTTCTGAGTCTGATACACAAGGGCCACATCATGTTCTAGATCATCAGAAATGATACAGTCTTCTGAGTCTGATACACAAGGGCCACATCATGTTCTAGATCATCAGAAATGATACAAAAAATTTTTGCTTGCAACTGTTGATCTTTTTTGTAATACATAACAACAGTGTGAAGAGTGCAGCTACCATTGTTCCAATGGTACCCCTGTACTTCATCTTGAACAACAAAATGGAGATTTTCACTGAAATCCATTAAAATTAGCACTGATCCTTCATCAAGTGTTTCTTTCTTCATTTTCAGATAATCAGACTGTGATTGAGCAATAAAAGAGTGTGGAGTAAGTGTTTCAATTTTCTTAATTAGTGTGTCGCAGAATTCTGATAGAGTGGTGATTTGAACATTTAAAGTCATTCTATCAGTTGGGCCGTGCTAAGGTAAAAGGAAGCAACTAGCAATTTGAAAACTGATTATTTGCTGCCTTTGACCGTAGATATAAGCATATTGTGAGTCAGTTGCTACCTTTGATCATCGAAATAGGGGATATACTTAACAGCAGATCATTACCAAATTGCTTTGGAAGATGTGTACATACTTCCTTACGTAGAAAATGCAGAAAACGAAAAATCAGAAAATTTGCAGTTACTTCCTTTTACCTTACGACGGCCGAGTTGATACCCATTGACTGTACTGAACCATCACATCAGGATCATAGTCTTCTATTTCATTTTTTAAGTGTGTTTGAAGTAAAGAACTGGGAAGGGGGGGGGGCATTTTTTGCACAGAAGGAGCATACAGGCTTGGTTATTTATATCATGTTACTGTTTTCATTAGATCATGGTATGTTACTTTAATAGAAATAGAATTTAGAAGCAATTAACATTTTGACTGTAAGTGGTGACACACACGGTAGGTGTTCCTGATGATCCTACGAGTATACACTGTTTTGGTCGAAGAGATTCAAATTTTGAAAATCCTACTTTGTCTTCAGGATACTTCTTTTTATAGAGAGAATACATTTCAGCTAAATTACTTAAAACAAGACGCTTCTGTTCATATATATTTTTTATGGTGCTCATTTTACAGGTGACATGATAGTCAGAAATTATCAATTTAATTTTTTTTTTTTAATATAGCGTTTTTTCTACACTTCCCATCATTTCTACAAACTGATTTTTTTTGTGTGACATAAAGAAGGATTTATAATAATATTGTAAAATTTTCAAAGGAATCTATGATGGAGCAATACCTTAAAAAAAATACAATGCCCAGGTATCGAATTTATTTGAAAAAAAATATTTACATTTTTTTTCTAAAAACAAACTTATGATTACTCAATAAAAGAAGCATGAACATAAAAATATAAACATTCCTCTTTAATTTAAAAAAAATATCAAGGTTCTACTGCAAAAACTGTAGGAACTATTGCATTTTTAAATTATCAAGGAGCTCGTCCATGGAACACCTGAGTTCCTGAATCCATGTAACTTCTGGAGACCATTACTGAAAAATTACTTAACCTGCAACATTTAAATTTTGGAAATGTTCATATATCTAGGTAAACTTCAATTATACAAAATTTCAAAGTTTTCTGTGAGGGTGGGTGACATTTCCTAAAATTTCTGGATGATTTGATATGGAATGACCCACATTTAATAATTATGGTGAATACCTTCACGATGAATAAATATATTTAAGAATTAATTTTGATGCTATTTCGGAATCCAATGCTTCTATAGTTCGTTAACTTATTAAATACGCTCAGTATAGTTAAAACAATAATCAGTCAGGATTTTGAAAACTTTTAATATATATATATATATTATTACAGGGTGCTGAAAAACTGTATAAATTTTTTTAGGAGATCCGAACACCAAAACAAACATTTTTTGTTAATGTCTGTATGTCCGCTGTCTTTACCTGTCGAAAGAGAGATGTGTGGATTATGTGCTCCAACGAATAGAGGGAACGGACTAGTGTTTCATGATGCAATGTTTCATGAGTCACAGTGTTTCATGATGCAATCACAACAATACATGCTACGCGATAAGTTAATAATACGTTCCAATATGTCACGTGACGACGCTTCACATAGTCACTTAGTACATTGGTGTAGTTTGTTTAGTCTGCTGCAAGTGGAAAAGAATACGGACGTCAGCATCTTTAAATGAGATACGTTATTATTTAATATGGAACGTTTCACGATTGCTGAAATGGCTGACATGCATCTGTGAGGGATTATCTGAGCGACACACTTGGAGACCGATGAGTAGGCAGGAGTGGACCTGTTGCCTGGCCACCGAGATCTTCTGGAAACACTTGAAGAACATCGTGTATGAGATTCCCATTGACTCTGAAGAAGACCTCGTTTCAAGAATCGCCTTCGCCGCTGCAACTGTTTGTGAAACTTTGAACACGTACGACAATCATTGCCTCGGCGTTGTCATGCATGCGTGCATTGCTGTTGTCGATACACTTTTTGTGAATGTTGTTCACAATAATGTCCATTCGTTTTTGTAACAGCTCCACCAACATCTCTTTCATCTGGCACCGACAGGTGACGTCAAAGGACATACATTCATTAACAAAAAACATTGGTTTTGATGTTTCCGATCTCCCATAAAATTTTGTACAGTTTTTTTTTCAGCACTCTGTATATATATATATATATATAGGCCTATATATATATTACATATCTGAAGAAATATTATTATTTACATGTTTCTTAATTTTTATGTAATTTTTTTGTAACAAACTGTGCATATAATGATCTTCTTCTTCAGTTGCTCAAATTTCTCATGTAGGGTCGCTGTGCATGTAACAAACTAAATGTGTATTTAATTCTTGTTCATGTCTTCCGCACTCTCAAAAATCTGAAGTTTACTGTATTACGTTAAGCAAGTTTAGTCACCCCTGGACTAATACGAAAATTCTTAAAGAAATTTTTCGAATTTATGTCAAAATTTCATCAAAGAAGTTTAAAAATTTTTAAGTCATTTTATATAGAACTATTTATTTAATTTTCATGAAATTAATTTATTTAAGTTCTTACAAAATAATATGTTTTATTTTATTTATTGAATCTAGTGATAACATAAAATCCTAAAGAATTATAACCAATTCCGTCTTCAAAATAGAAACTTCTCTCTTTGAATTGTTTTGTATCTTGTTTTCGGTTTTTCTGGATTTGTTTTAGTCAAAAATTGATCTAAAATGACTCAACGCGAATGAGTCACCATTGTGATTTCGTCTTAAATTTGTTTGTTGCTTAAAAATAGCTTGGTTGGGGCTTATCGTCTACGTTACTTCATTGTATTAGCATTTTCTTAAATGAAGTACAAAGGAACTAAATTCATATAAATGTAGCATGAGAAAGCTCTCGGGATAAACCGATATCTACTATGTAAACCAGACTACAGGGTATCAATATTAACAGGCTAGAGGCTCTGTATTGAATATAATGTTATTTAATGTTATAGTAGGTCATACATATTACAGTGTCTGTAGGCTATTAACAGAGAGATGAGTAGATAAATATATTTATGAACTACTCATTCAACTAGGTATATTAACGATATTTTTATTTTATTGTAGATCTACCATATTCTTGCTGTTTATTCTGAAAATATTTAATGCATTAATGTACAAAAAAAGTTATCTCTTACAAGGGATGTGCGTGACCTTGAGCGCTGAGAACCGCACGAAAATGTTCTTAGAACATAAATCGCTCATCCCAAAACAGTGGTATGAGTCATTCCCATGCAAAACTCACCTGTTGTCTGCTAGCGCCATCCACGGTGGCATGTTGTACCTGCACTAACAAGTACTTAATCTAGTTGTGTGAATAGTATATCTGCAGTAAGGAGGCCGTCTTTTGGAGTGTTCGGTTGTGTGTTGACGGAAATATAGCAATATAGTCACGATATTGAAATACGTGTGTTTTTTGGTCCTATTATATCGATATTTTGTTTCTTAGCGTTACTAAAGTTCCTCTCTTGGACCTTCAATAGGTGATCATTCAAATGTCTCTCATGGTAAGACGTGCAGTTTTTCATGAGAATGACTCATACCATTGTTTTTGGCATGAGCGATTTATATTCTAAGCACATTTTCGTGCGGTTCTCAGCGTTCGAGGTCACACACTTGTTAGTATACTCATTACATCGTGATTCCTCAAATAGTTCCATTTCTCTTATCATTTAAGAGAATCTTATCATTTATCATTTAAGATCGAAAAGAATGATGAAAAAAAAACGAAAACAAAAACACATCTTGACACTTAATATCTTACAAATATCCTGTAATTTTTTTTTTTTTTTTTCAATTCCATAATCGTGATGGTATTAATGCTATCTGTGACAATTATGGATGAATCTCTTATAACGTTTCAAAAAAACAAAAACAGTATCAAGTTGAATCAGCAATAATTGAAGGAGAAATTGATGTAGTTTATATTCGTTTTTAATTTTAGAATAATAAATTAATAAGGAAATTAATAAATTAATAATTAAATTTCTTATATACAGAAATAAGACTTTCATACTGAAGAAAGCCATTAAACTTTCTAGAACACAGAACCTACAGTTGAAAAAGTAACCATTTTTGGTTTTTGTTCGTTATAGGCTGTTATTTTTACGTTTGTTTTACGCTGTGATTTGTCGATTGATAAACTAATCAATAAAAAGCCGAACTTGTGAAATAATACAAATGCCTTGTGATGAGACTAGACTTTCTCTATTGGCTAAAAAAGATTATTTAGTATTTTATTAAAATCTATCCCTTCATTTATAAAAATTAGATTCTACTGGTTTGATGTGTAGCGGAATCCGAACATTGTTTGCAATTGTGTTGGCACAGGCTTTGCCAAGCAGGACACAGTGGGAGGGAAATCTAATTTGTAGAAAACATAATTAAATTGTGGGTGTTTTTTTTTATTGGATAAGGTATACTTGAAGCTACTGCATATTGATTAGAAATTATATAATGTAGTATTAAATTTTTGCTCCACCGTGGAATTTTCAATTTCAATATAATTCATGCAATCTTTTTTTATCATAAAGAGAACTAAAAAAAAAAAAACCTAGAAAAAAACGGTAAATTTCCTTGTTACTTATTACTTTAGTTTACTTAAATTTATTTTATGTAAACTTCACAATATAAAGTATAATTTATATATAGTTTTTTTTTTTTTTTTAAATAAAAAAAAAAATGCCAATATGTTTTGCGGCTTCCTGTAAAAATTTTTGTGGATGTTTATGACTTGAAAGTACATTATTACAAAGAAATTAAGATTCTGAGATTCTACGACTGGCTTGAAAACTTGTTTTTTTTTTTTGATGTTCTATGTTTGAAATAAAGTTTGAATGCATAAGATTAAGACAGAATTTTTTTTTTACATTCTTGATTTTTATTTCGTTAAAAAATGTTATTAAAAAATTATGGGGATTTTTATTTATTTGTTTAAGAAATGATTATTTTTTTAATATTTTTATCAATTTCTAGATTCTCGTCTGTTGTTCAAATATTAAAGTTGTTCTGTATCTTATGCATTCATCATTACAACACTTACAATACATTTGTAGGATTCGGTGTTTCTGGTTTTTAATTTTTTTTTTAATAATTATTTCAAAATTTTAATGACCTTTAGTTTAAATTCATTTAAATAGAAATGCAGTAATTTAATATATATTTTTTTATTTATTGTAGTTGAGTGCTTTTCTGTATATTTTTCGTTTTTTTATTTATTGATTATGAATAATCATTTAAGAAAAAAAAATAATTAACTAAATAAATAAATAAAGTTAGTAGTTTTTTTCTCAGCAAATGTCATTTATAATTATTGTTTCTGGTTTTTTAGATTCGATTTAAACTATGTAATAAAATTACATGGATCTGAATATTATATGGAAAGAAAAGTTTAAAATCACTATAAAATACAATAAATAGATTTCCTTAAAATCTCAGATATAAAAATTAACTTTCAATAAAAATCAAGTTTATTTTACTTTGTAACAGAAATAAGTTAGTTCCGGACCAGTAAACTCGGGAATAAATTAGTGAATGTTGCGCCATCTGGTGCCAAAATTTGAAATTAAGAAGAGAATTTTCCGGAGGCATCTGATTAAGAGAAATTGAAAGGAATGTTTCAGTTTATCGATTTGATTTACGTTGAAATTAAAGATTTCCCGAAAGTTTAAGAGATGATTTAAAGTTTTCATTTGAACGTAAGGAATCTATTTACATCTAAATTGAAATTTTTAAAATATTTCATCATAAGGAGGGCTCTTATAAAATGGAACAAGTGTTTCTGTTTATTAATAAACAATGAAAACGCATTGCTGAAATTTTACAAAAAGTTATCTAATTCCAAAGTTAAAAATATTTGTTCAGAATCTCATCCGTTGCAGTTAAGTGAACTCTATCAAGAGTAAATAAATAATAAATTGTTAGAGAAAGTTTAACGTACATTAATGTAATATGAAAAGGGAAGAAAATCTATAAAAATGCACAAATTCGTAGGAATTGTTTGCTTTTCACGCATTGAGCCATCATCGATAGCAATCTGGGACAGCTGTTTCGTCCTTATTAGAACTCATCAGCCAGATTTAGCTTCGATGATTCAGCTCTGAATGCGTGAATACCTATGATCCCATCTCCAGCTCTCGGAAGTGGGACCCGGTTGAAAGCAAACAACAAAAGAAAAAACGCTGTAACCAGTTAGGGAAATTATTACTTATAAAAAAAAAACGCATAAGGAATCAAAAGTTATAATTTTTAAAAAATTATAATAATAGTAATAGAATGATGATTATTAAGAATTAAAAATTAAGGAATTATTAAAATTCTGCAATGAAAATGAAGAATATATATAGTCCGACCACGATAACGTGACGATCGGAGGGAATCCCACGTGATTATGACATTTAAGTTTTTCAGCCAATCACAAACAAGCGTGCCTCAAAGCACAGTCTCTATTAATTCCTCAAAATGTCGCCCCAGAGTATTTTACAGAGCATTGCTCAAAAAATTATTTTACAGGTTGAAGATTATTTCTGAAAGGAATTGAAAAACGGAGGAGTTTAAAATTAAAACTGAATTTTTGTTTTATTTTACAGCTGTAATGTAATATTCTTCGGCTAGTGCTGACGTCGAATCATCATGTTATCGTGGTCATGCTATAAACATTTTATTTGAATAAAGAGACCGTAAAAGAACTAACAGACAAATGGATACAGAATGGCTTTCAATATCCTTATAGTAGTTTTCAGAAAAGAAGGGTTCGCTATATATGGTCATTACGTAGCGATCGATTTTGTCTGGAACAAACGTCACCAGTCATTACGTCATCAACTTGAACTCGAGTAGTCAGTCCAAGATGGCGTCGTTTTGTGATCGCATAAGCGTGACCAAGAAAGGACAAACTTTGCATTGCCAAGCAAGGGGAATAGTGTGAACGTTTGTAATTCTTTCACTTTTAATTATTATTATATATTAGTAACTGTAGAAAATACAAAAACCAGAATGTTTTCTTAACGTTTATAATAATCAGTTACGGATTTTAGCAATAGATGGCGCTGTTACGTCCTGGAAACATCAATCTGTAAGGAAATTACGTCATCAAAACCTCTTCTTTCATGAACTGTAGAATGTATTAAGGGACTTTACATTTAAATAGAAATCGAATTAATAAGTATTTCTTTCTTAATAAATAGATTCTTTTTCAGAATATTGTAATTGTATTATTGAAATCAGTCCTTAATCTTCGCGCCATCAAAAAAAAAGAACTAAGAACTGTTGAATAATAGATTGTGTTGATGCTAATCATTTGATCACTATCTATTGAAGAACAGAATGTTGGATTAATTTTGCACGTTTATTTCCAAACGCTGATTATTCTTATAAACAGATAGAACCCAACAACCGTCGATGATCGAAAGCAATTGACAAAAATTCAAGTGTTTTATTCAAGTGTTTTATTCATCTGTAATTGACTTTCTGGGATATTTACATAATGATTTCGACTGAAACCCCAGCCTTTTTAGAATTTACGTAGACACAGTATTGTTTTACGTTGTCGCAGACGACTTGACTTCATATTTTGTACTACGTGTTTTGATACTGATGGTGTTTAAGAAGGTAATTTGCACTGACAACAATTTGCTCTAAAGAAGAAAGTTATTGTCTGATGTTTATTTTACTTTTGGTTTAGTTGATGAGTTTGTCTAGAAGTAAATGCCTGCCTTAATAGTTATTCGGGAATCCAGAGACACACACTGTAGGCCTTCCAGAGAAGTTTATTGTAGGAGAAGACGCATCCAATGCTCTTGAAGCGCATTGAGAATACAAGAGCCTTCTGAATTCCGATCAGACCAAAGCCCAATTGCTAAAGTCATTGATCAAGGGCTTAACCTTCCCGTAGAAAACCAGTGAAGAAAAGCTTGGCTCAGAGACAAGAAAAGAGAATCCCCAGTCGAATCAAAATCGATGTGTTGTGTTTTTCCTAATTAGAGTATTTCAATAGATATTTATTGTTTGTTTAAGCTTTGGAGTCTCCACATTGATACCCGCGATAGAGATATCTATTCTTTTCACAAAGTAAATTCCATATTTTTTTCCATGGTTACAACCAAAGAAATACTTGGACCAATCAAAAAAACCAACGATCGTTTGACATACAGTGTTAACTAATTTCTAACATTTTTTTGTTTTGTTTATCATTAGAAATTAGTTAGCATTTATATACTAGCTTATTCATCTTTTCTGTTATTTTTCTTTTGTTTGGTTAGCTTTTTCTATTTCAGAAAAGAAAATTTGTTAGAATAAAAACTATAATTGAAATATTTTGAAATGGTGGCGCTTGGCTGCGGTTTGGAGGTCGCGGGTTCGATTCCCGGCCTCGGCGGAGGCGGGAATTTTTCCACGCTCCATTCTCCTCCAAACGGGTCCTAGGGTCTACCCAGCCCTCTGTAGAATGGGTACCGGGTTTCTTTCCCGGGAGTTAAAGGCGGGCGGGCGTCGGGCTGACCCCCCGGCCCCAACTTCGTCCCGTTGGTCGAGCTGCGGGAGCCTGACCTCCCGCGATCCCACAGGCCAGCCATGGCCTATCGAAGGGAGAAACTTTAACTAACTTGTGCTTTAATCCAAAGGTTTTTATTAGCTTCTTCAGAAGCTTGATTTTAGAAATTGAACTATTAGAAAGTTGATCACTTTTCTTAATTCTTGTATCCTAATCAGAAAATAGAAAACAAATGTAAAATAAAGTTTTAATACTTCTGATTGAAATGCAGTGAAACAGAATATAACCATTAGCCTCAATGAATGCATTGGCAACACCAGTAACTTTTAGAGATTTTTGAACTTCTGAATACTCAAAAGGCTTATTTATATTTATTGATTAAGTTAATGACATTGACTGTCATAATGCCAATCATATCATAAATGCTATAACTTTGTTTTTGTTCGAGAAGGACAGAACCTCGCTTTAGACCAGGCTTTCTCAACCTTTTTTTACCCATGGACCCCTTTTCCCTTCTTTTTTTTTTGGTGGCCCCCCCATAGCTAAAAAGTAAAGGATTATATTAATAATCAACGAAATAGTAAATGATTAAGCTTTATTTTGAATGAAAACTAATTTAATACAAATGAATTATTCTACACTGGTAATAAACCATTTAAAAATAAGTGTGATTCACTGAGATCCCCTTGGACCCCGAAGAATATTACATGGGTCCATGTGGACCCCGGTTGAGAACCCCTGCTTTAGACGGAGGAAGTGTTCGCAGACTAAGTCTTTCTTGTCCGAATCAACTAACATTGAAGAAGCTTTCATTCTGAAATATTGCTTTGAATGCGATACATACTTTTTTAAGAGGATTAATCAGTGGAAAAGGAAAAAGTAGAAAAGTAGGATTAATCCCATTTGATTAATGTTATAAAAGCTGTTTCAATATCGCCATCTGTTGGTGACACTCGTATTTATTATAATTGATTTCCCTAAGTCCTTTAGTTCTTCTAGAAAATTCGATATTTGCCTTAGTTCTGTAATTTACGCTTCTGCTGACTCAAATAAGCAATTGTTTTTGTATTTGTTAGCCGATAAGTTAGGTAGTAATCGGAAATTATAAATAATTTTTCTTTGAATTTTTATTAATTAAAAACAAAAATTAATACATAACACAAAATATTGTACCTTGAAAATGTAATTCTATGGGCGGAAAAAAAAAATAATTCTGGGGGGGGGGGGAAAAAATCATTTTTAGGGACCTGGTACACGAAAATGTACAGGGTCCTCCTTTAAAGGAGGGGAGATCTTAGGTTCGTTCTGTTCGTCAGTCACTACTTCTAAAGCCCAAACAACTAGTTGGAAGACATGAGTCAAACTTTATTGGAATCCGTAAGACTTTCGTAGAGATAGAGAAAATACAAATTCCGGTCTACGGTCAATTCCCGTTCTTGTGTCGTAATAATATTTAAGAAATGGTCTCCTCAACATCTTATAGGTATTCTGACTGCTTTTATTCAGTTCATGTTCTTTGCTATGATCGTAAAGTAATTAGTACATTGAATTGTAGTCGTAATAATCCAGATTGGAATCCTGGTCACGACAGTGCTTGAATAGCAATAATGTATTGCTTTTGAGGGCCTTTTCTTCCATTCTTTGTAATCTATATTAATAAAATCTTTTATATCTCTGTCTATTTTGTCTGTCCGGCGCAATTTTCTGTGAGAATCGAAAATAGAAATAATTTTTACAACGAAACGTCCGCGACAGGAATCGAACCTACAACCTTCTGATCCGAAGTCAAACGTGCTATCCATTAGGCCACCGGAACTATATCTCACTTTTCATTGTTTTTTTGACTTGTGTGTCTTTCCCATTCACTCCATTTAAATAATGAATGCATTTTAGCCTCTTTTTTTTTTTTAATCTCAAGATTATTTATTCTTTTCCGATCCGATTGTTATTTCTAATATGAAAATGACAATTAGAATTGCCAAAACGTTGCAATATTTTAAATATAATATTCTTACTTAATCAAATTCTATGTGATATTGAAAAACAAGCACGTGTACACGAGAGATGTTTGAATAAAAAAAAGAGTCAAGAAAGAAAGAATCTATTTCTATTAGATAGAATACTGAAAAATCACTACAGTAAAACCTCGTTAAGTCGTCACCCGGATAAGTCGTCACTCCATTTAAGTCGTCGTTTTCCTTTGGTCCCGACAAGGTCGCATACACAATAATGTAAAATAACCTACTTTACTCGTCATCAAATTTAATTCTACTCCGGATAACTCGTCACCTCGGATAACGTCACCTCAAAAATGGCCAAAAGCATCTTTCTTCTCCATTTTGCGTGCCATCGTGTTGTCTTTTCAGCCCCGCCTCTTCACTTTAAGAAAGCCAAGCCTTTACGGGGAATTTTCGACCACGCGTGTCACTTAATTCCTTTCCTACCCCTTCGGAGGATTTGGGTTCTTGGAATCTCGCTGCTAATCATTCAAAACACACTTCTCGCTGCAACTCTATCGAGTTGTAGACGTTTTTCTTGACCGCTCCTGAGTGTGACTTCATTTCATAGCGAGTAAGCCCTGCTATAAGGGCTATTTTTTCTCTTGCAATTTCTTGGTTCGATTACGTTTTTAAAATGCTAGGGAAACGAAAACTTACCTCGTTATCTTTTAAAGAAAAAAAAAAGACTTAATTGCACTTTTTGAAAAATCAAATGTTTCGAAAACAGCTTTTGCCATAGAACATCATATCCCCAGGACTACATTAAACGATATTCTTTCATCGAAACTGCAAAGACAAAAGAACGAGAATGAGGAAATCGAAGTTTGACGAGATTGAGGAGATTTTAGTTCGATGGCTAAAACATGCCAGATCGCAAAATGTGCCGATTTCTGCTGTGATTCTCAAAGAAAAAGCTATGGAAATTGCTAAGGAGTTAAACATTGAAGATTTTGGCGGCAGCAATGGTTGGCTGGAACGTTTCAAAGACAGACATTGCCTTTCTTTAAAACGATTAAAATGTAGTAACTATAAAAAGTGTTTTTTTTCTTCCACTCATTCATTTGCATGTATTGATTTCTGAAAATCTTGTTTTTCTCACCGAATCCTACAGCAATTCATAAAAATACTGTATTTCATTGTTTTTTTGTTTTTTTGTTCAAAAATTCTCACTCCGCCTAAGTCGTTACTCCGCTTAAGTCGTCAAAAATGTTTGGTCCCTTGAGTGACGATTTAACGAGATTTAATTGTATTTGTAACTCAAAAACCATCACTATTTTTAACTCGAAAACCACTGAAAAGTATCAATTAGAATAAAAAAAAAGATAGTAAAGAATTAAAGAAGCCTATTTCTATTATGTAGATTATTGAAAAATCACTATTTGTAACTCAAAAAGAACTTAACATTATTAATTGGAATTAAAAAAAAAGAGTCAAGAATTAAAGAAGCACTATTTCTATTTGGTAGATTACAGAAAAAATATCACTTTTTGTAACTTTAAAACCATCACTATTTGTTACTCAAAAATCCCTGAAAAGTATCAATTGGAATAAAAAAATAGATAGTCAAGAATGAAAGAAGCAGTATTTCTATTAGGTAGAATACTGAAAAATCACTATTTGTAACGCAGACACCATCACTATTTGTAACTCAAAAACAATCACTATTTCTAACTCAAAAACCATCACTGTTTCAATTGTTGCAACAGTGTCAATTGGAATTAAAAAAAGAGAGTCAAGAATTAAAGAAGCACTATTTCTATTAGGTAGATTACAGAAAAAAATCACTATTTATAACTTTAAAACCGTCACTGTTTGTAACTCAAAAACCACTGAAAAGTATCAATTGTAATTAAAAAAAGCGTTTCAAAAAAGACAGAAGCACTATTTCTATTAGGTAGAATACTAAAAAACCAGTATTTGTAACTCAAAAACCATTGAAAGTTATCAATTGTAATGAAAAAAAGAGATTCGAGAAAGAAAGAAGCACTATTTCTAATAGATAGAATACTGAAAAATCACTATTTGTAACTCAAAAACCATTGAAAAGTGTCAATAGGAATGAAAGAAAGAGAGTCAAGAAAGAAAGATGCACTATTTCTATTAGGTAGAATACTGAAAAATCACTATTTATAACTTAAAAACCAATACTATTTGTAACTCAAAACCACTGAAAAGTATATCTATATTACTAAAATCTTTTATTTCTCTGTCTGTATGGTGCAATTGTTGTATTTTGTGAAAATAGAAATAATTTCTACAAGTTCGCTACGGGAATCAAACATGCAATCTTCTGCTCCGAAGTTAGACGTCTTAGCCATTAGACCACGAGGATTACATTCTAATCACTATAAAAAATAAAAATATATCATAGATATATGATTCACACACTGGTTCTAAAACCAGTCGTGCATTGAGAGAATATAGAAATCAAAACTTAAATTAAAAAAAAAACCCTTTAAAAAATTCTAGTTTTAGTTTAGTTGATGTAATTTTTGTGTGGTTTTTTTTTTAAGAAATAAAAAGTTGTTTTCCGTTACAAAAGCGAGGCTTCCGGAGCGAAGCGACGGGTAGCCAACTAGTTAAGAAAAAAAGACTAGTTAGAAAAACAACAACAAAAACAGTTTTTATTTTTTTCTTCAAATCATCATTTGTCGAAAATAGATATATACGGAATCGCTATGGTTTCAAGTTCACTATGAACCAGTTTTGTTTTATTTGCCTTAATTTTGTAAAATTTACTACATATAATTCTATGTCAATTTTTTTTTTTATCATTGAGGCATTTTTTTTTTCATTACTTCTTCATTACTATTGTTATTTCAAACCAATTCCTTTTTTTATGATTTGAGTATTCTGAATTTGAATTATGTAGTAAAAACCTAATTTTATCTTAATCTTGGGTACTGTCCAAGTAAGGTTATTTCATTTTAAGAAATTGATGAGCTTCTCCAGTAGGTCACCGTGTCATAAAAGGAACCATATTCTTAGCCTCCATTTAGAAATTTGGATCCTTAAAAATTTCAGTAACTGTTTTAACGTATTATCGTTATTTCTTCACAAAAATGTCTTCGAATCTTCGAGATATTTGGGTCTGTTTTGAATTTACAGTAGATAGTAACGTGGAATCACTATCTTGTGTAAACCTATCCTAAGAATTCACAAAAGTACTGTTTGTTTTGATTTCGTAGATCTTCCAATCGTTTTTCGTCGTTTCGCTATAATATATTGGACGTTTTTCTTTTATTTGCCGTTTTTCTCTATTTGTTCTCGTAGATTCGTTGGCAACTATTATTTTATGTTGCTTAGCAATGAACACGTAAGACAAGTGTTAACATAACTTAGGCTTAATTATCCCTGTAGCATTCCTTGAATTGAAAAGTGTACGATTCTGAATATACCTTCAAAGTCATGGTCAACAAGTGAAAACTACACCCAATTATTGTTCTAATTTGATAATTACAATTTGGTTTTAGTTGTGAACTAATAGAAGTCCACTGAGGTTAATGCTACACGAATTTGAAAGATTTTAAGATATGTTAATTTTTTTCGCTTTGGGGGGTTGAAATAATCTAGAGTTGTTTCTTAAAGATATTAATTCCCTTTAATTTCTCCTTATTCGCGAAGAATTTCGAGCATTCCGTGTATTGTCCAAACACGTAGAGATAAGAAACAGAGAATTTTGTCCAATACAAACTAAATGAGGCACGTACAAGTTTAAAATCAAAATAATGGAAAACCACTTTTCATCTTCATTACTTAGATGAAAATCAACGAAGTTTGCAAGAGTTTATTGACTTGATAATATCCTAAAGCGCTCCTACATATAATTATCGGATTTCTACTTCAGTGTAAGACAACCCCCCAACCCCAATGCACACACATTTTTTCGGTTGCCAGGAAGATATCTTAACTTTCCAGGTTCAGCTTTAGTACATTCGTACCTACAGATGCAACGATAATTTTGTGATCTTCTATTGTGTTTATCTTCAAGTGGAGCCAACCTGTCCTTGACAGATATTTGCAGAAAGAAGTCAGAAGATCTGAAGAAATCCTCGTAAGCATTTATCAGATGTGCGTCAAAGGACACTTTCTATTTCCCTTAAATTTCTGAAATTCCTGGCTTATCTTCTTGTTTGTACTGTTCGTGTTTGTTTGTTTAAAATCTGAAATTACGGAGTAAAAGATCTCTATTTATCTCAACGCTGCGATGGATATATCGCCATGTTTTGTTGTTTTTTTCTTTCTTTTTTTAGTTTCAGGGATTTGTGTTGATTGAATCACCTTCGCTTATCCAAAATACATAAAAAAGGTAATTAATAAACGTATTTTGTGTTTTTGCAATGTATTAAAAAATTATTACATTATTTAATTACACTCCGAAACTAACACTATTGAACTAAATTTAATTCAAGATGTAAATGTTTTATGTGCATATCCTATCAAATAACCTCAAAAAAAATTCTAATTCTAAATTGTTTTTCATCGTAGATAGATAATTATACCAAAAAAAAAAA
>JAFIDM010002131.1:67728685-67800798 GCA_023159025.1 Thereuonema tuberculata | reverse complement strand
GATTGGATACTAGATGATGGGGATGGGGCGAACTCTACCCGTAGACCATTTGAACTCTCGGGAGAGCGTATCTAACCCATTCAGTAGAACCCCAAGGCGACTCCGAGAGACGATCGATTCCAGAAAACTGCAATCGATGGTGTTAACGATCCCTGCTCTGACCCTTCTAGATCAGTGTCCAGTTAAGAAATGGTGTGCATTTAAATAAATAGGAAAAAAATTAAGAATTAGTTCAGAAATTGAGGCCATTGTAAAATGGCAGAAATCCTAAAGATAAAACAGGGCATTGATTGAGTCGATTTCTAAAAGAACAGAATAATATCTGTTTTTCCAGGAAAAGAAAATCAAATCCTGCTCCTATGTAACAGCATTTCCCAATTGGAGATTGTTTTTTTTTGTGGATAGGGGATTCGTAGTAATGGCGTCATTAAGAAATTACCTACAAATTACCTTTAACGATCACCTCTTTCAAATTGTATGGATGGACTTTCCGCTAAAAATAAAATGAATTCAGAAAGTGGCTCACGAGTCAATAAAGATTGGAAACTGCTAATGTAAAGATTGCCTTAGTGAGAATTTAAATTGCAAATTGTGTGTTCTAGTTTGATCTTTCAAAGTAGCTAAAAGTGTTGAAATTTTTCTAAATAGATAATTGTCACAAATACATGAAGATCTTCAAGTTAAGGTAAAAAGTTCTTTTGCTCTCATCTTGGAAAGCCTGTCTGTTCATTTATACAACCCTGCCTCCGTAGACGTAACCAAGAATTTGGAATGGGAAGGGGTTATAAAGGTCTTAATTGTTCAACTGAAAAATAAAAGCTTGTCTGTATGGGAGGTTTTCAAACAAAACGATAATTTTTCAATGCAAAAAAAAAAAGTCCAAAACGGATATGGGGGAGGTTACAATCCCTATCAACCCTCCCCTCGGTAAGTCAGTGTCTGTCTCTTAATATTATGTAAAACACGGCAGAAAAGTTGTTAAACAAGTGAAGATTAAGCTTCTTAGTGCAAAAGGAAACACAGATACTTTTATTAATATAAAATAATATGAATTAATACATGAACATTTCATGTTCATCTATTTTGCTTTTATTTTTTAATATATTGAAATCCCTTGGGGATTCTCACATACGAAAACTGCATTAACAAAAAGACCATATATTTAACTTAATATTTTCTTTTTTCTTTCTTAAGTTGTAAGAAACATTTGAGAAATAATTTTTAATTGCAAAGAGCTTTTAATAAGAAAATCGTTTAATGGATCTCCCGATAAATCCGAGTATATCTGATATCTGTTGAGTTTGAGATTGTGATGATAATTTGTGTATTTCTATACGAGCTATATGAGAGTTATTATCCGACTGCATTGTTTGTATGGACTGAATTACTCAGTCCTGTACATTTTCTTTACCTGTTTCTATACATCAGGAGCTGCAATAGTTTACAATTTCAATTCAAGATTCTTTAGAAGATTATTAAGTGGGTACCATTATTATATACGCTAGTTTTTTTCCAAAACAGGAAAATGAATTTCGCGCATTTCTATTCATTTGTTACTGTGATTTTAGCTTACATAAATGCCGTTACCAACTAACTGGAAATAGTCTACAGTAGTATGAAACTGTAGTAATCAATATTTTTTATCGCTGGGTCATAAAAGTAACAACTTTTTAAATAACTAATCTACCAGTGCAATGGCTGAACTGCATTTATTTATATCTTTTCTTTTGTTAGGACTTTCTTCGCTCTGCTTCCATTTAATTGTAGTTTGAAATTTATTGAAAAACAAAAGAGTTTAATTGCTGTTGAAAGATCGTTTTTTGTCAGTCTTTAAACAGGTGAATGAACAAAATAATAAACTTATGACTTCAGAAGAAGGATTAGTCAGTTTTTTTTTTATTAATTTGATCTCATTTGAAATATTGTTATCAGAAATTGCAATGATTCCCAATTCCAACAGCTTAATTTCTAAAAGTTTTAGATAAGCGGTTCCCAACCTTAATCAAGTCGAGGCCCTCCCCCTTAACACTTTTGCTGTGTTTATGCCCCCTCCCCCACACAAAAATTTAGAGAAATAAAATTTAAACACAAGCATGTTTTACATAATTACATATATTTTGTAATAGGTTTAAAAATATTAATGGAGTAAACTACAGATGGAATGAAAAAGCACAATTATTATTAAAATTTGAAATTTGATAGTGTAATTATAATTAAGTTTATTAACTGAAGTTCTTCATTATTCACTGAGTTTTGGTTCATCTATCGATGGAGACACGTGACTTGGATTAGAGTCCAATCAACCTGCAGAGTGAACCACCATCGCCTTGTGATTTGTGTACTTCAGAGCAGACAGGAAGCTTCCATTCCTTTTTACTTACTCCATGGTATAGCGTAGGAGGGGGGGGGGGGGAAGTTAACTTATGCGCGTGCGACGCGAGGACAACCCTCCCTGCGTTTTGCCGGACTCTAGACTAGTTTTTTGCTGCTTTCTTCAAATAAATTAAGGCTCGAGATAGAATTATACCGTTGTAAAAGCATTCTAAAAGTAAAGCAAATATTCGAGTAATACAATTTTTTTTCCAGTTTCCACGTTAAAAATCATTCAACGGTATCGTGGTCCCCAGGTTGGCAACCATTGTTTTAGACCTTATCCGAAAAATACAATCTGGAAAATAGTTAATAAATAAAAAAAAAATTAGCAAATAAATCACTTGTGGTTTAGAAGTTGCTGCTTGAAGAAGGCGAGGAATCCCACCAATCATCTTTAATAACTTTGAAACATCAGAGAAAGGAATAATTAATTGCTCTGTTGGACATGAATTTCCCGTTGTGATTTCAATTGTAATTCCAACAAATCTACTTCGAATTTTGATCAGCGGCTGAAGCCCAATCAGGTCGAATTGAATTCGAATTTCCAAACTGAGGAAATCTCAGGTTGGTCCGAAAGTGTTGCTTAATTTGGTGGAAAATGCAAATAGCAAAAAAGAAGTCTTACATTTACATTAGAATACAGTCTTGTGTATTAGAATCCCTAGGAGAATATTTCGCTCATTTTCAACGCAATCTTATCTTTTATCCCAAATTACAGAGCGTGACTTTCAAGAGGCGTGGCTTGTTAGGTATAAAATCCCAAGGACAGGAAATAATTGTTCTGATTAGTATTATTAAATGGAGAACACTTAATGTAAGGGACAGTTAATTATTATTAATAATTGAGTATAATTATCTAGCTCCCGGACATCCGATAGAAACGCTCCATTAATTAAATTATCGATTTATTAATTATTTATTTCTGTCGACAACGAGATACAAGAGACCTCTTGGGTTCAAATTAATAATTATAGAAACTAGAAAATGATGCATCCTTAAAGAGTTTTTTTCGTTTGTAATCATGAATCCATAACTGGGCAAAGGCCCCCAACTAGGGGATGTACTGATCTGATCTCCCACACTGACCAGATGACTTAGAGATGCATTTTGTAACTTCTGCCAGATTCTGGAATAGATACTTAGGTGGTTTTCCATGTTTTTTCCTCAGAAAATCCATTATAGAATGGCTTCAAACCTGAAGAAAAAGAGAAGAAGATATACATAGGAAAAGAAGCAAACATCTGTGCCTGTACCAGGATTCGAACCCAGGTTCAGACACATCAGCCTCGCGGCAGGCCGCTGCCTTGACCACAAGACTTTCCTTACGGACCCTTACGAGATTACACTAGAATAATCGTTATCAGAAGAAAAATATTACCAATACTGTTTTTATATTCCAAGCATAAAGCCCAGCCAAAGAAGGAGAAATATCTGATTGGCTGATTGAAATTTAAAGTTTTTATCTTTATGTAACCAAAATATAATTTACTATCTGAAAAACAGTTTATTGAAATACAGAAATATGTATTATTCCTCTGAAAAAACGCGATTTAAACCCTGATATTGGTTTTACATCAAGTAGATATCAAACATTGAGTGTTCTGAAATCTCTTGAAAAACATTATCTCCTTCTTTAAATCACAATATTTCGTTTAGTAGATTATCAAACTTCGTCAGGCAGAGGCAGAAAAAAAGGTTGTTTTATTCCTCTCTCCTCTTTACATAGAATTCGTTAGTTATAAACAGTCAAATACTAAGTAACAAAATCATTGAGTTATTACTTCAAATGTAAATTCAGACAATTATACAATAAGGTATTCTTTGTCTTTTCAACCAGTTTTTTATATAATGGATATTTATTCTTAAACAATAAATAGTTTATTTAAATTCGTCTTTGTTTTTTAATATTTCTCTAAAACAATTCAAAGTATTCATTAATTTTTATACCTTTATCTTTGTTACTATTTATCAAACTTATACGATGAATCTGATATTTATATCTTTGATGTGAAATAACGGAATGAATATAAGTAAAATGGAACTTGATATTTTTTATATTCTCGTACAGCGTCAACGTCTTGTTTAATTATTCTATTATTTTTGAAATTCTATTAGTATCAGGATGACAGCTCAGGGTGCGAAATCCTTTACTTAGCTTTGTGCCTTACTTTGCTATCATTCCTTGAATTAGGCACGTTAAATTCCTGTTATTAAAAAAAAATGCAATTTGTTTTTGTCTAGGCAGATATTACATTGATAAACAGAAAACTAATTATTAACGAATAAGAGGTCTACCATATTTTGGCGTCCTGTACATTAACGCCACAGATACTGTGAGATGAAATGGTGATCACAGATCTCAGGTTTTATATTTACTAAAAAAATGAACACCGTTTGCAATTCTCAGAAACTTCTTTCCCTTTTTAGTAAGGACTTAAAACAAATTCCAGATATTTTACTAGGGAAAAAAAAATCTTTGGCAGATGTACATTAAAAAAAATGGATCTCAAAGAAAAAAAGTAAAAACTCATGGGAAATTCAGAATTGCATTTCACATTTTATTTTTGTTGTTGTCTTTGTCAAATGTCAAAATCTTGCCGCCATGTTCAAAGAGATGAAGAATCTCTTACTAACACAGGTTGGCTCTTTGTTGATGATTAGATTTTGGCAAAGTGCTTTTCCCAGATGAAGATAGTTTCCTCTGCTTAGGAAGAAGGGTTATTTTATCTTTTGTCTCATCGTCTTGCTTCTAAATTAATTCCGGAATAAAATTCACATTTCATTAATTTATTTCGTTTTTCACTTAATAACCTGAAATAATTGGTCATTAGTGAAAGAATTCTTAAAATTGTGTTTGAGAAGGAAAGTTTTTTTTTTGTTTTCCTCAGTATAGTCAATGTTAAGGACGTTACTAGAACCTTTTTCCGGAAGTAATTTCAGTGACTTCTTTTTTGTAATATGACGAAGACGTAAATGAGTACTTTTAGGCCAGCACCGCTTGAATGTGAAGAATATATCTGGTATTCATTGGCAGAATTGAAAAGTGAGTAAGATGAGTTACATTCCTCTTCTTAAGACATCAACTAATTCTTTTAATAACAACTTACATAAAAAAAGGCTTGAGGAAGTGGAGCCGGTGAAGCCCACGGAATATTGCCCTGTTTGTTGGAAAGTTGGAGTTTTATGTAAGTTATTATGAGTTACATCGTTGGTGAAACAAGTGTTTGCTCATTAATTTGATTATCTAACACACACACACACACACACTGGAACTTTCACAGATGCCTTCTTTACTAACAAATTGAATTATTATTGAAAATGTGTCAAATCAAGTAAATTGTAAGAGAATTTCTATCTGTTGTTTATTCTTGTATATTCACTACATAAAATATATGCATTTTCAAATGCATTGATTTCCCCCCATGTTTAAAAGTTGTTTTTTGTTCTTCCATGTATAATTCTGATAATTCAAAATTTTTGTCGCTAATTGTGATGGGATTATTCAATTGGTTTTGGATTACGTTGATTGGTGCATAAAATCTTTATCTAATCTACAGAATTTCAGGATTTTTCCATGACATAGACATTACATTATATAGTCTATATATATATATAAAAAAAATGTTGTAACTTTTCTATAAAAAAGTCTTAAAATCAGACAAAAGCAACTAATTGAACTTGTGAAAAAATAAATAAAAGAGGAGATACAACCCATTTAAAACCAATTTAAATTTAAAACCAATTGTCTTGCAATCGGACTGCTACTTAGATAAAGGCTCTACGAACAGCTTTTACCAGAATTTCGTCTTAGCTTTTGTTTCGTGAGTCCTTCTTAATCCAGAAATCCAAGATAAGAATCTTCTGATTCGTGATCTGAGTATTTCCAACTTACCCTCCCTTAAAGAGAGCTAGTTCTTATCTAATCAATTTATTTCCCATGTATTTGGACTCAACACTATCTATAATTCTGGAAACAATTTTTGTCGAAAAATAAGCTGGATCTGATCTACGGAGTGATGAGGCTTTATTTTTTAAAATGCTTAGCTGTTAGTGAGGAAATCGTCTGTTTTTGACTGTCCAAAACACAATACAATTCGACTCCACGAGGACCGACATTCTTGAAACTTAGTAAAAACCAATGAAATTTAGCACAGAGATTAAATTTTGTAAAGGTTGGATGAAAATTCTAGGCCATGAATTGTGTAATTTGCCATTTACAATTAATGCTATACCTCAGATATTCCATCTAGTGATTGATTTTAAAAATGTCTATTTAACTTCGGCTGCCCAAAGATGGCGAAAGCATACAAACGTCTTAATTGATAAAAATATACATAACAAAAACTATAAGAAGCGCGTCGTTAAGAGCATTAATGTGTGTGCTTTCATTTCTTGGAAAAAAACACTCTTTTCACTTCTTTAGTTATTCCTTTAGATCTAACTTTTTAATCTCAATTCCTGTCGCTTGTAGGTTTGTCTATTTCCAATATTGAGTTCACAATTGACTCGAAGCTTATTTTCCATTTCTTACATTCTGGCAATGCAGTATCAACTATTGTTTCTAATAGCTACTCTTCATTTTAGGCAATTTTATTTCTCCTTTCATCCTTTTCGTTCTTAATCTCCTAAAGCTTTTTAAAACGTTTCCTCACCCTCCTGAACTCTTCTTCTTTTCTTTGAAATCGTCTTAGAATTCTTATTTAGTTCATGTGTCAAAACGTTTTAACTTTTCTTTTTATCCTATTAGAGACTTTTAGATTCACTTACAAAAAAAAAAAAAATCCTTCTTACTTTGCTCTTTCTTTACCTTAATCACTTCGTTGACTTCGTGATTAGTGGAAGGAATTTGTCTCTTTTACGTCCTTTGAAGTCAACAGAAGTCCTTGGAAACGATGCAGCTGCTCCTCTTAGACTTATTCTGTAATTCAATTTTATTTTGCTTTCCTGAACGCTGTTTTTATGGTTTAAACGATAAGACAGATATAAAAACCTCGCTAGGATTTTTTCCCCCCTCTAATGTCTCTCTCAGTAGAACTTAAAAAATTCCTAATGATTTTTGTATTCGGTAAAAACTGTTTAGTTAATACTAGTCAAAGTTAATATTTATGAAATGTAATTCTTGTCCTGTATAATTATTTTCATAAGTTCTCTCTCTTTTTCAAGACATTTTCTCACTGTATTGAAACTCAGAAGAAAGAAGAGAGAAATTTACGATTCTTTTTATTATTTACTGAACTGAATTAGAATTAATTTAAACAAAAGATATTACCACAAAAAAATACCGCTGTAGGTTTTCTAAAGATTTAAGATTTTATACAGTTACAAGATTTGATGTAGATTTGAGTTTTTTTGCTTTTATTGCTACTATCAAAACATATAAAGAATAAAATAAGAATAAAAAGGATATAAGTAAAAATATCTTTCTAAGTTCGATTAGGAATTCTTTTAAAGAAATAATGTAGTGTATGTTTAAAATTGGATGTAACTGGTCTCTTTTTCCGAAGGAAGAAACACAGATGTTACTTGTTTTCTTTAATATTGTTCTTAAATAAGTGTTTGATGTTTAAGATAGTTTAAAAATTACACACCTTAAAACGGTTAAAAACCGTTTATCTCATTTGAATATGTATATAAAAGTCGTTGTTTTTAATGCTCATTTTTAATTGCCTGACGACGTTCGTGTGATGAAACATGTAGCGTTTTCAAAAATAGTTCTTAACCGTTTTAATGTGTGTAATTTTTAAACTATCTTAAACATTTTTATACACCACGTAAAAAATTTTAATAATAGGCTTGATGTTTACTAGGTCTCTTGTTGATCTTAATCTTTCAGAAATCGAAGCCCAGCGTAATATAACGATTACTATTTGTATTTTCTTTTTCGTACTCGCATGCTAATGCAGCAACCACAGCGGATTATACAGTATATGGATAAAATGTGTTTGTAAAGCTCTTTCATATACATCGGCTAGAAAAAAGGATTAGAAAGAAAAAGTTTTAGAATGCCATCTAAGTCTGAAAATGCGTGTCCGTTTACTCAAAAATACCTGCTTTAGAAGAAAAAAGGAAAAAATTACTAAAATAAAACTACCTGTCTATACCCTTCAAACATTTTTAAATTTCGACCAAATTTTAGTATTTGGTCGAAATCAAACTAATAAAATAAAGAACTGCAGACAAAAAACAAATCCTTAAATCCTTAAATCTCATTAATTACGGTTACAATCACGATAATGCAAGTTGAATTTGCAGTTGAAGATAAAAGAAGGATTGAAACCACCCACATACGAATGCAGAATCATCACTGGAAATAAACCATTGAAAGTCCCCTATCTTTTGAAAACTATCTTTTTAGATCTTACATTTACGTTTCCAAATGTACCCCTTTTACAATTTTCTTTACTTTTTGTGTTTTCTATATTTCTGATTCATGGAATGCAGATTTTTTATTGATATTCTTCATTTGCTTTTCTTCATAATTGTTTTTTTTTTCCTTGTATTTTTGTAACTGTTGACTTTTCCGTAGACATGTCTTATAATTGAAGGAACTTCAACTATAAATACAAACTTGGATTTTGTGAAGATAAAAGTCGAAGGCTTCTTTGGAATTCTGTTTCTTTGGAATTGTGTAGTTTACATTCTATCGATTTTAGGCAATGGAGGAAATACTAACATAGTTGGAAATGTGTATGTCCTTGTGTTCAGAGACTTCACAAGACCTTGGAGGATCCAGAATTGGCATCAGCCACTCTGAGCAGAAACGAATTTTTCCAATTTGTAAAAATCCAATTCAATCTATAAATATCGACAATTTCATCAAAATATTGATCTAAAACTGGTTATATAACTATTGTGAAAAGATGAAATGGTAATGGATTTTGTCTCGATAACATTGCAACCCTAATAGTAAATAAACGAGTTTATTCATCAATAATTTATTAATTGTTATTCATTAGAAACCAATCTAGTTTCATTATCTTATATCTGTATTTTGTGAAAACAAAATGAAACTAGAATTTCTTAGTAAATGATACGCCACGTTCAACGAACTCAGAATAGAACATTTAGTGGAAGACAAATCTCTAGTTGCCGTGGCCACCACCAGGATCGCTAGCGGCCATGACGCGTGAAGGCGAACCAATTGGAGGCGAGTCAATGGCAGATGGTTCGGCTGCTGCTGCAGGATGAAGAAGAAAAAAAGCAGTGAATGGGAAGGGAGAGGAAAGATGATGTGTTCTTCGATTCCTTGCGTTTTTCCGTGAACCATTATGCTTCATGTGATTCGTCACATTAAAGGGTGGAGAGATAGGGTTCAGCAGGGGCGACCACCCCCACCCAACACGAACGAAACGGTAGGTGCCCATCCCCCATCCTCATCCTTCTCATCATCACACCTCTTATCTCTATCGCTCTAACTTAAAGAGAAAAGTCAGTTACTAATTTATGGATAACGTTAATTAAAATGGCGAATTTTACATCTAACTTATAAGCGATTTCTTAAATCTTTTTTCTTAAGAAATATTTCTGTCGTTGATTTTAATGTAGTAAAAATTCACGTCTTCGTTCGCCATGTTATTGTTTCTTAATGTTTTCAGTATTTCACTTAATTTCACTTAGAAATAGAAAGATATGACTTGTCATTGGATCCTCTATCTCCCTCATCCTTGGCTACATTGATTTGCTTGTGTTTTTTGTTTTTCTTTTCTGCTTTGCTTCTTCTGATCTTGGGTATTGGAAGTGATTACATAACGGATTGTATTCAAAATCATAACCCCTGGATTGATTTTATACTGTAATTGAAAGTAAACGGTATTTTTGTTTTAAGTTTCTTTAGCTTTAAGAATCTCATAATTTTATATAATTATTAATAAGAATTCATAATATTTTGTCGATTTGAAAAAGATTCTTACTATTTTCTTTCGTTGATGAAACATCATTGGAATCAATATTGAAAAAAAGTTAAAATGTGAGTTTGCCATCGGAAAAATCGTTATTTAAATTTCATAAATCACGCAATTGAATCAGAAGGCATTTTTTGTAAATATTTTTCTCTTAGATAGAAATACAATACACGGTTTATTTCAAATGCTTTCATGTGTCAAGTACTAAGGCTAAGAAAATAAGCAAAAATTTAAATCAAAAACATAAATTGAAATTCTAAATATAATCCATTCTTCAGCTTAGAAAAAACCATAAATATAATGTGAAATAACAATGAGGTCAAAAAATACATATGTCTAGATAATGTATATCCACTTGTGAATGTTTAAAACGCAATAGAAAATAATAAAATGGCATTCATTTATCAATAAGTAATAGACGAATACTTGGAGACCATGTAGTTATTAAGTGACGTACATCAGCTGGGAATTGAACTATCTAGTATTTGCCATATCTCAGTATGTTCATCAGGAAAAACAACTAAATCATAGTGAAGCTTAAATACGTCCCCTCAATTAAGTAAGCGCGTATATGGTAACATTAAGTTACTAATTCTTAAGTTCGCTTCATACTTGGCCAGAGATGAATTTTTGAAGCGCTTTAAAAAAATTAAAAACTCATTCATTTGTTAATACACACCAAGTAATTGATGATCGTTATAAAAACATTAACGGTTGAATTAATGAATGTGTATCGGAAATCAATTAATAAAAAGAACTAAATGAAATTGAAACTGTGGTGTATCTTCTACATCACCACAGTTTCAATTACATTAACAAGAAGTTAATAGGCCTTTTATGAATCAACACACACATACACAAATATATATATATTCATGAAATATACAATATATAAAGTGGCTTTTTATTGCGTTTCTGTCTTAGCTGTTTGAAGAATTGCCTGGAATTACAAAACCATAAGTGCCGTAGAAACACACTATTTTTTTTAGAAGTAGTTTTGACTGCGTATCTTTTCCTTTTCATAGTAGGGATTAGGGACCTTTGCCTTGAGTTTAAGATAACAACCAAAAAAAAACAAAAAACAAACTGTTAGGTGTCGACGGCGCCTCGACTGATACGAGCCTGCAAAAGTATTACAGTTTTGATATTTCTTCCTGACCATCCTTCACTTTCAAAGAGAAAAACAACTCCTTAAATATTTCGTTCTTTATTAAATTAGAATAATATCAGATGACCTTCAGTAAAAGATTCCTGATTTACCTGTTCACATTTCTGTCGACCATTGTAGGTGCTCATATTACATTGATAGATGGTTTCTTTCTATTGTATCACTGTAACAATGACTTTTAATGTTGATCTTTATTCATAATAGCAATGAGTTAACGACAAAGAAAGCATGATTCAATATTACCCATTGAATACACAAATCTGAGACGAATTATATTCAGCTGATTAAACACTGTTTCTTCAGTAGCATTTAATCTGTGTCTTAACGATAATAATTTCGGTGAAAATTGAAAGGTGAAAATTAATCACATTTTTAACTACCAACTTTAATTAAATCCACCGACCAGTTGTCAATATTTGTTCGTTTTACGATAATTTTTACAAATATCTCCAACACCAAAGGGCTCCATGAAGCCAGAGACGACAAGGTCAAGTTACCATGTTACTTAGAAAGAACTCATTTTAATAATTCCAGAAAAAAAAAATCGATAATTTCCTACATATAAATGGGGATTAGAACCTCAGTCAAAGTTTAAAATAGAATCAAATATGAAATTAAAAATATAAATGCAAATAAAACAAAGAAGTTCCTGAAAGGATTTGAAAATTCTTTCTTGAAAATATTATGTATTTTATTTTTCTTTGCTTTTTAAATTCTTAAAAACAATTGAATGAAAATTCTTGTGTAAATTACTGCCGTTTACACAAAACATCTGAAATCTTTCTTGATAGCTTAGGCAATATATAAATTGCCTACATCCAATTAAACGTAATAACTCAAAGCTTCCGCAGATAACGGGTTAATAAACATTGTTACACATCGATAGAAATTCATTGTTTCGATTCTGATGTTCTGCTGTGGCAATTTTGGCATCTTCGTGCGCAAATGTCTCTACAAAGAGAAATTTTCAAAGTCAAATTGTCTCACGTACGTAAATATACAGACTACTTTTCAAGAAGATCGATTGTCTGCAGTACACTTTTGTACACTTATTGTAAGTCATTGTGAGTAGAATTGATTCCAAAAGCCTGACCGAAGATAATTTCAATTGGTACTTAAAAGTGGAGCAACTTCCATTGGATTGTTCACTTCAATTCAGTGAGATTTTTATCAGCAAATGTGAAGAGACTCAAGGGAGGAAGTCTTGATTGAAAATGAGAAAACAATGGGTCTCAGTAGAGAATCACAAAGAAGCTGCTTCGAGACATTTTGAATTTAAATAACTGTTCGTGAGCTTGTAGATCACATCATAGAAATGATTGAAATTATTTTCGGCAATTCAATAAAAACAAATGCTAAATTCATTACAACCGTAGGTGAAATGTATCTTTGCTATTAGAATTAGCATAAACTTTTAATAAATAATCACTGAACTATTTTAAAAATAGTTTTTTAATTAAGAAACGTTATTCAGATTCAATTTGATGATGCTTTAAGAGGTAGTTTTAAGCGTGATAAAATCTAGGCTTTGCCTAGGGCCTCGTGGCTTTCTAGGAGCTTGTGGGGGCTCATCTTCGTTTGGTTAAATGGTGGTTTGATCTAAGGGTTACGATATAGGCTGTGCTTTTTCTTTTTTTTTTAAGTTTTTATTTTTGTCTATCGGTTTCAACATTCTTCTGGAAACTTGTGCCTCAGTAACATAAATTTTCGTTAAAGGAAACATGAAAAATACAGTTATTTCTTGTCTAGGCTTAGCTTTACCTAAAATATATCCGTCAAGTGATGTCTACAAAACTTTATAGGTAACTGCAAATTTAATTGTTTGCTCCCGTTGTACAATCTTTAGAAAGTTATTTTGACTGTGAAAGGTTAAAAACATCACTCATATTTTAGAACAACGATATGTGAGAAATGTTCACTTGTATTCAATGATATTTTAACTGAACAGAATATTTCAGAATTGAATACAATCTTTTGGTGTTTAAAGTTGTGTGGCTGTAATACTTAATTTATAAGAAGAACTGCTGTCTGCTTGATAACAGCTTAAACATGTTGTTGACGAACTAACGAACATTTGTGCTTCACTGACAAGTTTTCTATATTCTACGAATTATAAAGAAAAAAGAACCATTCAAGTGATGTTAAGTCCTGCAGTAATCCCTTGGTTTCATTAAATTCCTTAGTAACCCGTCACTGTTAGTTGCTTTAGATAATCAGAAGCTTGATTCCAACTGTTTACATCAGAGTTCGGCTAATTTTGTTTGAATTTTCAACAGTTTCCTTTTGTTTTCTCCTTTTTTATTTTTGTTAAAGTAATTCAGAATTTTTAATGTTAATTCTTTCTTAGCATGCAGAGAAATATATTTAAAGAAATATATTTAAAAAAACTTAAGAAAGATTTAAAAAAAATATTCTTAAGTTTTTTAAATATATTTCTTTCTGAATCGTATCTACAGTATTAATTTTCATGTTTGTTGTAAATGATGATAAATCAAAGGCAATTGAGCAAATGAATTGAGCAAAGGTAATTGAGCTTTAGGCTATGATTTTCAACTCCGCTGCCCAACTAATTTGTTGGAGATTTTTTCTTTTTTTTATTTTCTCCAAAGTTTGGAATCGTCATGATTTTTCCAATGATAGAGAATTTGGTAAGCAGATAGGCCTAACTCTGATGAGATGATGGTTATTTAATAGGTTAATTCTATGGTGGTGGGTTCGAAACGCACCGAAGTGCGAGCTTCGTTATCGAAGAATCCGTGTGCCAGGAGCGCTAGTGTTCGCAAGATGGCGAATCCCGAACAGACTCACTAGAATTTCAAGGGAAAGATACTGAGGTGGTTTCCCGTTGCCTTCCTCAGGACACCATTAAAGAATGACGTCAGACCGAAGAGAAAGTGAAGAAGAGGCTGACAAACACAGGAAAGGAAATTGAAACAGCCAAACCACGGCCGGGAATCGAACCCGGGTGCCGACACAACGCCCGCACGGCAGACCGCCGCCAAGACCGCTCGTCCACGCCGGCACGGCTAGAGTAATTCTATAGAAACTTTTATAATTGAACATACAAAGGAACAGCTAGAATTTTTAATTTGCATCTATTTATTGCATAAAGAGATTTTATGACTCAAGAACTAAGTTTAAAAGATTCTTATATGAATCTCAGAAGAAATTTGGGAAATTTAGTTTCTGTTTGGATGCTTGGTTTTTTTTTTTTTTTTTTTTTTTTTTCAAAAAATACAGTCTTATTATTTAAGCTTCCGAAGTTAGTATTTGTTTTTTTTTTAAAAGTTTGAACCAGTAGATTTGTAACTTGTGAAATAAAAGATACATTTTTAGTTGTTTGTGAAGACGCAAAGAAAGTAGTAGCTATAAAAGTTAGTGGTAATATTTGTGCAATTGTGGAAAGCCTAGACTTTCCGGTGCTGTTTCCATAAGCATCTTCCCGGTGGAAACAAAATCAGAGGTTTATGATTCACATAAAGATGTAAGGCTTTGTTAGAATAATAAAAATATCAAATTTGTTAGACGAGATTTTGTAAAGATAATCAAAGACAACGAATTGTAAATTCGACATAAAAGTTATACACAGTTTACTTTAGTGTAGTTATAAATTCTAATTAAGAATTAATGATTTATTTTCTCTGGTTAGTTTGAAATTTGATAGGAATCATTGATTTTTTCCAACTAACGTTTCAGTCTGACCAATTATATCTGAATTAAATGTTAAATTTATTCGAAGAAGAGCGGAATTAAAATGATTTTATTGTTGCTAAGCCTATTTAATGAAGCTGTGTATCAGTGTTAGATTTGATAGATATGTTTAGTATCTCCAGTGATATGAATCCATTATCACAAAGAAATACTAAACTAAAAAATACAACATCTTCCTTCCAAAATATCGCTATATTTCGCAGATAACTTATCTGCTTCTTAAGGCTTATACAGAGAGAATATTCTTCATTAACAAAAGTTTAAATGATTAGAATATTAACAATATACAGTAAGTACAACATGAATAATACAGAATCAAACATGCTAGATTAGATCATATACATTTTAAATTAAAAGGAATATTAGCATTATCAAAACAAAGTAGTCATGAGTAGAATATTAGGAAAACAATGAAATATTGTAACATTTTGACAATAAATTAGATCATTATTGGAATCTTATATCAAAACAAAGTAGATCATTATCAAAATCTTATTTCAAAATGTTACAATATTTTATTGTTTTGCTAATATTCTACTCATGACTACTTTGTTTTGATTTAAGATTCCAATAATGATCTAACTTATTGTCAATATATTACGATATTTTGTAAGGAAGAAGATGTTGTGTTTTTTATTTATAATAATTACTATTACTGAAATCATGTTTCAACGAAATACTAAACTGAAAAATATTTTGAAATATGAAAAATATTCCTACAAGAAAATATCAGGAGAGGAAATGTAGGGAAAAGATTATTCTATACCTGCTAGTTAGGCTTAAATTTCGATGTGATGATTTACAAGATGTAGCCTTTCTGTATCAGCTGACAATATACTTTTGTTTCTTATTTGAAACAAGGTCAACTCCGTTTTAAGACTGAATAAGAACAACGTTGACCAATGTTTTTCTCTAGCTTCTCAAATTCCTTTAAATGAAATACTTTCCTCTTTCCCTCTATTTAATCTCGTGTCAACATTTCAGTATTTCAGGGGTGTTGTGATCTTTATTTTTACTTCTTCCTTTTTCTCATCATACATCATGATAAGAAATTTCTTGTAATCTCTACAACTAACCGCATTTCTACTAAGTTTCACAAAAGAAAAAAGTTAAATCTTGTGTTGTCTTTGTTCTTTTCCGTGAGCTTCCGTCGTTACAACTTAAAGATGTTTTCAATGCCACCAGAAATTACTTTCGTCTTATCGCCGAGTTCATTCAGCGTGTACATTGTCTAGGCCTGATTTCAGCCATTTTGGCGAACGCTGTAATTTTATCTACATTTTAGAAGCTTTCTTATTTGGGCAGTTATGGAAGGTGTCCAGGAAAATGTTCTTTGGATTATAAAAAAAAAGCCAAATCAGAAAAAAAAAGAAAAGAAAAAATGTATACTGCCTTCCCCTTTTTTTTTCTTCTTCTTCTTAAAATCCTAAAGATTCATAAAACTTTCCTCCTAATGTTGATATTTCAGCCTTGAGATATTACTTTTATTATGATATTAAAATATCACCAGTCTTTATGTGATAATCCTCTTGTGTGAAGATCTAGGCTTTTTTACTGAATCTCCTCATTACATTATTTTACTTTCTATGCCTAGATGATCAGCATTAAGTGCTTTGTTGCATAAAGTATCTTACTTAGCATGAAGCTGGATATGAATTTACACTATTGGATTTACACCATCACTATTTATAGATGATAGTTCTCTGTAAGATGTGAGTTTCAGCTGAGTTAAGTTCAGCAATTCTGGTATTTTCTCTGCGCCGCACCTCGTAGCAGACGACGCTCATCATATCATGTTTACTTGACTGCCCGATCCTTTTTACGATATACTGAGCTCATGTTTATGTTGAGGAACACGATTTCCATTTTACTACCACCCACTAGTGTTGAACAATAATAAATTCCTTTCTGATTTTTCCTCAAACTTGTACGTAAACAAATAAATAAATAAATTTAACATTGAGCTTTTTTTTTTTTTTTTTTTTGAATAATTCTTCTGTTTAATTTTCATTTAAAAAAACATTAAATTCCAATTATAAGAGGATTTTAAAGTAAATTGAAATTAAAATAAGCTCAGGCAATACAATCTCAACTGTTTCTTTTCTGAAGGCAGAATTTAACTTATGTAATTAATGTGCAAACGTATATAAACTATATTATGTTACATTTATGCTATATTTAGTTTGCTAGTCTAGTTTTTCTTCCAGTTTCTGCACATATTGTTTGTTCTGATTTTAATCTCTTGTATTTCACAATTCTTTAAACATTTAAAATCAAAAACAATCCTTTGGGGAAATGTAGTAACTTCCAATACCCAAGAAATAGAATTTTATTGTTATCCTTTCTGTCTGTTTTATTTATTAAAATCCAAAAACTTTTGTGCATTTTTTTTTTAATCTTTTAATTTTGAAAAAAAAAAAATATATATTTTTAAGCTTTGAAAAAAAGCCCCCAAAAAACAAAAATCATTTAAGCTTTGCATTGTTTCCATATCATCATCGAAACTAAAAACTTTACTTTTAATACCTTTTTCTTTTTTGTAATATTTAAGTTTTTATTTCTTTACCTTTACTTTAATCTTTTCTTTTGTGTTTCTTTCTTCGGCGACCTTTTAAGTCTCCGTCGTAGCGAATAAAGTCATTGCATTTAATACTAAAGAAAGATAATATTAATAATAGATTTGCATATCAGTTTTTATGTTAAATTTAATGTTGAATTGCTTTGATGTTAAATGTGATGTTGTTAGAAAGTAACTTTGTCTTTGAGTTGCTTTGATCGCTGATTCTAAATTATTTGTTTAGCTATTTTGTCTTTAATATTTTATTTCTTCTCTTTTTCATATCCTATCATTTTCAAAGGTAGTCTTTCTTCCAGCACATTCTAACATAAACAAAAATAGATTTAAAATAAGAGTTTTGTTTGCTCAATGTTGAAGACGTTTGTTTTGAGATATCGAAATCCAGTGATTCATTTGTCCAATGTTTTTGAAATATTGAAGGATGAAATAAAAGAAACAAAAGACTGATAAAAAACAAAACAAAAGCCGCTTTCACTAAAGATGCTAATGGTCGAGAGATTACCACTAACTGCAATGCAGAACAGCCAAGGGTAAGGTTTGAATCCCGTGTGGGAAGGCCTTATCTTTAAGCGGATTTGTAAAACTCAGCTAAATTGAATATTAAACAGAATCGTTTATAAATATATCCATTAATTATTAATATTTATTTTAAAACAGTTTTCCAACAATATTTTAAGATTTTGTATAAATGAAACACATTAAACCATGAAGTTAGAATAAGCTTCAAAAATATAATGAATATCTAGATATTGAAAAAAAAAAAAAAAGTTAGCCTTCTTAAAGAAATTAAAGCATTCTTATTAAAAAAACAAAATTATAAATGACAGAAATTAGAAAATGATTGTAATGATATAAAATAACACCAAGTATTGTTTGAGAGATCTAAATAAATGCACGACCGTCAAAATTAGCTGAAAAGAATTTAGTGCAATATACAGTTTTCAACAGTGAAAGAATTTTTCAAATAAAAGCTTTCAATAAATGTATAAATTGCAAAACTTTTATTTCAGATTGAAGAGTCACGAAGCAGATTTTAAAAAAAAAACAAAAACAAAAAAAAAACACATCTTTCATCTATGTAATGATTTTATTTTCTTTTTTGGTTGGAAGGGGCAGTGGATACAGACCACTATCGCAGTTTCAAACAATAAATGGTCATAGAAAGAAGAGAAAGAAGGAGATGAACACAGGAAACAAAAGAAGTATCCGGGATTCGAACTAAATTGAGACACAGCAGCCAAATCCACGTCACCACCAAAATGTTTTGCTTTGTTTAAAATGCATGTACTAATCAAAACTAGAAAGAAAAAAATAAAATACAATAAAAGATTATGGATCTAAGGAAAGATTTTTTTAATAAGTTAATGAAACTAATAACATTGTCAAGGAAAAAGATTTATATTATAATAAAGCTTTATAAGACTATAGAAAGTAACCTTTTCTTCTTGAAACAACTTCGTGAAAAATTGGATTTTAAAACATAAAACAAGTTAAAATTATTAAATTTGTTAAAAATTGTTAATTTGTTTGTGCGTACGAATGCATTTGATTCATAATAATGTATGAAATGCATTTTTAAAACAATTTTCAACAACTTTCTGAGGTTAATTACATTCAGTCCTACAAATGGATAACTTCTAGTAAAGCTATTATTATTACCAATTTTTAATAATTTTTTTTAATAAAATTTATTTAATGAACATGTATTGATTCTTCCAAATTTAAAATAAAAAAACAAAAACCCCCCAAAAATTCACAATATATTTTAATAAACATGGAGAAAGGCAAAGAAACGATTGAAACTAAAAAACAAAATTGCTATGGAAAATAAAAAAAAAAATTTTCTTTATTTTTGTTTCTTATGTTTTTCAAGAAAAGAAAACTTAAATAGAAATAATCAACTGAAAACTATTTTTTTATATAAAGAAATAAATTACTCTAAAAAAATAAAAAAATGATGATGCTAAATAATACATTCAATAATAATAATAATAATAATAAAGCTTAATACTTAACAATGGAGACCAAGTAATTACTAGGTGCCATTCCGTAATTACTAAGTGCCATATTCTTTTTTCCTCAATAATAATAATAATAAGTATAATAATAATGGGATCACTGAGAAGGCAGTTAAAATTTACCCTTTATTAAAACAACTTTTGAATTTATAATAGGCAGCCGAATAATTACGTAATCGAAGAAACAAGCGAATCTATCCTTCAAGAAATAAAAAAAAAATATAATAATTTTTAGATTAACATTAATTAACAACAAATTTAATTAAAAAACTTTTGAAAGAGGTTTTTAAATGAATATAATTCTGTAAATAACTTCCGTTAGCAAAAGATAATTATGTAGTATTATAAACTAATTCCAAAGAGGGAAATTTAAATTTAATCGTTAGTTAAAAATTAATAACTCTGGTAGAGTGTTGCCTTAATCCTCTTCTAGTTTAGCAACATTTCGATATTTTAATGGTGCAGACATTTTTTTAAAACCTGTATTTTAAATTAAAATGCCTCTTGAAATAATAAGTAAAAAAGAAATAGAAAAAGAGAATAAAATTAAAAGCACGCTTTTCAGAAGTGCAACATAGTATTTTTTATACAGTTTTAATTAAATATAGTATTTAGAATTATATAAAAATATGTAAGTTAAATTAGAAACATATCAACTTTGATCAAGGCATTAGAACTTCGGTATATTGTACAAACAGGCCTAAATTTACAACTATTTATGCAAGTGTGGGCGATATAATTACATTCTATTTTAAACGATTTAAAAAATAATAAATTCCTTTTTAAAATGTTGCCAGCTGCAAACAGTAAGTTCAAGAATACTTGATAAGAAAAAATAGCTAGTTCTATTTAATAAAATTTCTCTGTTAATTACCAAATGTAAATTTGATCTCAATATCTTAAAACATTCGAGATTGGACATTCGTGATTCATATCGGATATTCGTGAAAAGTTCGATACAAATCATATGTGCCCTAAGAAAGACTGCCATTGGATTTTGACTTTAAAACTGCTCTCCTTCCTTTTCATTTTGCTTTGCGTTTTATTTGTATTAAAGCAAGTGAACCATTTGTTTCTTTCCTATTATTACTGTAAGCCCATATTAATATCCTCTTAAAAGTCTTTGTCGTCTTTTAGGGACCTACAATTTCAAACCAACTAAACAGTAACTTTCTTTTAATGCTAAATCCTCCATTTTACTATTTTTTTTCCTTTTATACTAAATATATTATATGAATTAGTTTGCTCACACTGGGTGGGCAAGTCATTTGGAATGCGTTAAGGTCTGCTGAAATGTTTTTTCTCTCATTATTACTTATCTTTCTTGTTTGTTCTTGGTGTTGCTGTCACCTGTGTACTGTTATTTTCTTTGTCTTTTTTCTTGTTCATACCTAAGACTTATTTGATTCCAAAGAATTTTTCCTTTTCTTTTTCATAATTACCAGTCACCTATTTACTTATTTTCTAGTTGACTCTGGATCTTGAAATATAACTCTTAAGCCTGTTTTTTTTATATTTAATGTCAAGTTCCATTTTTTTTTTAATGTTTTATGAATAAAAATGTATCATAATATTTTTTTAATTAAAAGTACAAATCTTCCATAAGAATTTGTACCATATGTTTTGGAATTACTGGATGATTGCCAACAAATATTTAACCTGAGTTTTTGGAAAGTTCTGTAATAGCAATTATATTTTGAACTGCAGTATCACGTCATGCACGCCACACCCTCAGACGTGTTAAAATTTCATCTGGTCCAAATGTCCGTGTTTGCAGTGATGGACATTTCCATTCTAAAAAAAGATTTCGTCTGCTGAAGTGACACGAACGTCTGTGGGTCAATACCTAATAACCTTCTATCGCAGCTCTCCAGTATATTTGGAAATGAAACCGATTTGGGAATATGCCAGTCAATCAGCGTTCCGGAAATGTGCATTCTATTGAAAAGAAATTACCGGAGTAATGGCATCTATCCTTCATTTTTTGAAATTCCAGGTGTAAAACAAAACTGCACAAATGGAATTTTTATTATCTTGAGATCGTACTCGATGACGCATGATTATTTCAAACTTTGACGATACACAATAATAGCGTTAACTTATTTCAACAATGCAATGTTCATATTTTCTATATGCAATGGACATTGCTTTACGACATTATTCGGTTTCGTATATCGTGTCGTAACGTGAAACAATAACTCACTGATAAAGCATTCCAAGACTTTTAGCTTTTTCACCATTTCATTCTTAAGCAGGGCGAACACGATTCAGCTTTGTGAAAAGTTGTACGTGCAACTTTACTGTTTGAGCGCTTTTCAAGCTGCTTGAGCACAGTTGTAACCGTAGTTGTACGCAGCAAAAGCTGTCGAGACGAGAGGAAACATACATATCTGTGCTTGTAGCATGTGCTTTAATCTTAAGATGATCGAGTTTGACCATTAATACAGATGCAACTCCAAAAGATGCATGTACAGCACCCAATCATAGCGCAGCATTGCAACACGTCACGCCAGACGTCACGCCCATGGGAAAACATGGCGCCCAAACAGATTGCCGTCGCTTCAGATTGACGGACAGCGATTACACAAAGAATACCAGAGATTTTCGACATTTATTCACGCAGAAATAAAGTTTGTATGTAAATGAATTAATTTCATGCGGTATAATTTTACAGAGCGTGTGATAAACCTCCATATTTGCAATTTTTCACAGCGTCGGCGATGATCGAATTGCATTGTGGGATTACAACCCGATGCGATGAAGTCATTCACAACGGCACCAATCACAGGGAAGGGTGGGAACACGTCAGTCGGAAAATGATGTGCATTTTCAGCGGCGAAGGAAAACTTCACAGCAACAGGCAAAGTAACAATTGCTGCCAGTTTGCCAATTTCCGAACACAGCCACGGGACGTCATTGTCGGCAATTCCCGTCGTAATAATATTGGCTGTGAATCATTGTTCTTCGTGTATCGCATTATTGCCTTCCCCTGCGAATACAGATCGGCTAATAATAGTATCGCAATATTTCTGTTTTGTTGGCGTTAATTGCAGTTCCTGTGTTCCAGGCCAGTACCGCAATTTCCGTATTGTCAAATGACGTAATTGCAATTCGTCCTCTGCTTCATGTGGTGTTCGTTTTCGTCCATAACTGCATCGTTTTCGCCCATAACTGTCGTTTGCAACTTTCCTGCGTGCAACTTCTTCACCGAGTTGTACAGCAAAAGCTGCATCGTGTTCGCTCTGCTTTAGATTTGATTGAGGTTTTCAGTTTTGATGATTGGCTGTAGAAGTTGATATAGAATTAAAATTACAAAACACATATTCAATAGAATAATGTCAGTCAACATACAACAAGTCAGTCAAAGACTAAACGCAGAATTGTGTAATCCTTCCACTGTTACAGCCAGTATACAAAACACTAAGCAATATTCCACCCCAAAAAAAAACTTGAAATCACTGAAGAACAAATAAGCTCGTTCTTATTTGTGAGGTGCAGTTGATGCACCTGAAATCATGCTTGTGATTTCACTTTGTATTGAACTTTATTACAGAGAGTCTACTGTAAAGTGAATGAAAGCTTAATCATTGTGTTTTGTTTTAAATTTTACACTTTGAAAGATAGTAAATACTTGAGAAAACAAATCAATAGCATTAGTAATATTGCTACTGTCACAAGATGATATTTTTATCAAATTATTTGAATAATATGTGAAAATAATTATTGTAGATTTTTTTTAATTTTATATTATTTAAGTCAACAACTTTAATAAAATGTTAAGGAATAGAATGATTGTGGATGAAACAACGTTTCTTCAAATTATTATTAATGGAAGCCTTTATTTAACCGAGGGTGGCCATCCGCAGTTCTTTTTATTCTTAGAAGAAAGAAAAATTTTAAAATTTAATTACGTCCAAAATCCTAAATCAGTAAAAACAAATAGCCCAAAGGCCATCTTTTGTCAGTCACGTTTCCAAAACATCAATGATGGAACTGTTCTGAACCAAGATTCAGCTTCAGACATTATTGCACTACAATAAACTTATCCGAGACGAGGACCTACCCCATTGCGGTCCACCCCGAAAATGTTTTCAAAGAAATCTTTGCACGCCAATAATAAGACATTACGTGATAATGTGTGATTTTTGGATGAATATAATAATTACTTTGCCCAAGTTGATCTTGTAAGATAATATATCGACTATTGCCTTTTCCACTGATCGGTTCAGAAAACATCAACAAAGGTTTGCTAGTACATGATGCAGGTGCATGTGGGCTTAAGGAAAAAAAAAAACTCAGCCGCGTCTTGTCTCCAAGAAGAAACTAAAAGAAGTAACAATGTATTCTTGAAGATATATTTTAAACTATTTAAAATATGAGATGTTCAAAAACTTTGCTGATCAAACTACAATCTCTTAGTAGACTATACTTTAACTCAGACATTTGCCTTATTCTAATATGTTGAAAATAAATTTCCCATTGAGAGAAACTAACAAAAATTCCTGTTGAATTGCCCAACAGATTTGGATGGAATTCACTGTTGAAGTCTTTACCTAAGTTTATCACGTTCTACTATATGATTAAAAATTAGTTTAATAACAGTGGTGGCTTATTTGGCAGAACGAACATCTTAACTCTGTATACATCAAAGACAATGAAAGATGTACAGTTTGATACGAACCTCTTACATTTAATTTTACTTATTCTTTCTCATCGTTCCTATTGTGCGTTTGTAAGCGAAAAATTCCTGTATCAGAAATTTCCAAATACTTAAATACACTTTTTTTTTGATTAGCAATCATCCAGGCTTTTGATCATTCTATAAATTCTTATAAATTAATAAATATTCTGGGAATTATTAACTTGGCCAAAGAAAATCATTATTTAATTTCTTCTGTTACTGCTTTTGCATCAGCAGCAACTGAGATACAAGACAAAAAAAAATCCAAAACAAATACATTCATTGAATTATACATTGGAATCTTAGCTTCAGAAGAAAGGATGGTTTTATTTGAACTTGTAAATTTTAAAGAAATTATTTTTCTTAACTAAATATAATAAATATATTATTTTAACCTGAATTAAGCTTTTGCAACATAGACACAGCTAATCATAAAGAATTGTATAATGAAGATGGGTTATAGTTTAATGTACGACTACTGAACGACCTGTAGATCGGTCTCAATTATATAAAGGAAGGAATCCTTCGTACAGAAGGCTGGGAAAAACAAAGGATTATCTTGAAATCCCTAGATTTTATGCGAATTCAGCATTTGAAAAACGAGTAAACAAGAATTAGAATATAAGAATGATCCACTCCACCAAATTCTAAATGTTTTTATTGACTCGAAGACTTTGTTTTTATTGTGTTTGGCTGATTTGCCCTCATACGTAGATATCTATTCTTTTTACGTGTGTTAAAATTGGGATAACAATAATAACTGATTACAAACAAAACTAAAGTTTAAAAAAGTTGTAACACACTAAATGCGCCGACCAGTTTCGGACTGCTACAATGCAGTCCTTTCTCAATGCTGAGGATCCTCCTCCAAACTGTCCATTTAAATCATCAGAACACCAATGATGCAGTAATCTGAAGCACGGCCTTGCATCTCCGTAGGATTTCAGGCCAATCCAGAATTGAGGGCGTTAACCAATGGCTGATCAGCAGCGCACCACCTGGCGGTGATCAAAGGAACCATACTATAATAAGATATCTATTTGCGATAATTCAGATTTCTTTTCTAATTAACCATAATACACATTCACCATAATACAACGAGACTTGCATTCTAACGCCAATATAAACTACGAAAAAAGAAATTAAGTATAATAAGTTATTTGGTAAATAATTGTACGGCAATCATCGATTGGCTTATTAGCCAAAAAGGGGTTCGTAGCTGCTGAAATGATAGGAAGCCCCAATAAACCTTGTGATTCCTTTGTCGTACGTTGGGTTTCTTTGTATAGCTTCGTATCATAGAGAAAAGTGTTAGGTTACGAATTTTGGAATTTCGGAATAATTTTGGAGGTAAAAAAAAAAAAGCAATCCCTTTTATGACATTACAAATACATCAGTTGACTTTGGGTCTCCTAAAGTAACATTTTTTTATGTCTCTTATAGTTTTATTACACCCATTATTATTTACATGGTAGAGAAAGTTATTTAAATCTTCTTAAAACAGTTATTAGCCAGTAATTGACCAGAACTCAATCCAGGGATTTTTTTTACGTATTTCTTTTTAGATGTTTTGTCATTAATATTTTTTTATTTCCATTTTGTATTATATTTGGTTAAGAACTGAAATAGAAAGTTATTCCATTGGACTAATTCAACTGTTTAATTACAATAAAAACAATTCGAGATTGAGAAATCGGTTCAGTGAATCGTTTTTATATTCTAATTCATTATTCGTCAGTTTTTATATATCATTGATGCATAACTGTTAGAGGATGTTTCAAAAGATAAATGTTAGAAGATCAGCTAATCAAGTTCATCTCCCTTCTATGATTAATTAATTAATTATTATTCACAGCCATGATTACTTAAAAAAGCAGATTTTAAAATAAAGTTGGTTTTTTTTTTAAAAAAAAACGGCTTTCAGTAGCAGTTTTTAAATTATTTCCACTTTTTTTTTTATTTTAATAATTATTATCCCTAGAAGGACGGAAATAGAATTTCTCAGTAAAGATTATTTTGTGCGCATTGTTGTTAATAATAGATTGCTGTTAATAAGATTCTAAGCCTTGTTTGACAGACGTTGTCATCCACATGACAAGCTTTCATACAGATGATATCCTGTAGGCGTCAGTTGTATTAGAAAGGAAAGAGGCTTCCGGGCAGTTCTACGCATGCGCGGTTCTTCAGTTATTAAGAGCGGCAAACAGCCATTTGCTAAACTCTAGCATTTTGCAACATATTGAGTCTACTTTTGAATTTTGGGTTCATTTTGCCTGAATTCCTATTACGGAACTTTGTAAACAGATCCATTATAATTCATTCCCGAAAACGATCCATACAGAAGGGAGATTCATTGCAGAATATGAATATATTACATTGCCTTTCACGCTGTCGCCCAGAAAATGTATTTTTTTTGGGAGTATTTAGATAATTGTATCTGTATTGATATACAACACTTATCAGTGGTAAGTTTTCAGAGATAATTGGAAAATTAAGTTAATTATTTAGAAAAAAAATACAAGTCAGAAAAAAAAAAAAGATTGCGCATTTTTTGTCATAAAATTTGATTTGCTCGTGTTGTAACTTAAAAGTGACTCGAAAGAGGACGGTTGTGTCTTGTGTTGATGTTCAATAACCTTCACCTGCTGTCAGACTGACTGGAACAGACAGATCGATCTCTTCAGTGTCGTGCGTGTGTCTGACATTGATGAACTCTAAGGTCATCACGAACTTCACGCTGACAATTACCCCAGTCTCACAATGATCAGCTGTACGTGAAATCACTTGGTGTAACTTACATCTTGCTGGTTTCGTCGTCGAAGACTTGGAATTCCTAAGAGTACACATGTATTCTATTGATTCCACCGTTCTGTACCTCTAACAATGATCTACCAAACTACTGTAACTTTTTATCATTGAGATTTACTACATTAACTTTTTATCATTGAGATCTATCACTCGAAAAGAATTTGTTACCATTAACTGAAAGCTGTTTCTGGTTCCTATATTTATTTTTCTGTAAACATTGAAAGATAGATAAAGAGGAAATGTACAAAGCAAATTCAAATAATACTTGGAGATTGTTTTAATGTTTTTGATTCTTTATGCCTTGACATTCTTCATTGTCCATCATAAAAAAATAAAATAAAATCAGTCTTGTTTGGTTGTTTTTTTTCTCTCTCTCTCTATTAATATATATACAAAAAGTAATAAAATACATCTGTTCTGTATTACACAGAAACTGTTACACACTTTATCTCCGACAATGACTTTATCTCCGACAATATAATGACCACACCGATCTATTTCTGGTGAAGCTAAGATTCTAATAATTGAATGTATTAAAACCCAATCAAAAAGCTAGAATTGCATTTGTAGAGGAACTATTTCTAAAATGGAGATTGGATTTCCAACCCTCCCTCATTTTATATCTTCTTTCTCTCTTAATTGAAAGCTTCTTCTGCTAGTATTTAGGGGTACATTAGGACTGCTCCTAAATTTAGGGATAATTTACTGCTCCTAAATTAGGGAGCAGTCAATGAATATGGTTATTGATTAAAATTCCGTCCATTAGTTTTCAACTGTAATCTTAATGTATAAAAATTATGATCGTAACTGACGGAATCCAAGTATTGGAAGAAATAATCTAATAGTTCATATAAAATGAATAAATCTTCTGCTTCATATAATTCTGAGATCGTTATTCAGTAAATTTTCGGAATAATTCGATTTCAGCTATTTTGAACTATATACATAAATGTCATGAACAAATCATCAGAATCTATTGGATGTTTTGTGAAATTGTTATATTGTTCAGTACCAATTCGTAAATGCTAAATTTTATATCGCTTACTTATTGTTTAAAGAAGTCAATCATTGGTTTGTAGTTTTACTGGACGCAAGTTCAAACGAGCTTAAGAAAAGAATAACAAAATTATTCTGAAATTTTGATGAATAAAAAGAATATTGGAAGAATTAGGAAAAGATTTTTTTCATTTTCTACTGGGATACACAAATGGGGATTGAGAAGATCATTCTAACGTTGAATAACTGAGACCTAGATTGGAGATTTTTGTTTTCTTTCATTTTTTTTAATTCTAGCATTTGTAAGAAAAAAATTATTGTTTTGCTGTTTATGTTGCAAGAGCAGAGGAACGGGGATTTTGTCTGTGCTTCAAAGTAGTTATATTTCTAAGATCCAGAGCGAATGATTTAACTCAAAGCGATGTTGTTTTCTTAAGATCCAAACTTTGATCGCCCCTCCTGCGTCACTATGGATCACAATAGCAGGACGACAACCCAGTTACTGCACGGCCTCTGTTACTGATGCAATGGTAAGTGTCAATAGATATTTTTTTACCAGGATTCTAACAATGGATACTAATTCCTTGGTTTATAACGTTTATATTTCCATTTTGCTTATTTAATTAAAATGTTTTTCTACTTAAAATGTCTACTGTCTCATTTTCTAATGTAAACTAACAATGCTACATTGTGCAGTTGTGTATGTTGTTGTGCTAGGTTCCATTTTTATTTTAATTTTGTTGAGTAATTTTGACGTATGTGAGTGGATATCTACTAACTGTAAGTTCGAAAACAAATACCAACGCCTTTCTTAATAGATTTACAAAAATCGATGAACTATTTATTGTACTGCAGAATCACAGTATTAAACACATGTGACGTTGATAAAATTCATACAATGGTTAAATAAACGCCATGAATATCTAAACATTTATTATTTGTGACAGCATAAAATGATTAGAAATAGTATGTCATCAGTTGTGAAAAACATTAAAATTACAACAATTTCTCCTTCAAATATGGAAGAATTGCTTCTTTAGTTCTTGTACGATAAGAATGGTAGTATGTTTAATATTGTATTTTTTTTTTTATTTATTTTTAAGTTACTTTCCGGATAGAGGAGATAGATGAATAAAAATTCCTTCTGTCAGCTGGTTCTACATATTCACAGAATCTGTACTATACAATTACAAATAAAATTGTTAAAATGTGAGGAATAGATTATGTGTATAATGAAACATCCTTTACGAATTGGACTTGGGTTTTGGTAATTCATTAGACAGAAAGAGAAGACGACATCTGAATCATTCTAAAAAGAACGGTTTCATTTTGAGGCTAAAATATAAAGAGTTCATTTTGAATCTAAATATCTGTAAGCTAAAATATCAAAACCAAAATAACGGCTTAAGTTCCATTAGAAACCGCCCATTTTGACCAATAATAAATGCAAAATTGGAATCAGTCCTCCCAAAAAAGGGAAAAAAAAAGGAAAGGGTACTGCAACACGTAAGGGCATATAAATACAATAAGAGAAACTTATCAGATTGGGCTGACCATCGTGTAAAAATGAAGCATAGTCCAGATCCTACGGTAGATGTAGTTTGCAAAATTTAGGAAGAGAATGACAGACTGATGGGAGAATCATGCAGGATTCATTGGCAACTATGTAGGAATAAAGATAAATTTCTAAAAGATAGTGAGACATATAAAATAAACATTTGGAAAACAAGAGAAAATAATTGATTGCATAGTTTTAAATTTGAATAAAAGAAATTTAAATAAAGGAAAATGATTGTGTAATTTGAACGAAGAGTTATATAATTTAAGCATTAAGAGAGGATTGATTGTTGTTTTATTATCGGAGAACAAAAGCCTGTATTAATTATTATAACTGATATCGTGCTTAATTAATACAGACTTTTGTTCTCTGTAAAAGAAAATCTTTCTTCTTCTTCTAAGACTCAGATTAATTTCAGATTAATTATAATAATATAATAACTGATATCGTACTTATTATAAATTTGAAATTTGAATTCACAACGAATTATGGAGTGTAGGAGAAAGCTTTTCTTTTTCTCATATATAATCTGAAGAAGTTTCTTGTTAAAAGAAATGAAATATTGTTAAGAATAATAAAGAAGATGTTTTTTCAAGGAAAATGATGTTCTGATTTAGTCTATTCATTGATTATTGAATTAAAAATATACTCCATAATTAAACATAATTCTAAAATATACTGATTTGTCGCGTACTTCAGCCCTTAACAATTTATTTCATGGCTTCCAAGGTTTTATTCTGTTTCAAGTGTTTGTATTTCTAACATCCCAATAGTATTCTAATAAAAAAAAAAAAAAAAAAACACAGTTTTCCCCTTGTTAAATTATTTGGTAACGCAGATGTGATACATAAACATTTAAAGTGATTATTCTAATATCTAAATAATATAAAAGGAAATGGATCTTTGCATTATAAGGGGAAATGCAGTGATTAATTTTAAAATATCCCTTCTAGGTACTCTCCAATTTGACATTTAAATTTTGATTGTTGCAGTAAACTGGTTGTTTACACCAATGCAGTAATTGAATCACAGTTGCGTTGTAACTTTTATTTCAGGATTCACTGTTTGCTCTTTGAATAATACATCAATGATCGTAATTGTAGCCCCGAGGAAAAGTTATTTATAAAATGACTGATTACAGCAATTGTCTCTGTGGGAGCCACAGCTTTGATCAACACTGTTCAGGTATTAACACAGATTGAAATAATCTCTGCAGAAGATAATCTCATTTCAATTCCTAGAATTATGAATAAATTTTTTTTAAAGAAAATTATGAAAGGAAATAATCTGAATGTAAAATTACTGACAATTGGGTTAATCAATAGTTTCGAGGAAATAATAAGCATATGTTTATTTAGTTTTTTATGTTGAGTAACATTAACACACAAATGGTAAAAGCTATGAAGCTATGATAGTGAAAAACTAAATGTTTCCCCTATAAGGATTTTATTAAAAGTTATTGTCATATATTTTGATAATGACGTCGCATTTCATCAAGTCGATACTGTCCTGTGTTTAAATATATGTTTTTTAGTCTTTTTTTTCAAGAAATTTTAACTTAATTACTTTTTACTGAACGTCTTTTAACTGAAGTTTTCTCGACCTGTAGTTTCCCAGACTTCAGTGAATTCATGAAATTTGACAATTTCTTCAGTTTTGAGCCGGGTTTTATTTCGTACATTTTTCTACCATTATAAGGAATGATTTCCTTTTAATCTTACCAAACATTAATTACACGATCTTTATGCAAAAAATAACAAAAGGTTACACTTTCTTGTTTGTTTCTCTTTTTTTTTAAGAAAGTATTTTACTAACTGGACATAAAAATCCTCAGCAACAGAAACTACATTTGATTGCATCGTAGATATTCCTGTATTTCAGACTAATTGCTTTCCAGTAGCTCCGTGAGTGATATTTTTTTTTCCTTCTATTTCGTTCTGTTTGGATCTCATTGTGTTGTTTCTCAGATTTCCAAGTTTTTTTCCTCCCAATTATTCTGTATTGGACGATATTTTGTGACAGTCTTTTTTGCTCTCCCTTCAGATATCCTGATTTATTTTTCTTAGTTTCTGATAGAAATAAAAGTCAGTATTGTATAAATAAAATTTAAGTAACTAGGTATCAAACACGTCCTAAAATAAAAGATCAGTAATAATTTAAACAATTACATCTTGTCTTTGTAGCTAGTGTTTATTTGTAAAGATAAGACCAAAATTAGAAATGAATTCTTATTCAGTAACAGTAATGAAGTTCAGCTTCAGTTATCATGATCATTATCAATGTGTTTTGGCAATTTGTTTTTTGTTTTGTTTTTTGCACCAGATGTTACTTACTAGTATGTACCAAATCCCTAAGATCTTTCCGTTACTAATCTAAGACATCTCTCTTTATCTTCAGCTTCCAGGAATGTGTAGTTTTTGAGGTTTATCTTAATCTTGATATATATTTATCGATTTAAAATTGCATTCTAAAACTTCTTTTGTTGTTACATTTTTATCTCCTCATTATATATATAATGACGCACACTCATGTCCATAAATTAAGGATTATGGCAATTCAGACATTCAGCTATTTACTGTGAACCAATTTGGTTTAAATATGTGTAATAATACTGAAAACGATAATAAAACACAAGAAAACAACAATCGTGGCTGAAGTAAAATCTTAAAATGGAAAAAAAAAAGGCAAATTTAGTCACACAGTTATTGGGATGTCTTGGCACAAAAGGAAATTTTAATGCTCTACAGAAATATTAATATGGAATATAATGTTCTCTGACAGAAATGCCAATGATATGGCATACTGCTGATGAGATTATCGAGCTGCTCCTGAGAAAGAGAGTTCAACTCCTGCAACAGTGCTGTACGCAGCTCTTGAAGGGAACGAGGAGGAGGATTCTGTCCTGCAATGCGTCTACCGAGCATATCCCAAGCATGTTCAATAGGGTTTAGATCGGGGGATCTCGCCGGCCAGTCTATGCGCCGGATATTATCTGTTCATTGACAAGGTCCGCTCTACAGTATGTGAACGTATAATAATGTCCATACCAGGATACCTGCGCACCTCTGAAATGATCTCGGTATGTGATGTTCTCTTGGTTACATCGACTTCCACATGTCCGCTAGACGCACACACGCCGTGAGTCACTGTGCAAAGACAACCTGGACTCAGACAGGACACGTGACTGCAATGCAATGTTTCTTCCCGCTTCCCTTTGATTCTTAATTTATGGACATGAGTGTATTAAGGGAAGTTATAAAAGAAAATTAATGAAATTTTTAGAATATTAAGCAAACATTTAAAACTTTTTAGTGAATTGTAAAGAAATGCAATTTATACATTGAAATTTAATTACAAATTCCTAATTCAAATGGACATTTAAAAATTATTAATCATCATTACACCATATTCTTTATTTAGAGAAATGTCAATTTTTTTATAAAAAAAGATCGAACTATAATTTCGTTTTATATATAAGAGAAATCAGAGTTTCAATGCATATGGATTTGGGAAGCTAAATTTTATGAGTGTCTCTAAAGTTTTTTAACCTGAGATATCATTTATCTATAGATTCTTAAACTATAACTGAAACTAAAAAGGTTTTTTTTTTTTTTAAGAGCGCCTTTACATTGAGGTGCCACCTGGTGAGAAAATACTAAAAGTATATTTTCTAAAACGTTAGTGCTGAAAGTCTTTGCATTTTACCTCATTTTATTTTAGCTGTAATGTTCTAAGGTTAAGCAATTTAGAGATACAAATCAATTACTGCTAAGATATCGTTTTTATCCAATTAAATTTTTTTCTAGCTTCTTTATATTTTGCTAGAATATAAAGCAAAAAATTTGCTAGAATATAAAGAAAACATTTGAATCTACTGAATTCATGCAATTAATTTAACTTTTTTTTAAGTAATTACAAATAATAATAAAATTAGAAGTGCTGTACAGTTTTTTTTTTTTTAATATAACCTGAAATCTGTGAAATTTCAGGCAATATTAAAAAAAAAAAAAAAGTTTTAAATTGGGTGAAGTTCATAAATTATATTGGATGAATTATATATGTATCATTATTGTTCGATTATTTTTATTGACACATATTATTATGTACCGTATATGCTCCAATAGAGGCCCCCGGTGTTTATTTGCAAAACTAGCCTCGGCTCCCGGCGCTTAATAGAGACCGGCTGCTATTAGTGGTCGGCCATTATTAACAAAAACCTTTAGAACGCAATATTTTTACACATAAACACCGGCTAATATTACAAACAGCTACTTTATTTGAATTTCACATGCTACATAAGACTATTAAAGATAAATGGCAATGTCTTTCTGTACCTTTCGCTGCTATTCGTCGTCCGAATTCGCAATGACGGGCGGCTGTCTCACCGTAAGTTTCTTTCGCGTATTCCACCGCGAGAATCTTAAAGGCAATGTCAAATGACCGTTTCGGCGGTATTTTGTAAGGCACTGTAGCGTAAGGTATTACGCACGACTTCAAAGATAGGGACGCTTACACTAATACCGGTAGGCAAATATCAAAGACCCGGCTACTGTTAGAGACCGGCTACTATTTGGCCGTGTCTTCTCTGCAGCCCGGCGATAATAAGAGCCTCGGCATTTATTGGAGCATATACGGTATTACAAAATCGTTATTCTGTTGGTGGTTTCGTCCCAGTTTGTATTGTAGGAACTTAATTCCTCTCCCACCGAAACTCTTATGGACGAGTGCATCAAGCTTCAATTAACTTTGATGGCTGCAATGTGGACATAGCTAAAATTAATGGGGGGGGGTGATGCCCAAGAAAAAGTTTAGCCTTTGTTTTAAAATTGTGTGAAAGGAAACAGACATGTATAAAAAGAAATTTATTAAGTTTCTGAATAATTTTTTTTTTATACATGTTTATTTCCTTTCACACAATTTTAAAACAAAGGCTAAACTTCTTCTTGGGCATCACCCTCCCCCCACTAATTTTAGCTATGTCCACAATGCAGCCATCAAAGTTAATTGAAGCTTGGTGCACTCGGCCATTAGTTCAGTATAATGCGTGTACAGACTGTATCATTCTGTCATAAGACTTTCAGTTTTTCCAATTTTTGTGACCAAACTATAAGAGATAGATTGAACAAGCAAATGATAAAATGTAAATTTTTTAAGACAAACAAAATGCTACAAAAATCTTTCGAAAAAAGTTTTTGGTTTCCAAGATGTCGCCTTTTAAAGAGTCAAATTTTGACTTTTCCTCAATTTAAACGAAAAGTATAAAAGTTGGAAGAGAACATTATATTAAGAAAATGTTGGTATTTGAAAGTTCTATCGAACGATACATCAGTCATTCACAAACGTTTCTGCGTTTCCAAGATACATTCAAAAATGTGATTTTTCGCTTTAAATTTTTGGTGGGTGGCGCCAACCCGCAATACATCTGAGATATCCGGAGAAGCCACAACGAGCTGGGAAGTCGTATATTCTCCGACGATCTCAACATTAATTTGCTAAATAAAGTTTGTTTTTTGAATGCTATTTATGCAAGGGTTTCAGGAGCGAAGCGACGGTATCCGGCTAGTTATTACTACATTGCAGATTCATTGCTCGGTTTTTGTTTTACTTGAAAGAAATCTGGACCTAATGTTCTGAAGCCCATAAAAAGTTAATTGTAGAAAACAATATAGAAACATAAAGAATGAGGAAATATATTTGAATGATAAAACATTGTGCAGGCCAATGTTTGTTTGTTTATATTTTTGGTTAGGAATGTTGACATTTGTAGTATATTCGTGAATGAAAATAAGTTCTAATTCTTTGAAAAGATATTTACGAGAAAGAATCCTGAAATTGAATCCCAATATTTTGAATTGAAAATGAAATAAAAATATTGAATCATTAACACGGATTGTAGGAGTAAAAGGAAGAAAAAAGAAGCAATGCTTGAAATACATTAAGAATAATAATAATAATAATAATAATAATAAAAATATTGAAATTCCTGAGACACAAATCAGCAGTTTTTCCATTTTTGAATATGAGTTTGTGAGAATGTAATTTGATTTGTCTTTTGAGGAATATCAATGCATATCTACTTTCCTTAGAAATTCTAGAAATGTCTCAAAGGATCGGATAGTAATCCATGGTGGATAAAGTAATATTAATAAGAAAGAGATTTTATTCGTTCCTTGACGGAATTACTTGTATTCTTTCTGTTAATCAATTGAATAAAGGGGAGAACTGGCCACAGGAGTCACGGGATGAAGCCTAGTGAGCCAGCTTAACGTCTGTCAATCATCCAACAAGTAAATTGTTCGGACATTTCTCTGAATGCAGAGGTAGTGAGGCCGATTGTCGCAGAACACAATAGAAAGAAAATCCCATTCCATTTCTGACTGAAATAATTTAGGATCTTTGATAAGTTTTTACTGTAGACAGCTTACCATAAGTCAGAACAATCACTGGTTAAGACAGTTGGTTTTGTTTGTTAATAAATTCTAATAATGTTCAATGTGAACATGGTTACAGATGGAACTGCCAATACTGCGATGATGTTATTTCTAAATGCGAATAAATTTAAACATAATTCATTTCTTATTACTTAATTCTATTTAATCTCTCTAATAAGGATTTGTTTTGTTAATGGTTGCTAAATTTGTACATTGAATTGTTTTACTTGTTAATGAAATAAACAAAATACATGGTAATAGATTTAGGCGAACAAACATATTTAAAATATAAATTAAAAGCAAATATTTAACAAAAATATTACTTACTTGTACTTTTAATAATACTTGTACTTGAGGAAACGGTGTATTTCCCTTTTCCATACGCCAAGTATGTTTATCCAAGTATGTTTATCCAAGTATGTTTATCCAAGTATGTTTATTGCTCGTGGCTTAGAGAGAAACCAACGAATGAATATTTGTTGTTAAGAATTATTTGGATGCTTTGTTATTAAGTATTTGTCTTATATAACAGCACATAAATATAGCCTTAAGCAGCGATCACCGCAATGCAGGATTTCTGAGTTTTAAATGCTGTATTTCAACTATATGAGAAGAACCAGAAGAGCACTATTAACCCACTGATTACAGTAGACCCTGATTTAATGGACAAAATATTTCGGTCGAATTTTACCACATTGAGAAGCTCCTAATTCCTATTAAATAACTTGGAAAATCGAACAAAATGAAAAGTTTTACTAAGGCAAGCTTTATTTTAAAATATTAAAAGTGTATTTTTTATTAAAAAAAAAAAAAACTCCTGTATTTTTAATATAAGCAAAAAAAAAATGGCTTTTGTGCCTAGGTAAAGATATCAAGGTAAAAAAAGAATATATTACAAAAAAAGCTTAAATTAAGAAATTTAATTTTTTCGTAGATTCGTAGCAATAAAAGAAATTTGGAAATAAAGTTTCCAGCGCGAATTAATGAATCAGCATTTTTCTAATGAATTATGCAGTAACGCCACTGTTACACACCGGTGATAAGTTTGATTAACATTAATATCTATGTAATGGAATATATATTAGGTATCTTTTTACATTGTTCTTTCTTTAATTATCTTTTTGTATGTTTTTTTACCAATCTGATAAATAAAACTAAACATTGTAACTTGTATATTGTAATACCAATTAATATACACAAATTTTTAAAACACAAATAACTGGACTTTCGACAATAATGGACCCCCCCCCCCCCCAAATAGGCCGTTAAACCGAGGATTTACTGTATAAATATTCTGCATGTCATAAGATCTTATCCTCTTCATTTTGTAACGATATTTTTTTCTTATTTTAATTATTATTATTATTATTATTAATAAAAAATGAGCCAAATTAGTGTCTTCGAAATACTGTGATATTCTTAGAAACTGAAATTTCTGTTAATAAAAAAACTTTAATAGTTTAGATTATCTATTGGTAGATAGATAAAAATTCAAACAGCAAATTATCTATTTCTTAACGAAATCAAAGGTATTTTTGCAATTGAACTTCAGCCCCTCTCCCCCCCAAAAAAAGAAGACTTTTACAATGGATTGACCCTTGTAATTAAATATTTCATAGGATATTTTTTATAAAAAGGAATTAAATTAAATTCCACCCCTCTAATTAATAAATTACGGTAGGAACTTTAACTTTCACTCTAAGTACTTAAGTATTTAGTAAAAATTAATTATACAGAGGACGAAGACCTCCTTGGTAATTAATTTTTGCTTAAGTACTACTTTGACTAAATGTCAAAGTTCTTATGGCACATGCTGTATGTCGTAAAAAAATTTGAAGAAATTATGAGCTTCTGAGAATTTGAGATGAGCTGCCTCAGAAATTGTGAAATTGTCTTGTTGACGTAACTGAAAAGTTTGGTTTTAATATTGTTAGTGTGGGTGAAACCTTGGTAACACAAGTGCAGGTATTGAGAGAGAAAGAAGTAAGTGCCTGAAGTTAGGGTTTAAATCTGTGCTGTTTCAGAACTCGAATGGGGAATCATCTGGAAACAAGATTTAAGAATTGTAAAATGCAATTTATCAAACACTGAAGGAAAGGGACTGATCTTTTGTCAGTTTAGTGCAAACTATTTGAGCCTTGATTGAATCGATTGGAAATATGTATTTAGAGTTAAGTACTTACACTCGGCACTTTCATATTTGTTGGTTTAGCTCGGACGTACAACAACGGCATCATCAGCACACCTGGAAAAAAAAATCAAAATGCATTATCTTTCTGATATTCACTTTGTTTCATGATTTTAAATGATGAAATAGCAAAACTGGTAAGAAAGTTCCCCTCAAAGAAAAAAAAAATGAAAGATAGCAGGCAGGTTGTTTCTTATGTACTGCTCAATCACAGTCTCAATTAAGAATTAGAAAGTTGAAGGTTAAAATTTTTTTCGTGCTGTCCAGTGTTCCCTAAATCCAATCTTCTGTTAAATGCATTCTAATTCTAATATCACTGAAAGCTTAAATGACTGGAACATTGGCACATTTCTTTTGTGTATATGAGTTGTGTGTATTGCACATGACTGAGATGCTGTTTAAGTTTCATGTCTTCATTATAAAGTTTCCTAAGGTATTATGTTCAGAATTTCGTTATGTTTCAAGGCAATCTCTTCAAAGTTAAGAATGCCAGTCAGATTTTTCCTTACGAAGCTTCGAGAACTAAAAGCAAACTAGTAAAAAAAGTGTAATTTAATAGAACTAATTAGTCCAATTTTTTTTGTTGGACGTAAAGATAGGAATCAACGCTTCAATTGCAAACATTCGGCTGTTTTTCAAAAAGCCTAGATATCAGAAAACTCTAACAAGAATCTAAATTAAGGATCGCAAGCTTGAGCTTTGAAAATGACGACAAGGATAGAGATTGGAAAGGTGTTGTGCGAAAATGAATGAAATCCATCAGTGCATTTATCAATAGATAGCCATTGCATTAGAAGGAATTATATATTTTCTGGATGGAGAAGAAAAGAACTATTATCCTCAGGGAAAGAGATTTGTAAGAAGACAGTGAAAGTGTTTCAATGCGATCGTAATATATCACATGATCTCATACTGGCGATGAAACAGAAAAAGAAGACGAAAATTTTGCTTCTTTATATATATTACAGTGAGTGAAAGTTATCTTGTTGCTATGTGTCATTTGAAACCTTTATCGATTATCTGTCATTTAATTGCCTTTGGCCATTCAAAAATCTTCACGATTTCTTGATGTTATATCATGTATTCATCAGTGAATTTTTGAAGGCTGTAGAGTGTAGATTATCCCACTTTCTGTGGATTGACTTAAGTTTGCTGAGTATCACCTCAATTGCCCATTACTATGTCGATCTGTGTTGCAAAATGTCAATTTTGGGAGTTCTCAATTAGCCATTAAAAAAATCACAAGAAGCAGTGTAATGTAACTTAGGAATGCGATGGCTCTCCTGTGTACTTTTTTCATCCAATGAAGTTTTGACTATTTCTGTTGGCCAGTTGTCTCAGATTTTTACAATTTTTTTTTAGTTGATTACTAGACTTTCAGAGTTCAGATGGAACTACTTAAGGCAATTGAAAGGAAGATTATTTTCTCTACAGTTTCTTCTTGAAATACTTATCTTATGGAATAAAAAAAGAAACTTCACAAAGGTTGTCTTTCATTTTTCAAGATATTTTTGCATCTTTAGGCAAAGTTTTATTCTAAATATTATGCTTTTAGTACCGTTTAATAACGCTACGATTTAATAACTCATAAAGCTAGACTGAAAATACATTCGCCTTATATTGGTTTTCCTTAATTAGTTCTGAACCATCGAGAGCTACTTAACATATCCAAGAATGCTGCCTAAAATGAACCAAAACAAATAAAAAAAAAAACCCACTGCGTAATAATTAAGAGGAAGGGAAAACATCTCAAAGCAGTGAAAAACAGATTACTGCAGATGTGCGGTGTTTTCTTTGAAATACAAAGAAAGAAAGAGGATATGTTTGCTTGGTAAATTATGGTAGTTGTCGTCTATCTTCTCCGGCGCTTTCTCAACCCTTGTGTCATCGGACACCAACATGTCGAAGTCAACAGAGAGACAAGCAAAGCAACTGAGCGCAGCGCCCCGTAGTGTTAGAAGCCCAAAGTTGTTAATCCTTTATTTAACCACAAAGCAGTTGACTCCACTGCTCTCACCATTGATTCCATACACATCTATCTCGCTGATAGGTATTTACTTTTTGATATTGGGAAGAACAAAAACAAAACTAAGTAGGGCACTGAATGGGTTCTCTGGAAATATTTACTCTTTAATTTTATGCTAGAATTCTGTTTTTTTGCGATGGAATAACTCATTTCTATCCTTTCCTACGAAATTAAGTCTCCTCCAATCGGTTCAAAGTTTTGAACCGCTGGATGAACTTCTTGAAACTTGACATACATATTTAGGGATGACAGACGAAAATTTTTCAAATACAAAGTAGTCCTCGCGAAGAAAACATTAGAGCCATAAATGTGGATTCTGTCATGATTTAAATTCCTTTAATAATTCTCTAATGTGCGCACTTTTGAAATGAAATGGAGTTAGACAACTTGAATGTATTATTCAGTTTACCTAAAAAAAAAACATCAATTTATTCTAAATAAGAATATTTTCTTTGCATTTAAATTTTAAACGTGCTTCTTTTAACCCTTTAGAGAAGTTTTCTGCAATCAGAAAAATAGTTTTTTCTTTCCAAATTTCATCAAATCAAAAGATTAATTTCTTTTTAAATAATTCCCTTTGACGGAAATTTTATTTGACTACTTCACCATTAAGTAGAGAAATTTAAGACAGAACTCCTGTCAGTCTGGAGTTTGTAGGGAATTTTTTTTTACCTCTGTGTTGAGTGTTTATCCTATTTCGGACAGTTAGTTAGAGACTGTTTCTATCAATCTCAGACATGGAACAGGGCAGTCAACTGGAAGGCGGAAGTGACGTCACTTAATCAGAGTTTCCATCATGAGCAGCAGGAAGTGTTTACTATTTTGATTCACATACTCATCGTGTTATAGCTTTTCCTTGAATAACATCAACTCTTTTGATGTCACTTAATTGAGTTAAGAGCATACTGCAGAGACAGGGATTAAAAGCAGTGGCCGGAAATTAGCATTTTTCGGTGCCATTGAGAGATCAGTGGCTTCAGTATTTTTCACATTTTCTTTTTGTTGCAGTTACTAGTATGAGAAATAATTATAAAAAACAATAATTTCTTGCTAAACTGTCAGTTGACAGCTAATGTTAATTGTAGTAATTTTAGATTTATCGAAATGTTTTGAATATAAATATCACAGTTCATTTTGAAATGTATTTGAGATTGTATCTGGTGATCCAAAACATTATGTAAGTTTTCTTTGAACCACATGGGTTTAAATTTACATTTGAAGACACTGAATTATTACAATAACAAATTATAATAATAAAACTTTCAGTTTTCACTTTTAGTTTTAAAATGTAATGATATTTAAAACTAAAATAGCATAATTAAGCTAAACAAGGAATTCTGGAACAAGCTACATAAACACAAATTATTTAAATTGCTTTTCGAAATATCAAAGTTGCAATAACAATTTCTGTAATATCTTTGATACAATAATTTCAATACGTTTATGAATTGATTTAAATCAAAGACCTTCTCATAGGCCCTTGAAAATTTGAAATAGTAGTTACTATATGTTTCAGTGTTTTACTGACGAAAAACACCTGATTAAATAAAATGAAATAATTAATATTAGTATTACATATTAAGCTGCTTATTGTTCATTTAAAAATAGGCCTATAAATCCTTTTTAGACGTCTCTATAATTATCTGGACTAGTTCCAAAGAAAGATCTCGAAATCCAATGAGAAGAGAGAAGGGTGGATGAAGGAAAAGGATTTATTTATGATGGAGAACTTAAGTTGTGGAAGTTATTTTTATATTGAAAAGTTATTGGCATTTCATCCGGAATATTCAGATGCTGAGAGGTGCTCTTTGCTTTTTTTTTTATCTTTTCTTTACAAACAGATTTTCAATAATAGAAATATTATTGTATCACTTGTCTTTCATTTTTAATAACTTATTTGTCACAACTGTCTCTTTTTCTCCTCCCACTGGATTATTGATTTGTTGATGACCGTTGTTGTAATGATTTTGATTTCCTTGAGACAACTCCCAGAAAGTGAATCGACCGTTCTTTTGATTTATTAGAACGAGAATTGCCTGGTGATAAAAATAGTCGGATTGCATTGAATATGGTCTGACGTCACATTTAGTGGAAGCCCATCGGTGTGAGGTATTTTGAGCGACAGCGCGTGGGTCGTCACTGGCTCACTTAACAAGAGATGAGAACACACGGCGAGGGTGGGTAGTTTTTGTATTCGATCGTTCGAAATACATGAAGACTACTTACCCAATTGAATTTCATCCCTAAATAAAGTAGTCGGCAAGACGAGTCCAAGGCTCAGGTGAGGGTGGAACTAGGGTTATTTATATCTGCAGTCACGTGACCAATGGGCACAATTCTGAGCGGTTTGGTTTCCTCGCACTGACTGTACTGTGGCGGCAGGAACAGTTGTTCCATTTTCGTCCAACGGACTTCTGAAAAGTTCAAAAGGCATTTCGTGAGCGGATCGATCGAATCTGAATCAAATCCTTTGAGTGGGAGCTGCAATCGATTCGCAGTGCGACGACCGCGTGGATGGTTGGTTATTTGCTCTTAATGCAATTAGTATTATGTCCTTGGTCGAGTCCATTGAGCCAGGTGTGAGAATATATTATGGTGGGGTTGCTGAGAGGTTTAGGCCAGGCCATTATGTGTAGCAGCAATAACACAAAACTGCATCACTGCTCCCTACTCACCCTGCCGGTCCTGCAGCAAAGCCAGCGACCAGTGAGTGCTTCGCAACCCAACCTATCGCTCGAACTCAAGAATGGAGACAAACTAAGTGCGAAACTATTACGGAGTATTTCTTCCAGCTCCAGGAAGAAGAATTCGGACAATGACATCGACCAGAAGAGTAGTACCAGTTTGGATTCGGTGCATTTCCACGCCAAATCACCAATCGCCAACACAGTAAGTGAGTTAGTTTGGCATTTTTAAGAAAAGCTTAATTAGCAATATATGAGTTAGATAGCTAATAAGAAAATAGGAAAAAAATTAATAGTAATAAAAGTAAACGAGCTTTAATATTGAAAGATTTTTTATAAGTTAACGTACATTTCTGTATTTTGAAAAGTTCTTCCTCTAGATACACTTGTTTGATCGCTGGCAGATCAATATTGAAATGAAAAGGGTTCATGAGATGAGTTTTAAGTAATATTTCGTAGTGTATTATTTTTTTAACCTGGGTCATTGTTTGTTTTTTTTCTTTTTTTTTCCTAAGAGTTAGTTTGAAGTAAATTGGTTGATGGGAAAATGGTTCATGTTAAATCAGTTAGGCCTATTAGGTTGAATGAAATAGACTTAGGTTCCAGTGTTATTGTTGTGCCAATATTAATTGAGGTTGGATATTTTTAAAAATAGCTAACAGCATAAATCTGTCCATTGGTGGGTGCTTTTGCACTATTTTAATGAATGTAGTCTAACAGCCAGTCTACTTTAAGTTTATCCCTTCATTATTATTATTTTACTGCTCCTTTATAAGTAAGTTTGGAAATTGTCTGAGAATCGAATAATAGAAAGCATCTCATATTTCGGAAACATTGAAGGAATAATCGTGGTTATCAGAGGCATAAAAAATCGCTTGTGTTAAGTAATTATTAACTTTAAGTAGTTTTATCTGGTAATTTTTCCAAAGATTGTTTTGATTGTGACTTGAAATACAATCTTTGAAAAGCTATTTTTTCCCTAACATTTAAATATTCATTCTTAGAGATTGTTTACATCTTCCTCCCCAAAGAAATAAAATTGAAAGTTCAAATCTTTTTCTAAACATTTGTTAAAATTTAAGTTTGTCTTAAAGCATGGATTAAAACCATTCAATCTGAAAACTTCAAATGTAAATTCCATAATAAGAAATAATTTACCAGTAGATGGGAAAAATAGAAATGATTAACCTGAATTATTACGTAATTACCACAGTATTAAAAATACTATAAAAATATAGGCTTAAGAAAACAATTTAATTTAAATTTATTTATGTATTTATTTTAATTATAAATTTTAATAATAAGAAAAATGTTATTCTTAATTTTATCAAACTTATTTTACATAAAGTTTATAAATCAGTTTTAATTTAAAATCATTCATTTCACCGTCATTTTACAGTATTTTACTAATTGGATTTGATATAGGATTAATTTTAATATTTAACAGTATTTATTTCGAGCTGTCACTGCTTCTGTTTATTAGATACTATTGAAAACTGAAATATTCTGATACTGCTTTATATGACAGCTTTGTTTATGAAACTTCATTGGTCATGTTTGTGGCCAGTGGCAATGTATAAGTGCAGATTGTTATTTCAGATAGTGTTATTGAAATGTGGTGGTTATCAGAAGGGTTCCTTTGATTCTCAAAAGACACAACAGACGGAACCCTTCCTCTCTGGATCCGATTTATCTTGGGGAGGTCATTGCTTCTAATGAGTTCATCACCATACCCGAAATGGAAGAGGAATTCATAATAGGGCGAAAGACTTACATCTCCGATGTTTACCATTTATCGAAAAATAGTTAATTATTAACCCGCTGGATGGAAGTTGTGAATAATTCATTTTATTTTTCCTTTAGTGAAACGAAAAGGAAATCGCTAACATTTGAGTAATCCTTTGTGAATTGTTTTGGTAAAATTGTGAGTTACGTACAACTGTTACAACTTGTTGCTTTTACCAGTAATCAGTAAAATTGCTTTTTTGCTTCATTACGTAGAGATAAGAAGAGATATTAGAAATTAACATTATTAGAAATTAATATTGTTAGAAATACTATTGCAAGAAATATAGATAGAAATATAATCTGTGTTAGAAATTAACAATATTAGAAATATGCAAATAAAAGAAACTAATTTAAGATAGGCAGTATATGACTTACTTTTCATTTATATATTTATTTATGTGCTAAAACTTCATGCAGATAAACATAGATAAGTAATACAAACCTTTCAATATATCTTCTTCCATATATACATATGAAAAATGCAATGTTGAGAATTTTTAAAGTTTCCTGTTGTTCCTCTCTCTTGTTGTAAACTTCTTATTTGTTATGTTATGCTATTATTTTCTCAGAATGTAAATAGGTTTTGAAATCGCCTGATGAAGGTTGGTATTCAAATGCAGTCAAAATATTGTATTTTTCGTAAATGTAAATAAAAGATAAAATTGAAAGGTTTGAATAATTTATGGACTTGCTTTTCATTTTAACTTATTATGTTGATTTTATCATTATTATTTAATTCAACTTTGTTCAACTTTCCCATTCTTTTCTCATAATTTTTTTACTATTTTTACTCCAACCCTGTTTTATTTTTTTTTATTCTGTCAGATTTATTTTTTCTTCTTCCTTTATTGTTTGTATATTTTTATATTTTGATAATTCGTAGTTCCTTTTATTTCCGGATTCGGTTTCAAGTTGATTAGTTTCTATCATTTTATTTTACTTCTTTTTCTTATTTATTGATGATACCGCCTTGTGTATTTATTAATTTACTCTCCTTTTTTATTGTCATTTTAATTTTAGGTTGTCTTTTCCTTTGGTTTTATTTAATCTTTTTAATTGTATGATTTATCTTAGTTTTATTTACCATACTGGTTTAACACTTTTGCTTTATTATGGTATTTAATTTTTCTGTTTTATTTGCAATATAAGTAACAACAGCTCAAATATATATATGCTATTTGAAGTCGATGCGTACTTAAAGAGATGAAATGATTAACCTGCATTTGAATCTACACTTTTGACACTTTTTTAGTACAACATCTTACTTAAAAGTTACTTTCTTTAAATATTTTCGTCTTTTCTTTTCTTGTTTTACAGTAGTAAGACCTGGAAGACCGAGCTTTGTTCGGTGAAAATACAACGAAAATAAAGAAAGAACACTGTAGACACCTAATCACCTGGTTATTTAATCCCCTTTCGTGGAAATGCACAGCTCCGCAGTGAATACACGCGACGTTGAAATGAAAAAGTTTTAAAAATTATTATTAAGTAAAATTATTATTTAAACTACACCACTAAAATTATTATTTTATTACAGGTAAAAATAAAATAATTATTTTTATTACATGTAAAAACGCACAGAACACGAATTTATTAAGAATAAAATAAAATGAAAATAAAGTAAGAACACTGTAGATAGTTACCTGGTATGCTGGTCCCAGGTCAATCATTAACCCCTAAATTAGTTTTCCAGAAGTCGAGACCTATCTAAATCGCTTTCTCGCACCCGACAACGGTAGATTCATCCCATTTCGTCAAAATCTTTAGACCAGTTTTTCAAGATAAAATTTGCAAGAATTTCTCGCTTTGTAGTATTTGATTGATTGATATGGAAGTTATCTCAACTCTTTTTATTTCATGGGTCACATTTCAGTGTCCAGTCTTAGCACAGATTGTAATTTCAGGAAATAAAAGTAGACAAAGTTGATCATTGCTGAATTTATACAAATAATTTATTCTTTAAAGCCTTTGTAATTTACGTAAAAAATATTCTTATTAACCAGATTTTTGTCAAAAAGTAATTTTGACTTCAATACGAATTTTTCTTGTTCCCTCTTCTTGTTCATTGCTGAACCAATTCTTTATTGTAGTTTCATCAAATTTCTTATTTACAATATTAACACAAGATGAAGTATTAAATAAAAACGAACCAGACATAAATGACCGACCACAAAGACGTGGCACAACACAAGGTAGATCACAAAGCCCTTTAAGAAGGCCCAGAGACTGAGGTTAACTGAAGTAAACTATAGCTTCTTTTCTTTTGGAGAGAAAGAAAAATTGAATCCATCAACTTTTAATGAAAGATTTAAAAAGTATGCTAACGGAATAAAAAGATTAATTCTTAAACATTAATTCCATGAAATCTTTCTATCTTCTATGATTAACTTTAATGAAAAAAAGTAAAAGAAAGAAAGAAAGAAATACTGATTGTAGAAAACGAAAAGTGAAACATCGTACATGAAACATTAAACATTTGTTTATTGAACATGTTTTGAATTATTCCCTTGTTCATTCTGTATAAACTGTATTTCTTCTTTTTCCATCTATTAGTTATAGTAATACTTAGAAACAATACAAGTGAATGTACAAATATACGTACATTAGAAGTACAATATACTTGATATCGCTTCTATTAATTAAAACAGATATTAATTCCGAAAGAAGGGCTAAGGAAAGCCTAACATACTTTTATTTTAATTTTGTCATTTTTTATGTTTATTGAATAATTTTAAGAATAGAATTTATTTACATTAGACAAAATTCATCTTCCTTGAATATCTTTTGGAAGCGTAGAAAAAAATTGACTTTTCAGACACAGTGGCTCCATCAAAATTAAAAATTAAATACAGATATAAAACATTAATGAGATTTACTTCGAATGATATTACATATTCCAAATAACCATTAATTCATACGAATATTAGAATTATAATGTTTTAAATTCATCAGTACTAGAAAATATAATAAATAATCACATCTTATTTTCGACTATTTCGTTTATTTGTTTATTTTGGTTTATTTCAGTATTTTAATATAAATGTCTTTATATCTTCAAGGCAAAATGCAACTTGGTTTAAATGCATTTAGAGATGGTTATATTTTTAGCATTTTTTATAATTAATAATTTATATTCTTAATTTCAAAATCGTTCAAAAGTTTTAGGTTTGGCATTTAGAGCAAAGTGCTTAGAAAATATTAATCAATTCTGACAATTGAGCCATACTTAGTAGTTGCTTAGGTAAATAGGATTACATTTTTTCCTCCGCTAAATTTTAATTAAAATTTGCTAATTTTTTAATTAAAAATATCGGAAAGTGAAAACATAATGGCCTATTCATCTTAATTGCCTCAAAAGAAAATTTAATAAGCTCAGTTTTACTATGATGTTAAGTTGGTCGAATTAAAAAGTAAATACACATTTGTGTTGAGACTTTTAATGAAAATTACAAAGCATCAAAACATAAGATTGAACAATTTTCATTATTGTCTACTTAAGGTTTTTTCTTTTGCTTTAACTTTAATTTTTAAAGTACATAAACTGAAAAGACTTTAAAGTTGTAATCTTTATTCATCTCCAAATACATTTAACAAATGTTGACTGAATTGTGGAAATTTTTAATTTTGTCTTTCATATCGTAGCGTTTGAATATATGAATATTCTACCCTTACGTATGACTTTTTCTTTCTTGTGATAAGTATTTGCACTGTATAATGCAGAATTGCTCGGTTCTGAAAAATCGTAATAAATTTGGCATCATTGGTGTTATTTTTCATTTTATAATTTTTGCAGATTCAAAAGATATAGAAGATCAACTAACAAGTGATTATGAAACACATACAAAGAAGTATATATTTTTACAGATATAGTCCTGTTTCAAAAAATGAAACAAAGGAGAATGGACAAACTCAATGGGAATTTGCCCCACCCTGTAAGATACATATCAATAGAAAGATCTCCTTACACAGAACTTATGTTACTATTACGACTCGTCGCAATTATTAGTCCGTTCGGAATTATATACGTCTAGATATGACGTTTGAGTCATTGACTGTAATAAGTGTGGTGCAGGGAAGCCAACCACCCACAGCCAAGCACCTCCCTCCTGTAGGTGGTTGGCTTCTCTGCCACCCACACTCATTACAATCAATGACTCAAACGTCATATCTAGACGTATATAACTCCGAACGGATTAATAATTGAGACAAATCGTAAAGATAAAAAAATATTCTATGGATGGAGATCTTTCCTTACACATACATCTTACGGCTATATAGGGATGGGGCAGATCTGTCCATTCTCCTTTTCAGTATGTAATACATTGAACAACAGTTTTGATGATTCCCTCAAAAATATTTTAAACCTCACCATAAAATTATGTATCCCTTATAGAGTATAAAGGAATTCATTAAAATTTGTCATGGACTACAACAACGAATCAAATTTCGTTTGCCTATTATAATAATCAGTTATTAATCTCTAATTACGCTATTAATTTGTTGTGATTTTTTAATAATTTAAAGTAAAAACACAACAAAAATAAGACTTTCCATTTTTATATTGTATAGAAATTAATACAATGATACTAGGTAATATTACAATAATAAATAGATAAATATAATATTTATTAACTATATAGTAAAATGAAACTTAAAATGCATAAAATATAACAAAAACTTAAAACAAGCTTAAAACTTTTATTATTGAAAATGTATGTGTTTTAAATGATATTACGAAGTAGTTGATAATAACATTATATTATTTAAATTTGTACATATTAAAAATGTTCTGATGTATTTCTAAACCAATAATACAAAATGACATTTTTTTCTGACTTTATTAGGCCTACAGGTCACATTGTGTGTTTCTTTTCAGTATTGATATTTTATTTACTCAGTAACCTCCCATCTTCAGGTAATACAAACAGAATATGTGCAGATGGCAGAGTCTGGCATTTTTTTTCGTTAACAAGAATTATGGTTGCCAATTAAGTCAACTGAAATTTCAGTTCCGCTGAACACGAGCAGGTCGAGTTGAGAAGGATCTTCGTTCCTTGCTCATTTCTCTTCGTCTAATTGTAGTATCAGGTTCATTTCATTCTCTCCTCGTGGGAGAAGTGCATGGTGGTCTGAGAGCTGCTGCCAGGAAGTGCCAAGTGAATCCCGGGAGTCATAGAAGATTTTTTCTGAACTGTTCAGCAGCAACCAGTTTAGCACATTTGTCCTAGTGAACTTAAAACATATGGACGTTGTTTCACGCAAATAATCTTCTCTAGCACTGAAAATATCTTCTTACCAGATATCTTCTAAAGATAAATTTTCCATATGAATTGCATTACACAGGGAGATAATCTTTTGCATTAGACATGGAGATCATCTTCATGGAGATAAATGTGACAAAATAAAATATTTTCTTAGACTTTTCTAGAATATTCTTCTTAGATATAAATTATTATACCTTGTGGATTTTATTGAGACTATTTGAAATCGTCCTCAAGTATTTACGTTTCCTTAAGCCCTCAGTCTCAAGAACAGATTTTCTTTTAAAATCTGCTTTTTTATACCTACCTTTTCCGAATATAAAGTTTTCTTGGAATATTATTTAAAGAATTTAAATATTAAATCACAGTAGGAACACGAAGGAAATACGTAGGGTTTATGATAGAACCGGAAAATCATCAATCGTTCTATAAAATCGTATCAAAAACATAGAATCCTCAACTTTTTGCAAACAATTGACTTTTTTTGTTATCCAATTTTTTGTAATTTAATTGAATAACTACTTTTGTAAAGAAAGTTGTTATTCAATTAAAACAGAACTCTTTAAATTCTAAATCATTATTTTCATTTATTTCTTATAACCTTTTCTCTGAATCATAGCAGAATTCTAATAGTGACAACATCTGATGCTTTTGAATTGCCAATTCCTACTTCTCTCCTTACAGTAGCGTTTTATGATCAAGTTATATGTTTATCGTTTAATATTGCTATTTGTAAGAAACTCTCTCATTATAATTTTTCCCAATTATACATAATCTACTATGAATTTTAAGAATATGCTTTTGAACATTCAGAATATACTAGCCGTGCATCGTAAATGATTGGGTTTAATTAATATTTTAATCACAACATAGTATGTTGCAGATACATATCGAAATATAACAATGTCTCCGTGTTTGTAGCTAGTATGTTATTCAATTACATTAATATTTTTTTTATCTAATAAAATATTGGGAAAGAATTAAAATATTCTGAATGGAATAAATATTTTTAATTTGAGCATTTATCTAAAGGAAATTAGTAAAGATTCTCATTACAACTGAAAACATATTTAAAAAGGAAGTTGTTGTGAAACTTGTGCCAAGAGATTTACTAGATGTCTTACTCCAATTAATGTGACTCTGTCGTTGCTAGATTAATTTGTTCTCGTAATCTTTTTCTAAGAAGATTAGTTCAGCAGTTCCCCTCATTGGATGGATTGGTCTTCGTCATGTTCGTTCCATTGTATTGATCTCTGGATCTTTCCTATCTCCATGTTTAGACAATTCCTAAGCAATGGCTGTTGTCCTTCATTTCCAGCTGTTGTTGTTTACTCATGTTGATGTGGTTTACATCTCTTCAGTCCATCCGCTTTTTCTAATACCTCAGTGTTCTTAAATTATTAAAAACGTTGCTATTTCCGGGTTAATGAATTCCTTTGTTCGTTCTGTTGCACTTGTTTTGATTAAACCCTGTTAACTATCAAAGAGCTTTACAGTTTTGATCAAACCTTTCTAAAACCCTTAACATACATTGGAGAGAAAAATGGTTAGAATAAAATAGTTTTAGAATGCAATTTTGAGACTAAACATTCATGTCCTTTCGTCGGGCTGGTTTAAAGATTAAGTAATCGTCTTACGAAGCTGAAACTTTAGTAAAGGATTTAGGTTCTGATAAAGAATGACCATATAAGATTCCTTAGGTTCTTATAAAGAATAGTTAAAGAGCTACGGACTAAAATACTTCACTTCTAAATTGATCTTTGGGCTGTTTATTTTTTTCCTTTTTTCTAGGCAGTTTACCGCACGTTAAAGAAAGGTTAATAATTCTTACTTCCATCTTTTATATTTAGTTTTTGAATAAATAACCGTTTTTGTTTTTTGGTTTTTCTTCTCTTTTAATCAACTGTTGCGATCTTACAGTGCTCGGATGTTGTATGATTTTTTTTTTCTTTTCGAAACGTTATAATTCGAGATTTATAAAGTAAAGTATAATAAGTTTTAGAAAGATTACTGTTACGAATTAATATCAACTTTTAAATCCATAGCTTCTGAAGAATGTTGTAGATTTGTTTTAATGTTTGTATATATATATATATATATATATATATATATATATCTCAAATCTAAGCAGTAGTAGAATATAATTTGAAATCGAAATAAGTTTGTTGTTCGTCTGTGCTACTTAAAATCTTACTATTGTGGGAGCTGAAATTTTAATCTCTCAATTGCACTTTGCTTAACGATAGAAATGCATTTCTGAAAAAGTTACAGAACATTGTGAACTTTAAATAAAATGTTGAAGATAAAAAACATAAGTTTACATATGTTTTGTAATCTTTAGATAGAAATGAGAAAATGTCGTAACAAGGAGGAACTGTCGACATTTTGATGCTGCATTGTAACAGGAGAAACTGTCAATGCAGTATCTCATTATCTCATTTTATTAATGATACGTACTTTTCTTTTTAGTTCGTTCAAAATCTAGATCACTATTTAGTGCATTTTATAGTGAATGGGAAAAAAATTTATAAGATATTCGAGTAAAGTCTTTTAATGTATTGGCGTTAACATTAACTTGAACCATTTTTTTTTTTCTTTTTCACATTTTCAAACTTTAAATAATAAAAGATATCGTGAGCATACTTTTATGATAACCTCCGTTTTCAATAGCGCTAGTACGTATTCGCTTAGGGAATTAAACCTACTTACCTTAAAGAAATTACAACGCCTGTGTTGGGCAGTAACGTAGACATATTGTTCTTACATTAACGTACGCAACAATATCTCATGTCCATTCTTTCATAAGATAAATAACTAAAAAGAATTATTACCAATTTGTGTTTTAGCGAGATACTGTTCTTAAACATAATGGAAAGCGAGTTGGTTCACTGTTAAATGTGTACTCTTTGTCAACTTTGATAGTAATTAGATAAAGACCCATGGTTCGACAGTCACCATTTCCGAAACCTCAAGAATTAGCACATCAATTATAACTGTCTTGTTCCGCTTCCTTGTATGAATTATTTTCTAATTACTAGCTTTCGAGCTTTCCAAATAGCTTTAGCAAACTCTTGTACTTCATTCGAGGCGTAAATTGTTTGTTCATTTTACTGATGTATTCTTACCAGATCACTGTTAATACAGTTGATTTAATATAACAACGTGATCTTAGTAACTTTTGTTTTTCATCCTCTTGGGAGAACTTAATGTGACATGAAACTGATGTGTTTGTCTGTGAGCTCTGTCCGATCCGCAGTCGTCTTGTCAAAGGTGATCCAGGGTTCATGATAGGAGGATGTAGTTGAAATTTGCACCGTGTTAAGTTAACTAGTTTGCATTAATGGAATTGGAATTTATACAGCTTGGTAAAATTTGATTCTTCAAAATGTATTACCAGGAGTAGGGAAAGGGAGGATGTGGAAAACTGAAGGATAGGAATCATGTGAACTGAAGCATGGAAAATCTGCTTTTCATTTCTTTAGGTCCCAAGTCATGATTACTGTATTATGTTTTATTTAACCATCTCATTATCTTAAGATTCATTGTGATTAATGTTTCAAAGTTTCATTAATAAGGAAATTGTAGAATTAGTCTATTCTTATACCGTATGATAAAAGTATAATAAGCAGTTTCATATCTTGATTATTTTTTAATTTAATTAAAATCAGTAACGGTAATATATCAGGTTATTTTTTTTTGTTTTCCGTTTTCTAAATATATATATATATTTTAGGCAACTTTGTTATAATACATTCTTTCACTTTTATATTTGTGTGAAAGAGACTAACTTTTCTAGAATGATAATATTTAATTTTATGCTTTTAAAGTTCAGCACTCGTACAGTGCATCTTAAATGTTATCATACCGTACATACGCGCCTACAAAATGCATAACTTTATCTCTCAAAAAAATAAAAACAAAAAAACAAACGAATGTTAAGGTGACGAATTTTGTTTTTTTACATCAATATAATTATCAAAAATTTTAAAGTCAAAATTAAAATTACTTTTTAAAAAAGCCAAACTAAAAAAAAATCACTACAATTTTAATGGAAAATTTAAGCGTAATTTAAAAGGAGTTTTAATTTTGATTAAGTCTTTGGTTCTGTGTTCCATTTTAGCAATTGCAATCATGAATGGCTTTTTGTTGCCAGAAGCCATTGCTACTGAGCGTGGATTTATATTCTGTAGGAGAATTTAGTTAATTTTCCATTACAAATTCTTTTGATATAAATTAGTCTTTTCGCTAATTGTCATAATTAGTTATTTGTATAAAATTTTGTATAAAAAATTAATTTATTGTCAGTATTGTTCAAACTATAATTGTTCAAACTATAATGCAAGTAGTGTAGTAAAGACTGAATTATTTTTTTTTAATGTTTATACCCATGTATTCAGAAATAAGCTATTAACGTTAAAGCTATTTAGGTACGTATGCACCTGTTGATAAATACGTAGATTCATGTGGCAGCAGAAACAGTTTAAGCACAGGTATGCAAGTCATTTGCTTAAATCTCTGGCTCTGTTCTTTTTTGTTTGGATAAGGCTTAGTTTTAAAGGCCGTGCTCTCTCTTGTTGTTTTATTGGAAATGCTGTTTTCGGCAATTTTTACGATCTGTTGTATCAATAATATAAATTTATGTGAAAAGGCTTCCAAAGTTATAAAATAAATCTAAGCCTCAATCGAAAACCAATCAAAGCAATGCTTCTTTACATTCGAGATCATTCTATCTTCTCTTTATTGGTATTATTTCTTTTATTGATAGTAACAGTTAACAATTATGCAAATCGATAACTCAGTAACTCAGCAAAGAGAATGGGGTGAGATTACAATAATGGCCTCCACGATAGTGTGGAAAATGGGTGGAAAAAATAATATTCTGCTTTAGGTTTTTTTTGACCCATGAACCTTGGGGCAATATTCCGATCTTCTCTACCAAAAAAAAAACCTAATTACGACATTGATTGTACTTAGAGAAATACTAAAAGTTTGCTAACATCTAAAGACATTAGCATATATGAGTCCTCTTATGAAGTGTGTTAGTTTATGAAGTGTGAAGTGTGTGTGTTAGTTTCAAAGGCTGAAAATTGTAAATAAAAATTATGGCTTTTTATACGCTGTGTTGTCCTTCACAAGTGTACTAACTTATTCACAGTTGTTGACTTCGCAATTATTGTTTCAAGGACACTAATATTCTGTTGATAACAGAGGTATTTTAATGCCACCTGGGTGTCGAATACTGAGTAAAATTAATATCTGTAAAATAGACCCCACCCAAGGTTCTTCCATAATGATGTACTGGAACAAACGGCTGTATTTATTAAGCCCAAAAACTTCTACATTGTTGAAACCTCTCCGAAGTCCACACCCGAATCTGATAAAATTTTACCTCTAGGTTGTTTTTAATATAGAGAAAAAACTTACTCCTGATAACTTTGTCTTACTCCAAACAAGACGCAAATCAGGATCTAGTTCTCTGAAACTAGATTGTTTTTTATAATTTAGGTTATTAAGTTATCTGCTTCTCATCACTCCTTTGCCATTAGGGAATAACTGTTTGTTGATGCAACCAGTTTCAGCGCATTGGCCAAGGCTACTTTGTGATGGCAGCCGGATGGTCCTTCTAATGGCTCTATTTCTTAGAAAAGTTTCGTGATCTCCTGCCGAGAACTGCCTGTCACAGTCTGAAGTGCTTTTATTTCATTCCTGCTTTAGCCAAGTGTTCAGCTATCCGCTTTTTGGTAATAAGCGTTGGCTCGGTCTTTGGCAAGGATCCACACTAGAGACAAAGCGATCTGCTTCCAGTGAAGTCGTCCATCATTTTGCAGAACATCAGAAGGCTTGTTGGTTCCGTTATGATGGAAAGCATAAAAAATTATACATGCATCTTCCAATTGCCATCAGTAGAGTTATAAAATATTACGAACAAAGGGGATAAATAGCTGAAATAGTTAGAACAACAACAAGATATAGCTGGCATCGATATAACTTTCGCATATGCGCTTGCAATTTTAAAAGATAGTGATAATATAAGCTTAAAGTTTTTATAGTGTTTAGTATTTACTTATGATTGTTTTTAGGAGATTGATAATTTTGGAGCCTTCTTCGGGCCTAATTTCTGTCAGAATCAATAGGCAACTCTATTCGGTAATTAAAAATTATTTTCTCGAAGATAAATAACTTTTAACTTGTTTGATTATTACTTACTTAAGGGCAACGTTTTTTTGGGGTATGTTGTTCATCACTTTCTTACCTAAAGATCCGATAGAGACCAAAACTCATTAGGGTTTTTATTAATTTCACCTTTTTAGGATATTCAGTTTTTAGTTGCTTTCATTACAAACAAACGGACTTCATACTTCGATTTAAAATTGTATTTGTTGTAGCAATTTTTTAAAAGAATAGGGAAGATTACCATACGGTGTGTCTATTTATACACAAGTACAGTATTTATTTCAGTTTTTTTATTATATTTTGGTGATTTTATGTAACTAAGTATTTGAAGATAAACAAAATATTTCTGGTGCCACTGCACTGGAAAAATATCTTGCAACTTGATTGTAATGAATCATTTACCGTCTTATTTTCATTGTGCTTTTACTTTTAAATTTAAAAGATACATTTAACTCTAAATTAACGTTTTGTAATTTAATCTTTGCAGCTGTAATTTGTGCTTTTAAGAAAATTAAATATTTATGAACTTGAAAAGTTCCTATCGTAATAGGAGGCAGGATTATTGTAATTATGGAAGCGAATCGTCTCTTCCTGTCTTTAGGATTTGACGTCAGAAGACCAAGTTATAAAATGCGATTATTGATTTGCTTTTCTTTTATCATTTTAATGTCGTCTGAAGACTCTTCCCCGAGGGGACAGAAATATTAGACAAAATGCATTGCCTTCCAAAACTGACCGCCATGTTTTCGCCTGAATTTATTAATTTGAAATATTCGGAATTCTCTTAAAATTATAAGAGATTTATTTTGACAAAAGGAATGTAGAATTTTTCCTGTAGGATACAGCTTTACTTTTTAAAATTTTTAAGTACAAGAAATTCGAATTAACATTATTTGTAAGCTTTGATTTTTTTTTCTGTCTTGATTATTAGATTTCTGACGTCTATGAGGAGGGCCATCAGGTCTGTAGCATTCTCTGCTTAAGAAATTAAAATAAAAAAGCAAAACAAGTTTTTTTCAGTAAAATATAAAATTAATATCACTTAAATATACTAACTGATCATAATAAGATAGTTAGTCTAACAGCAATTCATTAAAAATTCAGTACTGGCCGCCAATTCTAAATATTCATTAACAAGAACATCTACTGGTTTCAGTACTCGAACAAGCTTGTAATCTGCGTATTTTAGACACGAATTTTCTAATTTTCTTCTAGTCCTTTTAAGGAATGTTAATGAAGAATGCTGTCAAATGGACGACGGACGCAGAATATTGCCATTTCTTTATTTTTTTTTCATTGGGTAATTTGACCTCGACCCCTCATTTGCTAAGGCTTAAATTTATAATTACTTTTTCGGGATCCAAAATCCTTTAGTATTTGACAAACAGATTTTGTGCAGTAGCTATGATCTCACATACATATATAATAACACACCGTCTCTAACTTCAGCAATATTTCGCAGACATTTACTAGATCTCACGTATTTAGCTTATTCATTTATTTAAAACATTCAAACTTTTTTGTAAATGTTGCTTCTTTCTGTTGTGTAGGGTTTTTTCCATCTGTTCAATTAAATCAGTTTTTCTTTTCTTTGTGGAACTCATTTGGTCCATTAAGCTTCTTCTTGCAATTCCTTGATTACCTCATTCTAGGTAAGCGAGGCTTATCGAATCAACCAGTCTGTGTGTATGTGTGTGCTTCACCCTCACACCTTAATAAGTTTTGAACCGGAGAACGAATCTTCTTGAAACTTGACATATATATTTAAGGAAACAGACGTTCTAACTTTTATATTTAAATTGTTATTCTATGTGGTTCCTTGTTAAAAAATGAGAACGAGAAGACAACAAAAATTCCTTAGAAAAGCATTGAATCGAAACAATATTTATCAATGGATATTAATCCTTTTAGCTAATCCATTAATTAATGGATTAATCCATTAATCCATTAATTTCCATGCGTTTTCGTATGATTAATTAACCAAGTTTAATTTTTTACTTTCAAAAAATTGATAATTTCTGCTGTTGTATTAGCTATGATAAATTAAAAATAAACTTTTCTTTTTGTTTCTTTTCCCAAATTAAAAAAAAAATCAAGAAATTTTGAGAGAAAAAAAATTAAATTTAATTTTGTTTTCAAATTCTAGGAGTGAAAGTAACTCTTTTTTGTTAGTCTGTCTCTTGTTTTATCTCTGTTTTGCTTTCCTTCCATTTATTATTAATTTTTAACAGAATATCTCTGATAACCTTGAGATGTCTGAGGAACCATTAATTTCTTGGATGACCAACCGCTTTCCATTTTTTTCCCGCGTGGATTTTTTAGCTGGTACAGTTGGTGTGGAAAAGAAATGAGCCGATCTAGTCCTTCATTTTCAAAGGATTTTTCATTGAAGTATTATTAACATCAGCACAATTCGATGGCGATGACATCGTTCGCTGCTTGTTCCTGGGTTGTACAGTTGCCAAAGATGTTTTGAAATTTAATCTTATTGATAAATTCATCTGAAGCCTGTTCAGATTCTTCCAAATCCTTCTGGACGATCTCCAGTTCAGTTGGCATTTTATGGTATTGCCAAGTATGCTGTAGGACACCAACGTGATAATCATTCTATTACACTTGCGAGGATTACAATGCATTTAAAACTGATGGCATCTTAAAGAATATTTTGCAACTTATTCATTAATAATAAACAAATTCCACTGCAGTGAATTAGAAGTAGATGATTATATTGACAGTGAAAAGATTAGAAAAAAAACCCCAACCCTATGATATTCTATTGTCTCATATCATTTTTATTTCTTTGAAATCACCTGAAATATGAAATGCAATTAATGCACCCAAATTTTTTTTTTAAGTATAACTCTTTCGGTTAATAACGAATGCTCAAAATACAGTAAAACCCCGTTATTATGCTCGTCAAGGGACCACGACCTACAAGCGTAATAAGCGGGATAGCGCTATAGACGGGAAATGATTTATGAGGTGGGGAAACATTTAGAAACCATTTTATAGGAAAGATACTTGATTCTGCAATAGATATAGTGCAAATGTGAGCTTATAGGAAAAAATCTTTGATTGTGGTTTGCCGTGTGTGTGTGCTACTGTTATGAATTAAGGCATTTTAAATGCGGTTCAAGTAACTATTAACATCAATTGATACACCACTTGGAGCAACACTAATACATTTTCGGAGCAGATTTAGTGCACTGCCCGCTATTTCACGCGCCTTTTCTTGAATGATTGGGCCACTTAATGGCACTGATTGTGCCATCACGGGACTGATGAATCCAATCAATTAGAATATCCTCGGCATTTTCATATTTTCCACACTTTACTTTTTTACGTTTGCAACCACCCTTCACTGCACTGGTAATTCCATTCTTATTTTTTATTATTGTTCTCAGACTGGATGAGGGAATTCCTAGAGATTCTGCGAAATCCTTCTGACTTAGTGCAGAATTCTCGTCGTACTTACGGAGAATTGGCAATTTTTCACTTATAGAAAGGGATTTCCGTTTCGACATTGCACTAACTTACTGTATCACAGACAAGCACTTCAAAAAGTTCAAAGATTCCCTCCTACCAGGGAAAGAAAAGAATCTTTACAGTTTTACATTTCTTTTCGTTACAAAATTTCCGATATAAAAAAAGCGCTGCAAGCGGGATTTGAAGTGTTATAAGATGGTAGAAGTATACAGAGTTACATAGAAAATTCCAGGGACCGTAGGAAAGGAGCGTAAAGAACGGGATAGTGCTATAAGCGGGAGCGTAATAACGGGGTTTTACTGTAGTGGAAATATTTTCAATCCTAATTAAGAAGAAGCCATATAGCTGCAATGACACGAAATGTACAGTCCAAGAAAACATAATCCAAAAAGTTTGCTTAAAATAAACAATTGAAATTATGTAAAACCCAGCAGAAACATTATTACTAAAATATCGACTTCATAACTCATAATTTCCATATTTAGAGAGGATAATCAGAGAACACTTGTGCAAGAGTAGTTTCGTATACGTTTAAAGTTAAGTCACTAAGCATTAGACCATCGTCTACCATTGATATAAAAAATCAGTGATAAAATAAAAATAATAACAAAAATTTTTTAACAAAAGTTAATAAAAAACTTAAAAAAAGAAGAATCTTCACCTCTGTTGAACCATAGACAATGATGGACAGAATGTGATAGAATAAGGACTTGATGTTTGAGGATAGGACGAGAAAGGGCTTCCATATTTATGTTCTTGTGAAGATGTCATTTGAAAGTGTTTTCTTTCCAATTTCCTGTATTTAATGTTATTGTAATCTTCTTGATTACTTCGTAATAAACATATGAAATTGTTACCATCGCTGTTGAAAGACCAGTGTAAATGCTAATGCCTACATAAGAAATATCATCTCTAACAATAGCGTCACATTGCAGTACATTTACTTACAAGCATCACAAGCAGCGAACGTAGTGATTAATTTTACACCAGTTACACTCCAGGATAAACAAGTGAATATAATTTTGTGCTAAAGCATAAATTTAAGGGCGACCCATAATAATAAAAAAAATTAAAAATAGTAATAAAAAGAAAATACAAATAAAAATAAAAAAAAAGAAGTACAATACCGTAAGGAAAAATAAGAAAAAAAAAAAAAACCACGCGGACATTGAAAAAAAAAAAAAAAAGTAGATTTGAACCGACAACTTCAGTACATGAGTCCGAAACCTTAACCATCAAGCTATAGCTGACAACTGAATTGATATGGTTGCATTACTAACATTTAAGCTAATAGCGGAAATTCAATGAAAACAATACCAAATATCTCCAACATGGGGGGCGTTGTCCCCTGAAAATACCCTATTCCTATGTTGTTTGGGCCTCTGAACACGATGGTGAAATCCATTTGTCGATCCGACCTTCCGTTCGGGAGTTGTTATGGGTGGACGGACAGGACAAACGCAATAGCTACAGATTGTGGTTGCTATCACAATAGTTCCCAAATGGGTTGCTAAAAAAAAAAATCGTTTTTATGAAAAAAAAAAACTAAGAACTTAGCATTACATAAGTACATCTTCATGTTTGTTTATTTGATTTTTTTTTTTTTTTTCATTTTGTCTTGTCATCTTTCTTTAACCTTCTCAAAGAAAACATTATCAGTTTATTTTGGATCCTTTCCATAATGTCAGACTTTCTTCCTTAAAGCACCAATTTGAAGCAGGAAAAAGTTGTTAGAAACTATATGATGAGGTTGAGATTGGTGAGAAAATAGCAAAATTCCATTTTTACTGATAAAGGGTTTCCAGGCAGACACTGCGGAACCTCGATTTAATCCTGAAGAAGCCTGCAATGCTTCCCACTCGTTTTCTTGCACGGATGGTTCTGTTAATCGTCTCACTAACTCCAAAGCCTTAATAAATAATAAATTCTTTCTTTAAATTCATTTATTGAATGATACTTAGTTTTCCATTTCTTGATTTGAAACTTGCTGCTACTTTTAGAGGATGGGATCGAGCTAAAAATATTTTAAAATGTGTTGTAGTTGAAACATAGTTCTTAAGGATTGCTTTCTTTAAATTTCAATTTATCTTAATTTAAATTACACAACTTAATATTTTCGATTAAAAAAAAATCCTCTTCACTTTAATGAATTATTTTATTTTCTCTACAGATAACCTTTGAACTGGGCATTTTTATTTCTTTTCAATTATCAATAACCTTTGAACGGCTTTTTCTTTTTTAGTATATTCTTATTTATTTATTTGCTTTTTTTTTCTGTCTGTGAACAATTGTTCTTCTTTTTATTCTTCTTTTTCACGATCTTCCATGAAAACATTTGGATGCCAACTCTCTCTCTTGATAACAAAACATTTTCTCTTTGGTTCTCACATATTTCGTGGTGTCGTAAAGGGCTAACTTTGCAACTTCTGTTTCAGCTACAAACTGTTTCATCTATTGGAGATTGTATATTGTTTCAACTTCAGTCAGCAAAAATTTCGATTTCTTTTTTTTTTTTTTTTTTTTTTTTTTTTTTTTTTTTTTTTTTTTTTTTAAATGTTTTTCAGTCCCATTAGGTATGCTTAGTAACTGCATACCTGTGATATGTGACCGAGAGTTTAATATATTTGTTAATAAGTTAATTCAATTAATAATCATTCTTTAATGTAATTAACCCATCCACCACATCAGAAATTAATTTCTGTTTTATTTCTTTAAATGTTATATTATCTTTTTGAATTATATTTACTTGACTAAAAATTTTATACTTTACATAATTATTTAATCTGTATCCGAAGTTATTTCTGATTTTATCAATTTTAAAAATTTTGTTCCAATTATATCTTGTTTTTAACTCTTCATCTAGGGAATTTCTTTCTCTTTTTACCTCAAAGTAATTCTTTATTAATATTTTATATATAAATTTTTCGTTTATTTTTAATATTCCGTATTTTTTTCTTATTCTTTGTTTATCTTTTTTTGATTTATATTTAAAGTTTGAATAGACATTGTTGAATATTTTTATCGTTAATCTATTGATATTTTCCATTTGTTGTTTATTGATGTTGATCCAGCACTCCAAGCCGTAGTTCAGCAGTGAATCTACTAATGACTTATAAATTATTAGTTTTTGTTTAAAAGGAAATATTTTTTTAATATGATAAAAAAGATATGAGTAAGAACCCAATTTTCCCATCACAAAGTCGTATTGTTTATTCCAAGAGAATTTGTTGTCGATATATATACCTAAGTATTTATATGTAGAAATAATTTCTATCTTTTTGCAATTACAGTTTTTCATAAAAGCGTTGCTATTTTGACTGATGTTAGAGCATTCTAATTCATGTAAACTTATTATTACATTGTTATTTATAATTTTATTTTTATTTTTAATTATCATTATTTTCGTTTTTTCTCCATTTATTTTCATTTTGTTTATGTATGCCCATTTGTTTATTTTGTTTAGGTCATCTTGCAATTTGTTTTGAGCCTGCGTTTGGATTTCATCAGTAGTGATTAGAATAACATCATCTGCATATAGAAAAATTTCTGAATTGCTTATTGTGTTATTTATCGAGTTTACGTATATATTAAATAAAAGAGGTCCTAAATTCGAACCTTGTGGGATTCCTCTTCTGGAATTATAAGTTTGACTTAAATTGTTTCCAATTTTAATTTTAAACTTTCTATCTTTTAAGTAATTTTCTATGATTTTGAATACATTCCCTCTTATTCCCATTTGATTAAGTTTTTTTAGTAGGATTTTGTGATCAATGGAATCAAATGCCTTCCTGAAGTCGATAAAAGCTATATATATTATCTTTCCATTGTTTAGTGATTTGTTTATGTGCTCATTTACGTTATTCAATAGATGTAATGTACTTTTATTTTTTTGATAAGCATATTGATTTTTATTTAAAAGTTTCTTTTGAGTTATATAGTTATATATTTTTTTTGATAAATAACTTTCTAAGATTTTTGATTTTTCAAAGTGAGAATTCTTATCTGTATTTGCAAAATCAAATGAGAAATGTATCAAGTTGGTTACGAAAATAAAATAAATAACGAACAAAATAAATAGAAAAATTATTTTCTTAAGCTTCTTGCATTACAGGAAGTGACGTAAATGACCTATGAGACAATTGGTCGTATTTGTCAAGATGAAGAGTAGTGATTGTTGACCTTTAGAGGCAATAACACTCAAAAGAAGTAGTTCATTTATATACAGTAATTAAATGTTTCATTGAAATTTCTGTTGTTATTGTTGTTGGATATTTTCTTTTAGAAAAAAATGTAAATCGCAATAAATTCAAATAATAAAAGACCTCCCTTCAATCTATTTCCCTAAAAAAAAAATGGTGGATCTAACAATTTTTAGGATACTAATTGTAATAATTAAAAAGAATTTTAACGTGTGACGATATTTGAATTAGAAATTGAAAAAAAAAATAATGAAGATAAAATATATTTATACAAAAAAAAAATAATAACCTGGATAGTTTCGGCCTGTTTTAATTCCACAAGGCCATCATCAGCAGAATATTCCTCAAGTGTATGACCTAAAGTAATGTTTTTCAATTTCTAATTATAATAATTAGCATCCTAAAAATTTTTAGATCCGCCATTTTTGTTTCATTTATTGTTCAACTAAATTAATTGACTGAACCCATGACCTTCTGAATCCATTTGATAATACTAATTATAATAGGAAAGACGAGGGATTTCGCATTACAGATATTCTCTGATTATTCTCTGCTGCATTTCATCTACATTGGACTCACTACATATCGATTGGTTCAGTAAAAGGAACAAGCATCAAGATTCTTCTTTCACTACATTATTCTGAGCAATTTGAAACCAAACATAGACGAGAATGAAATAATTATGTTTCAATTTTCCAATAGCTGCTTGATTTGAAGCCACTAGTTCCTTATCTGTTAGTCAGATATTTTATGCCAAAATCAATAAGGATCTTCCCTGAAAAAGTAACCTAAACCTATCTTTCAAATCTCCGTTTCTTAGAACATACAGCTTTTGAATTATGTTGATTACAATTGTATTATAAATTATAAATAGAGAAATTAACTGTAAGCAAAATAAATCGGAAAATTTGGAAATAAATAAACTTTTACATAATTTCGATGTCAACATAATTTATCAAAATTTTTAAAAAAATTTCTCCCAGAAAAATAAAGACAAGAATCAGGCATATTCTCTAAATCACTGTAAATACAATGAAAAGGAAGTTCAAAATTCTATGGTTTTATTAAATTCAAATTCTAGTGACATGAAGCATATTATTGATAAACTGAAAAATAATTTTTCTACAGGGTGTGATCACGTCACTACATCTGACATAAAAAAGTTTCAAGATATTTTTTCTATACTAACTGTTGAAATTTTTAAAAACATCTATACCACTGGGATTTTCCCAAATTTGTGGAAAATTGCATATGTAATCCCTATTTATAAAGGTGGAATCCATGACAACTTTGAAAATTATCGTCCAATTTCTTTACTCTCAAACATCTCAAAAATTATTGAGACTTATTTAACAAATACAATATATAATTATATTAATAAAATGAATATTTTAAACAAAAATCAATTTGTTTATCAAAAAAATAATAGTGCGACCAATCTATTAGAAAAATTTACCACACAAATCAATGAAAATTTAAACAATGGTAAAGTAAATTATATTGCATATATTGATTTCAAAAAGGCTTTCGACAACGTAAATCATCATCTCCTATTAAAAAAATGATATTCGATGGGTATTAGAGGACCAATTCATAAATTGTTACAAAATTATTTAAAAAATAGAAAATTTAGAATTAAATTAAATAATAACATAAGCAATCTATATAATGTTAAAATTGGAGTCCCTCAGGGTTCGAACTTGGGCCCATTATTATTTACATTATATGTTAACTCTATAAGTGATTCCATTAAAAATTCTAAAATTTTCATCTATGCAGATGATGTCGCTCTTTTATCCAGCGATAAAAATCACTTCACTGCTTTAAGTTTTCTTCAAGAGGATTTAAATAATATCACTACTTGGGCTAAAAATAATAAAATGGTTATTAACCACAAAAAAACAAAAGTGATGCTCATTAAAAATAAAAATAAAATTGTGTTAAATGATTCTTATTTTACTTTACACAATTTCAATTGTTTAAATCTAATTTCTCAAAATAGTATAAGATGTAATTGTGACAAAATTGACTATGTTTATGAACAAAAATATCTTGGTCTTCAAATAAATAATAAATTTATATGGGATACCCATTATAATTCAATTATTAACAAACTACACTCCTACACTTATTTATTTACCCATATAAGAAATTTATTTCCCTGTATACAAAAATTATTGATTTACAAGTCGCTTGTTGACTCTGTTTTGAATTACGCTTTGGATTGCTAGATCTTTTTAAATAAGTCTCAAATTAATAGTGTAAATAAGTTATTAAACAAAATACTAAATAATATTTTTAACAATTTTAATACTAAGTCACAAACAGAAAAACAAAAAATTAGAATTAAATATAAAATATTAATGATCAAAGAGAAATTTATTTATAGGGTAATATTAAAAAAAATTTTCGAAATTAGAAATGCAAAATTTAATTATGAAAATATTATAAATACTAGAAGTAATTGGCTAAATGTTTTCAAAATAGATGGACCAAAAAATAATTTTGGCCTTAGATCAATTAACTTAATCAAGTATAAGCTTTTTTCACAATTAAAATGGGATAATTACAAATACGATAAAATAAACCAAATTAAAAAACAATTAATTTCGGATGTAATTCAGGAAAAAATTATTCTAAATTTATAATTGTAATTAACTAACCTTTTTATTTATTTATTTATTTATTTTCATATCAAAATATCAGCACCTATACCACAGGTATACATTACTATATAAGTATACCTAATAGGACTGCTAACATCAAAAAAAAAAAAATAAAATAAATAAAATTCTGAATCTTTTTCTTTTTGGTTGCTGCTGTTGAAATCCTACATATTGTATTTTCCTGTTGCATGTTATGGTGGCTACCAACGATAGGCCAAATCTATAACATCCTGTGATAGTTTTTATGGCTGTGATAAGGCTACAAAAGTTTGCCATTCTTTATATTAAGCATCAAATAATTTTAAAGTTGCCATTAAACAATAAATATGAATTGCTAATATAGAAGGGGAAGTGCTGGATAATCACACTTAAAACAACAATACGGATGTTTTGTAACATCAACGTACGGACACTAACCATTTTCCCAGGAGTTAGTTAAAGGAAGCCGTTCCAGACTATGCAGGCTAAAGGTTTGGTAGGTTCCCAATGATTCAAGACCATCGAATAAAGTAGGGATCTTAAACTTTGGAAAGAAAACATGGTCCTTATTTTACAGAAGGTTGAGTGAACCCTAAGACGCGTCTGGAGGAGAAGTACCTTGGAAACAATATCTGATCTCCTCCAGCAATTGAACCGCGTTATTCCAATCCACAGACCATCGTCTATTCCATTGGTAGTCCACTGGACAATATTTTATCAGTAGTAATTTTGTACTCTATTGCAAAAAATAAAACAAAACAACGATGAAAAAAAAATAGAGTTAGAGCTGCGAAACTTGGTGTTAAAATGCCTTTTGGCTGTATCTGCAAATGATTAAAATCTCATAGTCATGAACGCTCCGGGAGTTTCCAGAGCTCCTTAGAAGGGCACATTCTGGGGCCAATACAAGGAGCGGCGTTCGCATGGCTGAATAAATATGACTGGTTTTACTGTTTTGTCAGTGAAGTAGTCTGTTAAGATGCCTCTACGAAGCATCCGTCAGCAGTACCGCAAATGAACGAGTTTGAGAGAGGTCGTGTCATAGACTTAAGAGAAGCCGGTTGGTCTTGATGAGATAGCAGCCGCCATATTGGCAGTCAGCTGTTGGCAGCAGTGTGTGCAGAAGAGGAACACAACCGCCACGAAGGATGTGGACGTCCCAGAAAAATTTGTGGGATCACGAGTGCAGTCGTAACGACACCAATTCCGTCTCTGTCCTCCACCGAAAGTTACATCATAACCTTCTCGTTTAGTATGAAGGGATACTATTCGGTGACGACTGGCAGATGCCTCAGTCTCCCTTTAAACGCCAATCACTGACCACCCAACTTAGACAGCACCGTCTGCAGTAGTGGTGGGAATCCTGGACGGTGTCCAATTGGAGGCAGCGACGAATCCGCACTGATGATAACCCGTGGCGCAAATAATCATACCCGTATATGGAAGAGGCGAGGTCATCTCTCCAATCCGACTGTAGTGTCGAGAGGCACACGGCCATTATTCCTGGGGTTATTGTCTACGGAGCCATTCGCAATGTCAGCTGATCTCTCATAGTTTTGTTACAAGGTATTTGTAGTAACCTGTGCGTTGACAGTATTCTGCAGCCAATTATATTACCAACGTGCTATTTACCAGCATGGTAACACCAGATCTCATACGGCGAGACTCTTTCAACAATGCCCATGAATTCATACTGTCTCATAGCCAGCCAGGTCCCTAGATCTCTGGCCAATCGAGCTTATCTGGGATATGATGGGAAGGCACCATCACGGTTAGCAAGTAACCGAACTAGCCCAACAATTGCAGACCATCTAACAGAATCTGCCACAAGACAACATTAGACTGTTATTTGACTTCATGTTGCACCATATATTGACTTCAATCGCCGCCAAGCGATAATCTACTACTTATTAACATGGGATCGTTTGCTGCCACTGCTCTGTTATAAAAAGACCTTTTGCAATGAAAATATAATCACTCATGCATGTGTGAAATTTCATAGCAATAGAACACTTTTCTGGGGGAGCATGTTTTTTTTTTGGAACCGAGTGTATTTAAGTAAATTATGCAAAAGTAATAATAGGAAAATAATCTGAATCATTACTTCAGATACATCTATCGAAATAATTTCTTTTCCTGCAAAAATAGAAAAAGATCGGGAGTGACGTCATTGAACCAAGTTACATAGTATCCGTCAGCCCGAAACATAGTTCTGTCTTTCTGTAAATATCGTAGTGCAATCAATATGATATGAAATTACTTTTGTATGTTGTACTGATATGTAATGAAGTGCTTAAAATTATTTCTTGTGGAAATTTTCAAACTAGTAAGAATCAATCATGCTATTGGTTATTAAGTTGTCGAACTGTTTGACATCATGGATGCCTCCATTAGCTCACACGTGTCTCCTCAAATATACTTTCAAGTTAATCGTAAAGGTCAGTCTTTGCGTGATCCTGTGATTTGACTGGCGAGAGTAAAATGAAAATATGTGTAATTTAAACAGGATTAATTAGAAACCAAAAAAAAAAAAAACAACTAAAAACTGGAGTGGGAGAAAGAAAAAAAAACAACAACAAAAAAGACATGTAGGAGAATCGATCCAGCGAACCTTAGTAAGAAAGACGGATGCTTACAAGACTATCTCGCCGCCACAGAATAGAGATTCATACGCCTAATGTCACTCCCGATCTTTTTCAGAAAATTATTGTTTAATTTCTATTTCGTATCTATCAAGACAAGATTTAAAACAATAACCCTCATCTATGTATACATAATTAATATAACTCTTGTATTTATTTATTCTTATTCATAACACTCCATAAAGCGATATTTCGTAGACATTTCTATCGATCTACTTCTTCATGATAAATAACTTTCTAAACTGAAAAAGATTTTTTGAATAAACAATAATATGCATAAACCGAACAATTTATTTACAATGCATTAATAATAACCTACAATTCATTTACAAGCAATGCTCTGCCTGCACATAAGAACTAAGATGATAGGTTGTTCATATTTGTTCTTATGTACAGGCAGAACATTGCTTATAAATCAATTATAGGTTATTATTAATGCATTGTAAATGAATTGTTCGCTTTATGCATATTATTGTTTATTCAAAAAAACATGTTCAGTTTACGAAGATATTTATCTTGAAGAAGCAGACCGATAAAAATGTCTGCGAAAATATCACTTTATGGAGTTGTTATGAATACGAGAAAAAAAAGACAAGAGTTATATTAATTAAGACAATATTTGACAAATGGTAAATTGATAATTCCTATTCAAAACTTAAATATGGATTGACATTATTGCATAAAAAAAATTGTATTTCGATACTGTGGTTTTAAATCTAATAATTTTCTGAAGTAAAATTATAATGAATTAAAAATTATAATGAAGTACTTCTTAAATAAAAGCTGTATTAAACATTTAAATTATAGGGTAATGATGGCGTTGACGTCTGGTCGCCGTTCTTTTGCCTTGATTTAATTTAGAAATAAAACGTACAGAAATATTACTTATAACGGTCTATAGAAATCTCAAACTGACTGAGAAAAGATACTGTAACTGTAAATGAATAATTTCAGAAAATCATTCTTTGTATTCGGTCGCTGAGATTGATCTGCTAATTAAAACATCATAATTATCAATAAAAATTGCATTTTGCTTTAAAGTAAGAGGTAAATTCAGCATGTTTTAAAAAATCTGGATTATTTAAAAAAAAAATGGCGATTTTTTTTTCCCCGTTAGTCTTAATGATTTCCTGATCTCTTAACATCTTGCCTTGTTTTGTGTTTTATTTGGGATGGGTCCAAGTTGAAGAGCTTTATGGGTGGTCGAGTAAAGTCTCTGTAATATTGTTGGCATTTATAGCGTTTGTAAGCATTTGGCTGGGTTTTTTGGAAATTCATTGTGTATATGTTAGGAAATGGAATAGAGATGATCACAAATCGAACTGCTTCATTATTTCCTCTTACATCTATCTAATGAATTTGCTTCAATTAAAATTCTTTCAGAACTAACTTGGTCTTAACATTTCCAGTTTATAAAACATCAGTTCTGTCATAATATATTATTTCAATAAATCAGCATGATATAATCGTCCATCACTAAGGGGGGGTATAACACCCCCCCCCTCCCACTTCCTAAAGAAGGCATTACCCTGCAGAAGAGTTAAGAGGAAATTTCGGCAAGAGACTGTAAATTTTCGGTACTTCTAAGCGTTTCGATTCCCAGCTAATTTAATTATGGAATCTAATTAAAAGAATGTATAACAAAGATATTATATTTTATTTTATAATATATAGTTAATGGCAATTATTAAAAAGTTGATTTAAATATAGTTGTAGCTAGCCATAATATTGTACAAGCTAAAGTGAAAGATAGCGAAACAAGTGTTAAGTTGTCATGTGGCAAATACAAGATGACGCAATTGCAAGCAGACTTCTTCTCATGCAAGAAATTGAGATATTCTTACCAAATGGTGTAAAATAAGCCTTTGATAAATCTGCGTTCTGCTGCTACTTCTTTAACTGAATGTTCCTAAGTGTGGGATGGTAGTACGTATCTACTAGTTTTGTTTGAAATTCTTAAAAAATTGGTTATGTGAAACAAATACAAAATTGTATTCTTTCATTTAGTATCTTCCATTAAATGTAGTTGCTAAAAACACAGTATTTTTTATTGAAAAATGTTAGTTATTTACCGAAAAAAAAACGAACAATCACCTGTTTTCAGTTATTTGTAATAGAAAATTCCTTCCCGTTTAATTCAATGCACTTTTCCTAATGCTTAAATTTTTACAAGCTTAGCAATCGCGTTAAGCATAACATACGAATGTATTATAAGAAAGAATTGGAAGAGTTATGGTTTATTCGAAGGAATAAGCACATACATGTGGCTCTACCAATATAGTTACACAAATATGATTTATTCAAAGAATGTATAATTAAAGAAAGTAATTAAGTTTTTTAAAAATAAACATGATAAATACAGTTCCTCACGTCCACATAAAAAGAATTTATGTAAATGATGATTTTCATCTATGATGAGAATTCTAACTCAAATATAAATTCTCATCAACTAAACTCATAATGTAGGTTGAGTCAGATTACAATGGAAACAAACAATGAATAAACTAAAGATATCGTTAACCTCTGAATTACAAATTAGCTGTTGCTTTATCGTAATAAAGGGCTGGGTGGTTTTTGGCCCAAAGAAAGTAATCTATTAACCAAATCAGTAGAAAAACTTACATTGAATTACATCATCTAGCATTGAAGTGTACCTTTGTAAGAGAAGGATTACGGCTCTAAAGCAACATGCAGTGATTATTTTCGTTCCTAGCATCTTACATTTGGGACCAATATATAACATAATCAATAGGACTTTTTTAAATTGTTCACCTATATTTACAGTGATGGTTTCAGC
>JAFIDM010002131.1:67704651-67728285 GCA_023159025.1 Thereuonema tuberculata | reverse complement strand
GAATAAATTTTATTGGTGTGAAGATGTGGTGATTTTAATAATAATAATATTCTACATTCCTAATAAAGATCTCTCTCAGTTACTTATAATAACTTACGATACTTAAGCAATGACTGCGATCTACCATATATTTTTCTTTTTCTTATAGATATCCAAGTCAGTAAAGTATTCGTAAACATTACTCCCTTCGTTTCTCAAAAAACTTATTACGTGCCATCGGTTCAAATATTTATACTGTATTTCAAAGTAATTCTGTAAAGATATTAATTGCTTAGTTGTCAGTTTATAATAAATTATTATAAACTGACAACTAAGCAATTAATATTTAGCAATTATTAATAATGATAGCTTTTCGACTCATGGAAAAAAAAAATGTTTGCTGTTTTCTTTTAAAGAAACAATACAAGATTTCACTATATTTACAATACTATACGAATAAACAAAAATTATAAGAAAGCTATATTATTTGTTTCGTTACTTTCATATTTCAGATGCAATCTTAGTTTGCAATGTTACTAATTATGTAGGATGTAACTGAGTGATTTCTGATCAATATAAATTATTGATTCGTAGACTGCTGCTATGCCTGTACTCTGAATGCCAGGGATTGTAAAATAAACTAACAAACTTTAATTTGCCTGACCTGAAATTCCTCTGAAGGTATCATAGGATTCGGAGGTATCTTCTATTCTAAGAATCCTTATTATCGCTTCATTTAAGGTTAATTAACCATTGAGCTTTAAATAACCTTTAGTCATTAAGTCTCAAGTGCTTAATTTAAACATGATTAAATTTTTAGCTTTACAGAAATTAGTTATCGCAATAACCCGCGCTTCATACTTTCCCTCTTTCTGTGAAGGATATCTATTTTTCTAGTTGGTCGGTTGTTTTGTGAGTGATTAAGCAGAACAACTCTGAAAAAAAAACCTCGTGTGCCTTACGTTGCAGTATAGTACTTATCCTATTGACTTCACTAGACGACCAGTACTGAAAGTTGTTCCTAACATATGCGATTCTGTAACCATGCATCTTGGACAGTTTACCAGGACGTTCTGGCATCACGCGCGCTATTTTTTTTTTAATGTTAAATCGTGCAATAATTAGGGCGTTGAACTGGGCTTCTCCAGCACATTGACAAGCGCCTTACCACTTGAGATATCAGACATTGCTCTTATATAATAATAATAGACCGAGTTCAAAAATCCCAAACCGACACATTTTTCAATATTCGAACCCGAGATCGATTAGCAATGTGGGTTAATTAGTCCTTGTGGCCTTTACTGCTTTGAATGATGATTCTCAAGAGATAGAGGTGTTTGAAATTGATTCAATTATCCGACCACGTACTGGTTTAGAATCCACTACATCCAAATTGAACCTCTTTTTTGTTATGGTGAAAACTAATGGAAAAATGAATTACTAAAATAAAATTGCTGTTTAAAACATCTATCTGCGGTACTTATCAAAGACAACTTAATGTCAAGAACTCAATGGCACATAATGCTTCACTTGAATGCATTGCATCGAGGATTCGAATCCCTTTTTGTTACACGTTCATTTTGTATTCTATTGGTGAAAAATACAGTAATTTTGACGAAACTGTGGTATAAAGACACTTAATTGAGGTTTTTCCTTGTTTTACTGTCTTCTTAGTCATCGGAATAATACAGACATGATTGTCTCCCTCAATTACAGTCTCAGTAACTTCACTCAGAGTTTCAGAGAATGTAGCAGAAAATCTAATTATGTTGAAAGTGACATCACTCCATTGCCAAATGGGAATAAAACTTTTATGAAAAATGACATTGGTAAATGGGAAAGAGTAGATTTTGAGCTCATAAATTGTATTCCTTCAGGAAAAGCTTACGGTTATGGCAAAACCAGATGTAAATTTAAAAATACGAAAACCAAGTGATTTTTTTTTTAAAAAGGAACAAATAATGAAACACAAGTATCTTTAAACTTGATAAACATAGTGAAAAATTAAAAATACTTGGAAAACACACACACACACACACATGCTGATAATCAATATTCAATCCACAGGTGTCGTCTATTCATTTAATCATTTCGTAAAATGCTTCATACATAGGTATGGACATGTTCATAGAGGTTAAAAAAAACATAATCTCTGTGAACATATACATTCTTTTATATAAAACATTAAGGAAACGATTAATGAATATGTGATACCTGTCGATTTAATATCCTATAGATAATGATATTAAAAAAATAATTCCAATGAAAAATTGATTAATTCTTCGTTGTTTTATTTTTCCCTCCATTTAATTCTCATCAGTAGCATGTCTGCTCTTTTTTTTATTATGAGAGGTGAATTGAATATGCCTTTCACATTCGTATTATGCAAATTAAAGAGCAAAATAAATAAATAACAAGTTTCTGAGAATTATTTACAGCCTGCTACAGTATTTATCATAAAATGGGGGGAAACTGGAGCCCTTTAGCCCTCTTTATGCACTACTTATTATTATCATGGTAATGAAAGTGAATGGAGGATTCCCCAGTTGAGAAAATGGCGCTTGTAGTTGTAATATCCAGTGCTTTGCTCAATTTACTAATTTGCTTGTCTGTATATGATTTTTTTTGGCTCATTTATATACGAGGACGCTAATGCTAATCTCTCGAATTTCTAATTGTTTCTTTCGAATATCAATTATATAAAAATGTTAACCAACTAAAAAAAAATAATAATAAAAATACTGAAAGACAGTTATGATAAAAAAAAAAGCATTTTAAAGACGAAATATGCTTAGAATCTAACATTTTGAAAAGAAAAAAAAACGAGAACTTAACATTTTTTTTGTCAGTTGCAAATGCTTTATAGAAAGTGATTGTTATCCTTTCATCTACTTCTACTTTCTTGTAATCTGAAATACTCTTCAGTGAAGAGAATTAGTTTGTTTGATTTACACAGTTGCTTTCTATGAAAACTTAGCAGATTTAAGTTATCTTAAGTAAGCTTACTACGGACAGCAATAAATTACGTATTATCTATCTGGTATCAAGATATTCTTTTCGTTATTCTACATGTTATTTAGTATTTTTCAATGAAAATTTATTTACAAATTAATTAATCGTAGTCAGTGACATTTCTTTTCTTCCTTCTTTAAATACGGAAAAGAAAGCTACTAATCTGTTGTTTTGTTATTTCTTTAAAACCTTGCCGTAGAATTCTTATTATACGTATGTTTATTTTCTGGTAAATAACCAGAAACCCATTTTCTCTCAGATATTCAGTCCACTTACGACAGTCCTTGTTCACATCTACATCAAGGGAATGCGGGCTTTCCTATTGATCCACTCTGACCCAAGGGAATGAAATTGCACTTAAAGTTGGCTTATGTAACTTTAGAGTGAAAGCCAGTGGATTATGTACATTGATTTAACATAAATCAATATATCTAATGATCTTCAAGAAGAAAAGATTCAAGTCAATTCTTGCAGGAAATCATTATTAGCCTTGTCAGGTAACGCTAATGCATTTCAAAAGATACTAATTCTTAAAGAAATGATAAATTACATTCTCTTTGTTCTCTGTGACAGAAAGTGGATATTAATATGAAGTATATTTATTGAAGAAGAATTGCAGTAGATAAAAATAGGTAGTATCAAAGAAATACACTGATATCCAAATTTTCAAATGTAATAAACGTGTATTTCAGTTTTGAATTCAACAGTAAGAGAACAAATACTGCTACCATATAAGTAATTTGCAAAAATACATATTAAAATTGAATATTTCAATTAAGAAATGTATTTAAAATATCCGGACCTTTCAGGTTAATATTTCTTCTACTCCACGTCAATCATGCAGCTGAAATGGCATAATGTAAAAATCAAAATGTCCGGATAAATGTAAAAAATTTAAATTTAATAATTTTTTTAGTGATTTGCAAAATTTTTATTCTCTTTAAGGTATTTAAAAAAAAAAAACAAACAACACAAACTTCATTTAACCAATGAAATATGAATTAAAATATAAATGTAGACTACTAGTAATTAAGTGCAAAAGCAGCAGCTATCTTTTCAAGTTTAAGGAAATTCCAATGATAATTTGATGAGATGTTTCAAAGTAAATCTTTCATAAACTGAGTAAACCATTGTTTGATTAGATTAGCCTATTAACGATTATCTGCTGATGAACCTATCCCTGACTCCAACGTTTGGGTCCGGGTTGGATTTGGGAGCTCCTTGTGTATTTTACTTCTTAGTTTGGTTACTTCTTATAGTCCATTCACTGTAAAACTGAAGACACGTGACAACTCCTTATATGGTCAACGATTGAGCATTAGTTACTCCGCATACTTCCGTTTTGAACATGGCGGCTGCTGAACACACACCGTTTTTCGTTTTGCCAACAAAACTTTGAAGAGTCAATCGAGAGGAATCATTTGAAATGTTATTTTTTAATTTCAAGTCGTCTATCTTAATCGTAAAACGGCTGAAGAAACTGGTTTTTCATCTTATTCAGTGTTCAATATTATTGAGGAAACCGAAGCCTCGCTTACCACTAACAAGCCTAGCCCATTGGTTGAAACGCAGGGTAAGAAAACAGAGCTGCTGGTATCGGTAACATGCTGGTAACAGAAAAGGACGACTAAAAGCAAACTTTTTATGAAATCGAAAATACGGAAATAAATAAATAAAATGAATCTTAATATTGAAACACCAATAAAAATAATAAAAATTAAGCAATATAGCGCGATGACGAATTTGATATAAACACCTGAAGTAACTTACAACGACATTCCAGACGCGATCAAGCAATAACTCGAGTGAAGAAAGGAAATGATAATGATTGGTTAACTGAGATCACGTGTCTTCAGATTACAGTGAATGGACCATAGTTTATTTCCTTACAGACCCTAATTCAAGACAAATAAAACACTTAAAACACCATAATTCGAATTCTCTCAGCAACTTAATTTTGTTTTGTAGCACACCCTTCCTAAATCTGTCTCCGTGGCATTGTTTATTGACAAAACAACAAACTATATTTCTGCCAACAGTCTCACTCTGCATCATAGCCACCCAATTACTGAATAGAACTCTCATTAACTCACTCGAAAGAAATACCATAAAAAATTAATCTAAACAGTCCGTTTTAGAGATAATCATGAGTGTAGTCTTATAATAAAATTTTTGGAATATGAATGCTTATTGGTTAATTCTATTTTTATCTTGTTTTTTGCTAATTAACAGGAATTTCAGTTCTTAATTTTATATAATTACTTTTAAAATTAATAAAATTGATTCAGCCCAATAGACATAAAAGGCTTCCGCACCCTGAGCTATCAACATTGGGAATCAGGGACAGCTGTTTCATCATCATTATGACTCTTCAGCCAGATTTACTTCTACGAAAGCTCATAAATGGCACTCCACAACCACCAGACAACAATAACAAATAACTGTTCTCTCACATAGTAACAAATCCTTGTCCTGTCCAACTGCCGGACTCAAAGAAAATTGGACTGAGTCGGTTTTATTGATAAATCTTATGCACGTTGAGCTTTCTCCTTCTTTAATTTTGAAATTGTTAGTATGATTCTTAAATATATATATTTTTTAAATAGCATGAACCAATTTTTATAACGAAAAATTTATCTCAGAATCTATTAAGTTTCATATCAAACGATATTGAATGGGTGCTAGCGTAAATAGTAATTGTGATAGACATCATACCACAAATCTTACTACTAGAATTTATAAAATTACTTTCATAATTTTTAAAAAATTTCTTTCTTGTTGAATTATGAATTTCTTGAGCTTTAAAAGCGTTTTAAATATTAATTGCTTTTAAAATATTTTTTTTTCTTCCTTTGCCAAAAATACTTTTTGCTAAAAAGAACTTATAATGATTTTTGCTTGATATTGTTTTAAATTCAACTGAGTATAGAAGAACTATTGATTTTTGTTTTTTTAGAAAGTGTTCTATTATCTTAGAAGTAACGATGTTCTTTTGTTTGTACTTAGGTTTTGTCCCTCGGTGCCGATGTACTCCCCGACTACAAACTGCAGTCTCCTCGTATCCACAAATGGACCATTCTTCATTATTCTCCGTTCAAGGCTGTGTGGGATTGGATTATCCTTCTGCTCGTCATCTACACGGCCATTTTCACCCCCTACGTGGCCGCTTTCTTGCTCAATGCCGAGAATCAACGAAGGAAAGATAAACGCTACGGCGATGACCCCATTGTCATCATCGACCTCATTGTGGATGTCATGTTCATCATTGATATTCTCATTAACTTTCGAACCACCTACGTCAATTCGAACGATGAGGTGGTCAGTCATCCGGGCAAGATCGCAGTTCACTACGTTAAGGGGTGGTTCATAATAGATGTTGTAGCTGCCATCCCTTTTGATCTGCTTCTATTCGGGTCGAATACAGACGAGGTAAGAAAAAGCACCGGTCACTGAAAGACAATCAAGGTGCGATTTGTCAGAGAATGGATAGACAGGAATAACACTTCAGAGTGGCACTGCATGACCTCAAGCCATTAATTACAGGAGATTACGAAGTTTTCAGAAAGCGTTATTCTCAAATGATAGCTCTGAATTTAAAGAGGAAATAAATGCTGCGGGCCAAAGAAGCTGTCCTGTAACCTCTTTGCAAATCGCATCCTGATTAATGTAGAAAAGATAGAAAACAGATTAATAAAAGATTTTTTTCTTTATTTCTTTACGTAGCTATATCCTATTTAAAAAAAATATCGCTAAAACCAGCGATAGCATTCTAAGATTCTGATATTATTTCTCTTTTAATTTAAATGTTTTATATTATCTTGACGTTTCTTGATTTCTTTTTTTATCTTATAAGTCTTTTATTGTGTTTTAATTTTTGACTGTATTTTCTTTACAACAATGATTTGGATTATGTTTTTATAGCTTTTTGATTAACAGTGATCTCAAAAATATTTATTGAAATTATGATTTTTTGTCCTGAATCAACCTGTGTACACGACTTCGAAAGCTTTTGACCTTTCCATTTACCTTCACATATATCCCTGCATTTACCTTCTTCTCTGTCATCGCAAAATAAGGGAGATCTTGTTATATTGAATATAAAAATTCCAGTTCTGTTTGAATGTAGGAAGAAAATAAAAAGTAATATAAAATATATAATTAAGGCAATTAGAACCAAATATACATTTACATTTAATTTCACCGAAAACCTAATATGCATTCTGTGATTAAAAAAAAAAGATAGCGGTAGCAATTAGTAAACCAATCACAATGCTTCGCAACGGCTTCTGATTCCATACCCACCATGCGTCTCGACGCAGTCTATTCTAACGTAAAGATGACGAAACCACCACGGCTTCAAAACGCGCGCGCGTGTCTGTTTGGGACCCCATTCTATGTTACCATCCCTTTTTACATGAATAATCGTCATTCTTAACTCAAACCTTGTTAATAGACTGAATTCCTAATAATGATTTAAAAAAAGAGATGCAAGTAGCTCCTATTTATATTACGTAAATACAGAAAAGTCACTATTTATATGGAACAATCATTCTTAGCTCAAACCTTGTTAATAAACTGAATTCAATAACTTTTGAATAACTTTCTTCCTTCACGTATCAGAAGCCGTTGCGAAGCATTGTGATTGCTTTACTAATCGCTATCACTACCTTGGAGCCCGACCAGTTAGAGACACAAACTCTACGGCTCTGAACTACTCTTGGCAAGACCTTTTCAGCGACACCCTAATCAAATCTCTAGCCCTCGTGGTTGATACTTGTCCACAGACAGACAAACCGGGGATGTAAGACTTCACGGTATCAGAACCAAAAATCGAAGCATCCTGAAGGAAGCTTCCAATTTGAATAAAAATTTGTAAGTGCCATTTGGATGAAGAGAATTGGAATTGATTCAAATTTCATAGTAAAAAAAATAAATATATATTGATGTTTACAGCATCGCTATTACGTTATTAGTACTGTATTGAGACACCTCTGGCTGCTATGTTTGCTGATGTACTGCGTAGCCTGAAGTGAAACAAAGTCCGAATGTCTTATGACAGTTCAAGCTTGCTGCAACTACGGCTGCGAATGCCGATTTTCGATGACGAACATTCAATCCTAGCATATTAAATACGTATTCAGACGATAATTCCGTCCTAGCAAATTTCAGACGTGGTCGATAGGAGGATAAGTCTAGACTTATCTCCAATCCAGCTGCAAAGTCAGGGTTTTAACTGCTTAGAAATGTGCGTTATCCTGTTGAATAATTGATCCGGCAGCTATGACACTAACAGTAAAACTAAGGGTTGCAGGATTTCCTGCACCTATCGCTGTGCATGTAAAGCTCCACAAATCGCTACGACGGAGAATCTGCTATCATAAGAAATTGCTCCCAACGTCGTTTCATTAACTGCAATAGTTCCTACAATATTGCCTGGATTTGAGCTATTCCAGTCTTTCTCCATACACGGAAGCGATGATCATCTGCTGCAAGGCAGAAGCTGGACTCATCACTAAATACATTACGAGATCATTGGAGAGCAAACAAGGGCACGGCACCACACTAGACAGAACCTTCTGTGGTGGCTTATTAAAGTCAGGCTTCGTAAGGGGCGACGGGAGAGAAGTCCCACGTTTGCAATTCGTCATGCCTTGGTGCAGTTAGAGACTGGTTGCTACGTCAGGTTGCCACTTCTTCTGAATGGTGGAGAGTGAAGTTATCGGAGAACTAAGGGTTTGTCTCACAACAGACCGATTGTCTCTAGCAGTGATACTGTTGGGCCGATTAGAGCCTTGCGACGTGTTCTCATACAACCATCGATTCCAGTACCTTCCCACAGAAGCATTATTATGACCCAGATGGCGAGCGATTCGTTTGCGTGACCATCTAAATTCTCGCAGTCCCACGATGCAGCCTCTCTCGAAATCCTGCAATTGCTCGTTGAATCTTCGAGCGCGTCGTCGATGCATTACTGATGGTACTCTGATGGGAATGCAACAAGAATGTGTCTAGTGAGATTCTGAGGACCCTAATATGGTCAACAAGACGGGAACTTCCATTCAGCCATTGGGTGATGGTGATGTTTCTCGACAACTAAACTTTAAGCATTGTATATGTAATGGAAAGATAGTTACATAAAGAGTTTCATTCAAATTGGACCCTTCCTTCTTCGTGCTTCGATCTTTTTTGTGTTAGAGTGTATTTTGGCTTCTCTCAGCATCGCTTGAAAAGTAGATAGATTTTCTCTTTTCCAATCTTCTTTATCGATTTTTCTTTTTATTATCTTCTGGCAATGTGATTCTCTTTAATCCACAATCTTTTGTTGAGATAACTTTTCACGAACTGACTTCCACGATGTAATCATTACTTATAGTTTTCAATTGTTAGTCTGTTGGAATTTTCCGATAAGGGAAACAATTGCATTGGGGGATCGTCTGGAAATCCTTAATTATTATCTCGATATCAGAAGCTTTTCGAAACCTGCATTTGATTTCCTAAGATGCTTTGATTACGTTTTTTTAAAGTCATTTGCGACTTCATTACATTTTTGTTTTGAAAAGCTTCCAATTAGTTATCATCAGGGAAATATTTTTCCATTGAAGGAATTATTATCAAAAGTTAATTCAAAATATTTTTTTCCGTTTACGTCCTAATAAATTTAATTTTTAAAATTTGTAAATTTGCCGATTGATTTCTTTTGCGGCTATTTTTTAAGAATTGATTAACCTCATCCTCAGTAGAAAAAAAGACAAAGAATAGAGTAGTGATCCGAGCGGTAAAATAAGATATTTGGTTGTATGGTTTTCAGGACCATATCGTGCTCATTTATGATAGTCCGACTGGCAGCCAAACTAATCTATATACGTCACTGGTCTCTTGTGAGATAAAGAAATTAAAATTCTTTCTTTGCTACAATGTTTCTGTTTCATTTATTTTATCATCGATTCATTAGAGATTTAATTGGTAGCATTTCTCAGTAATGCTGAATATTTCTTTTTATTAGCTTGAATTGCATTATATATCGGATAATGTTGATAAATAAAAACGATCATATTTTCTCTATTTTATTATTCTTTTTATTGAATTAATTGTTTATATTCGTTTTCTAGATTGCAGATATTTTCATCAATAAAGTTACTTTTATAAGAAACAAGCTGTGCTCCGTGGTGTCACCCGCGTTAAATTCGGTCCTTCTCGGTTATATTCGGTTCTCGTCGTGCGGCCCCGTCGGTGCTGCCGCACCCGTTGGTTGAAGTTTATGTTTACTGCTCCGCTCCTATTGGTCGTAGCGTGATGTTATGTAGCCTATAACCTTCCTCAATAAACGGGCTATCTAACTCAAAAAGAATTTTTCAAATCGGATAGTTCCTGAGATTAGTACGTTCAAACATACAAACTCTTCAGCTTTATATATATATAAGATTACTTTTTGTTTGTTTTTCCGCCAAGTAATAATTGCTAAAGTTCTTCAAGTAGTGAAAGACATTTAAGTAAGGCTACATATTTAAATAGACGATGAGATGTGATTTCGGAGATTTCATTTATTGAATCTTCTATGTGATTTTGTTTAATGAAACATCTGATTGCTTGAGAAACGTTATATGATTTTAAATATTACATTAAATGTTAATTTATAATTATCAAAATCACTTTTTACTATTTCTCTTTATTCAAAATATCATGTTTTCAAGGCTGGATTGTAACGTTAGTAAGAGAATCTACTACAACGAATGGAAGATGCTCTTAATAAAAATGCTCTTCAGTTTCGCAAAGTCTAAAGGAAAAACAAGTCCAGCATTTTTTACCTTTCTTTTGTTCATTTCGTCGTTTTATTATAACACCCCCAGCCACTCCGTTTTGTTTCCGTTGAATGACGAATATAATAGGCTGATCTCACCGCATTCCAAATTCTTCTCTATTATCTGCTACTGTTCTGTCAATATTCCAAGTTGGCTTAACCGTTATATCTGATGGTTCTGTTGTTGTGTAGAATACAGAACCAGTACAATTAAAACGAATTTCTGTTTATTTGGAACCAAACGATTCTGAAATACGTAGTAGATGTGTAAATGATGGAAAACTGTGGTTATATTTTGTATTTTTAAAGAAAATTAGAAGATTTAGTTGAAACTCTTTTGCGGGCGGCGTATGCACATTTTCAAAACATTTTGTAGACTACCGTCGTTACGAAAACCTATCTGACGACAAATTCGTAAGAAACTTCCAGGGATGTTTCGTTTGGAAATAAAACAGACAAAAAAAACCTTTGAAGGTTAAGTGAGGTACGACCCTTTCCAGAATGTTTCGAATGGAAAAACAAAAAATTCGGAATGATCCTCGATTTTCCAAGTTTTTCGCCATCTTTAAAATAATCCATACACCGCTATTCTTCTTACCTTATAGGGATACCTCCACAAAGTCATACATAAATTTCTAATTTTCTTAAAAAAAATACAAAACAAAACCGCAGTTCTCCATTATTACATATCTACCGTATTTACTCGCATAATTTCCCCTTTTTTTTCATCAATATTTTGACAAAAAAAGGGTGGATGGGGAAATTACGCGATGTTTTTCAATTTGAGGGAAAAAAATATGGTGAAAGTGTAAGGAAAACCATGTTAAATATTGATTTTTAAAGCAAGAAATGTAATTAACAACAATTTTTTTAACACGCAACATTTAAAAAATAAGAAATCACATCTCAACATTTGTTTTTTCTTCAAAGTACGGTTAAGCAATAGGCATGCTCGGAAGTGTGTGTGCGACTGTGACGTAATTTCTAACTCACGCAGCGCTGCCTGCCATCTTTATAGCTGAAGTAGAGGTGGGGAAATTATGTGATAAAAATAAAAATTGAATTTGTAATCCACAAAAACTGGGGTGGGGAAAATACGCGATGGGGGAAATTATGCGCATAAATACGGTATTTCGTATTTACGAATCGTTTGCTTCAAAAAACAGAAAATTGTCTTAATTTCAGTGGGTTTTTTTTCTTCAGTGGTTATGTGTTTTACACAATCACCGATTTTTCTTTTGCTTGTTTCTCTTGAGAATGATTTGCCATTTATGATAATTTTTGTATGATTGATATCACAAAAACGTAAAACTGTGATTGATCTAGCCAATCACAGTGCAGGTTACCTCTTTTTGATACAGGTCGACCATCACTAATCAGGCACTAATTTCGGCTAGAGTAGGCCTAATTTCAAATTTCCTGGTCGCCGAACCAACCTACCGCTACTGTTTGGTGGCATTACTTACTGCGTAAATATTGTTGGCGTTACTTGCAAACGCAGGAAAGGCATTTCAATTTGTTTTCCTCCAATTCTTGTTATAACCTGCACACTTCTATCTCCAGCAATGGCTCCAATGAATAAAGGAAATGCTTCTTCATTTTAGAATGATGAACTTTCTTGTGTAAGTGAACAGAATTACCTGTAGGCTACCCTATCCCCTCTTTATGGTTAGACTGAAGAATCTGGTACAAGCCAATAGAAAGTCTCGTAAGGATACAGTGCTAACGGGCGTCTTATCGCTTCCGGCTTGCAGTTATGTTTAGGTTAGAATAAGTTAGGCATCGTCAGGTTACAGTTTTCACCCGTTACAGTTATGTTTCGGTTAGGTTAAGTGAGGCATCGTCAACTGCAGGATGTATCTGTTGCTAACTTTTGAAAAAAAGCGGCCCCCAAATAACACAAATCGCTCTTACAGCCAAAAACAACTTTCCGCACCGGAAGTGAACATATCCCACATCAACTTTCGCTTCCGGTTTCTTACAAGTAGTTCCAAAGTGGCCATGTTTCACAACGCAGAAAAAAAAAAAACACCCAACACCCGGTATTGTAAAGTGCAGTTTTACCTCCAGAATTAGTGCTTCATGATTTTAGAGTATAAAAAGCCCAAAAATAATAATTAAAATATTTTCAAAGTATTGCAGTTAGAATAAACAGTTATTTGGCACCAGCTATTACTTCCCAATAGAATTTCCGTAATTATCCGTGTATTCTCAAATATTTCCTGTAATTTTGATAAAATTAATTTTATTAATTAATTTTCAAATGTTGATTCAATGCTTTTTACTGAATTCTATTAGGATAGAAACAGCAGCACTTACATGAGTTTTGAAATCACCCCTTTGTATCACCTCGAAAGAAAAAAACAACCAAATAATCCCCATATTGAGGCTTCTGTAGCACTGTTATTTAAAAAAAAAAAAAAAAAAAAAAAAATCAATGCTAATCTTTTTTTCTAATTACAAACTAAGTCATTGAAGTTACATTATAAAGGCAGAAATGTCAAGCACAGCATCTTAGCTTTCAAATATCTTGATAGCTTCAGAAATTAACATTTTTTATTTGTAAAAATGTTTTATAATTAAGCCGCAATAAATAATTTTGATTGGATCCCTAAGAAGAAAGGTTGAAATCCATTTGGAGGCACTTCTGCGTTTCTAAGCAACCACTCGATTTGAGTTTCAGAAAGAGCTTTCTGATGACGTCATACTATCGTCTTACGTTACAGATAACCAAGCATTTCAGGAAAAACGAAGAGAAAATACGGCCACATACCTTTGCTATCGATATTTTAGAAAAAGCTGGAATTGTTCTTTGCAGTGGTTTTGGTGAAAACAACACAAACCATAGGAATTTCAAAAATGCGAATGTTAGGATGGTCGGACCCAATCAACCAAAACGAAAAAAACCGTCGAGAATGCGGTGAGGGTTTTTTTGGTGAAAGTTCAAATAAAGCGATGAACTTTCCAACCAAAAAAACAGGTCCAAAATCTTAAGATTCTCTTCCATTTTCGGATACAGTGTTTGAGGTGGGGCGGATACAAACCCCTCCCTCGGTAGCCAATGATACAAAAATGATCAGAATAAATGAAAAATTCACAACCTCCGCTTGTGATAAAAACATTGCATAAAATACTATTAGAATTACGGAATGATTGGTTATAATTAGGCTAAGGATTTATAATGGATGGAATTTTCAAACTTACACCCAACCTTTAATGACGAATAGCTGGATTGCAAAACAGCAAATACTTAAGAACTACTACCACTAAAGAGCTTTGTAAATTATAAGTTTCAGAATATAATAAGTTTGGCTTATTTAGCCAAGTTTTACAATTTGGCTAAACCGGAAAATACGGAAACTGCCAATCACAGTCTTCCTAAGGATACATCCGCGATACTGTTATCTCAAATCGCAGTTAGCCAGATGAGGGTTAATATATCTAGTAAAAGATCGTGCAAAACCATTTTTAAATAAGATTACATACAAATCTCATTCTACTTTTCACAAGTTAATTGAAAAACTAAAATTCATATCTTAAAAGTAGCGCCAAGGCGGCCATCTTGTGAAAACTCGACCGTAGTCCAAAACAGCCAGGTAACGTAAACTCAGGTTTCACCATGATTTTGGTTAAAATCTTTAGGAGCGAAGTAGCCTATACAAAACTACATTGTCGCTGAGATTATTATGGTGAATAAATAGACGCCAGAAAACAAGATCACTGCTTAGAAGCTGTTAAGCTTACCTTATTAACTCCATAGCACTTCATCACAATTAGTGTTCGTTTCGTAGGGATTTTCTTTTTTACTTACAAAAAAATTAGTATTAATAGAAAGCATGAACAACGACTACAGTAAGCAGGACCAGTTAAGGTTTTGATCAACAATGATTTGAATAATTTTAAGGCATGTTTCCATTTTATTTTTATTTCTCCAGCTGTGAAATTCGAATCGAAATACTGTAGTTCAAAATCCAAAATGTGACATACGTTTTGAATACATCTCTCGTGCTTAAATAATGGATCCTAAGCTAGAATGTCCTAAAGCTGATATAAAAAGAATTGGAAATTTTCATATGTAATTCAAAAAAAGAAAGAAACTAAAAAATACTATGAATTGGTATTAACTTGATTTGAATTACAATATGCATACTAATAAAATACGAGAATTATATAAATCTGTATTTTACAATGCTATCATCAGCATCAGAGCTGGAATTTCTATTTAGTGGTGGCATAACCTAAGGAAGTAATTTCCTGCAACTCAGATGCCACATTACATTAATATAAAATTGTTTTTTTTTTTTTTTTTAATGAAGCAATTGTTTTTGTTTATTTTTCTAATTGAATGCTTACACAATTTGTCCTTGAAATTCTATTTATTACTATTGCGTTAAAGTCATTGTCACTTCCTTAAATTGTTGTGTCCATTTATAATGTTCTAGACTTTTCACTTTTGAAAGCAATGCTTTCGGATACATTTAGTTTTTTTTTTAAAAATGAAACTGCAATAGATAGTTATATTTCTTATGTCTGTTTGATTAAAACAGAGATTATGTAAGAGTTTCTCTGGTAAAGTTATTGGATAAGGCAAATAAATATATTATTAAAGAAATGTTATTTGGGTGAAGAAAGGCAATGCCAAAATCTCTGGTTGAGCATCCAACCAAAAAAAAATTGGCCTACTTTTCTGAATTTCACTGAATTTGACACTACACTATGTACACCTTGAATACAAAGATCACGACTCTTTAAGAAAAGTTGCAAATATTCTGATTAACCAGCTTTAAAATGTCGAGAGGATACTGTGGACTGGATAGGAAAGATACGGTTGAAGGCAGTTAGCCTACAAATCATAGGAAAACGTTACTGTGTCTTTAGTTCATGCTGATTTAAATTATAAGAACTAACAATAATCAAAGATTGATGACAAGAAACATCCCAGATCTGACAAGTTCCGAACTGGAAGTGTTTCCACAATAAAGATAAGAAAGGCAGTTCATAAGGAAGGCCCTAGAACCAATCAAGAGAGCTTCGGCTTGGGAGAAATTTATGAACAGGATCAAAAGATAATAGCTGAGGCTTGCCATCGAAGAATCATTTGAGATATTAAGTTATTTTAAGAAGTGCAGGAAGTGCAAACATTTCAGACTTTTCTAAAGCCTGAGTGATAAAAAATAAAATTAAGAAAAATTGAATTTTGAAAATGAAAAATTTTTTATGCAGTGAATAAGAAGGAAAAAACAAAGTCAGGAACTTTCAATATATTATTGAAATACTGATAATTACTCATTTCCTCTAAAAAGGAAAGATGACATTGATAATTTTAAATAAGTAAAATTAATATACATATAAAGAATATATCGTTTTGATTATTTTGAACAGGTATAAATATAAATTTCTTAAAAATGAAGCTTGCTGTGAAGTGAAGTCAGTGTAATGGAATTCTTTGGAAAGCTAAGCTAGCAGACTCCAAATAAAGAATTTTTAAGGTCACCACTAAGTTAAATCAGCATTTGTTGATACTTGTTAAACACTTCAAAATCTTGAAGAGACAAGTCATTAAGACAGTCTTCCTTTGGCTGTTTGCCAATGCCACAAATGATAAGATCACCTTTGCAGTCAGGTTGTATAAACTTTGGCTTAGTTGGCTTTATAGAAAAGATTACCAAAGTACACTTCAAACACAATGCAGTGAAAAACTTTTGATGGAATGACAAAAAACAGACTTTCAGGAAAGATGTAGTGAAATTATTTGATTCAAAAACCAAAGAAAGAAATGAAATTTATTTGTCTGGCCTACATTGGATATTTGATTCCAGCCATTACTATATCTGCACTATCCAACTTTATTTTTTAAAATAAAAGAAACTGTTTGAGAGTACAGACAGGTTCAGTAACAATGGTTCTTCATTAAAGCTACAGTTCTTTTAAAGTTGTCCTTTAAAACCATTATGAAATTGTTTAGAAAATAATTTTGGTAGACTTGTAACATAATCTAAGTGAACCATAAAGAATTCCTAGTTAATTTTAATTTTCCTTGTGTTTAAATAAGAATTAAGAAATCTGATTGAAAGCCATTCCAAGCATAATAAGGCAACAAAAGGAAAAGATGAAGCTGGTGCGTCCTTAATATGTCTATGGTTAGTATCTGAGAAGCAAAAGAAAATGTTGCCTTTTCTTCAAATGTTGTCTTATTTTTGAATAGAATTCACATATGATTCCTCTTGATTTACTTAATAATTTTAATGAATATTAAGAAATGTTTGTTACTACTCTCAGATGCTTAAAGAGAGAAGGCCATTCCGGCATGGCCGAGCGGTCTGGGCGGCGGTCTGCCGTATGGATGTTGTGTCAGAATCTGGGTTCGAATCCCGGACATGACTTGGTTGTTTCAATTTCCTTTCCTGTGTTTGTTAGCCTTCACTTTCTCTTCGGTCTGCAGCCATTCCATAATGGCTTCCTGAGAAAGGCCACTGGAAGCCACCTCAGTTTCTTTCCCCAGGTGCTTCTATGGGAATTCTTGAATTCCATAGGAATGTCTCCGGACAGAATTACTATGGATGGATGAAAGAGAGCAACTGATGCGATTCAGCAAAAGTAAGAAATATGATAATTGGATAAAAACTTCTTTCCACTTTATATCATCATATAAATAATAAAATAAATTTCGTATGATCTCACAAAGTCTTTTTCCTATATATCTATGGATTGTTTGTGAATAGACTTTCTATTCACAAATTATATAATGAAATTGATCTCAATTACAAAATAGACAGACATTAAAATATGTTCAAAGTCAGTCTTGCAAAAAAAACAAACAACAACAACCAAACATAATTAGATAATAGAAGTCAATTAAAGTTATTTGTTGGTATTGTTAAGTAATTATTTTTTTTCCAAATTCACTTTTATTATCTCTAAGTTTATTTGCATTTTTTAAATAATTAATTGAGGAGTTGACATAAGATCTTAATGAATCATAGTTGGACAGTGAAGAAAATTGGAATGTTAATAAAGAAGGGATTTAGATTCTTCTGGCACTTTGTTTTAAAATAGGCTGTAGCGATCCCTGCTAGTTTCTGAAGAGGACAGAACATTCCTCGGAGAATTATTGTAGAAAATGAAAAATGGCAAATTCAGAGAAAAATAAAATAAATGTAGGTTTCACCTGGCAAGAGACCTACCTCAAAAGCGGGCCTTCTTCTAAAGAAGATATTTGTGGAATATCCATTGAATGAACCACTTTGAAGTTGTAAGTCCTAATGAAATGGTTATTGCCAAATTGTATTACGATCACTTTGACTGTTTGCTACAAGCTCTAATTGAAAAATGGCCTTCATTATCTTTGTGACAGAAGAGGGGCTCTAGTGTCACAAAGTAATGGATGACAAACATGATGGTACCATTAAACAACAAAAGATCCATTATCCTGGTTGGGATAATCCACTATTCTTTCCAGATGTTGCTTTAAATGGTTTTTCAGGCCATTTGAATATTCTCTTTGGAGGGTCGGAGAGCGAGAGAGAGATTCAAAACCGAGATGTCTGAACAAACATAGATGGATTCATCTAGATAATCCCACTTCATTTTGATAAGCAGGGCATTCAGAATTTAAAAACTTTGTAATAAAACTGATATTTTATGAAAAAGACAGAATATATTATTTTAGACATCCCTTGCATGTTAAGTTTAAGAAAACATTATTCCATGAGATCTCTTGTATTTTAAAAAGAAGCAGTCAGCCTCTCAGTGTAATTTCTCATTAAAGGCCAATTTATTATTCATTAAAGTCATTAACTGACATGCTTATCAATGACTTTCAAGCCAAACCTATGACAGTTGATCTGAATGGAATTGTTGATACTTTGGAAGAGATATTAGGAAGAAAATATGTGTGTTTCCAGTTCCTTAAGATGTCCTTACTATTCAGTTTCAGATGATTTTAATAGATAATATATTCCAGCTTTCATGATATTTCGAGTAAATGAGTTTATCTTGAATCAGAAGCATTGTCTGCAAAGATAGAAGTTATACAGGTGTTGAAATTTAGTTGGAAGTCAGTTAAATACATGGTACAATAACTAAAAGAATTGAAATGTCAGGCAAATATTTTGATTTACATAACATTACTATGAGACACATTTAGTTATGATGTTTGATTGGTAGAAATGTAACATCCAAATGTAAAGAGTATCATGCTCTATATTGCTGAAAGGATGGTATTCATAGCAAAGCAAAGAAGGAGTTTTGTGAATATTCAAATTATATAAAAAAAATAGTCAAATTTTCAGATAATTTTAGAAAAATAAATAAAAAATTAATTCTTGATAAAAAAAAAAATACACAGTCATATATTTTCTTATAGTATTTTTAACATCATCTCAAGTAGCATACATTTCATAGCTTGACAATAAAGTTGCAATATAGTATAATGCAGTATAGTAAGGTTGGTGACCTCTAGTGGGATTTCAGTGTAGGCAGTTTTCTGAAAATTCTGAAAAGTGGTATATTGCTTGATGTAACTCTGTAATTTTCTTTATCTTATGTAAAAATTTGTGGGTTGATCTTACAAGGAGAGGTTATGACCTCTACATCTGGAAAATCAATGACCTTTTGTGAATACTTCAAAAATGTATATGGTTGAGGGGCCAACTCTCAAGTGTTTCAAGATATTTGACATTGTTTTCATCGATTTTCGAGTATATATGTTTTTGAAGTACTTCATGAGTACTTTCATCTCACAAAAAGGGCGTTGATTTTCGCAATATACAGGCCATGGCTTCTCCTTGTTGGTGTTGATGTCTAAGGAATGGTCAATTATAAAAAGAACTTCAGCAAATAAAACAGTGCAGAATTGTAATTACCATTTGCTGATATACAATATTTTTGAATATTCAGTGATGAGTGAATACAAATTGAATTTAATATTCATCACATATTATTTAGTTCTCTTCAGCTGATTATGTTTAGAATTAACAATTTAAAGAACTTCTTTGTCTTTTTTTCTTCATTATATATTACATTATGCTTTTAATATGCTGAATTTTGTGAAGATATTGAATTTATCTTTTCCTTCAATTCAAATATGCTGTCAACTTGTGAGACAAAATGAATTTAATATCTTTATTTGAAGAGTGATGTTGATAAATATTTGTTTGAGCTTGTAATTTGATATACGTATTTAATTGTACACATTTCTTTAGTTTTCTTTCAATAAATCCTTTTTCTGTTTTTTTCTTTGATGTCTTATTTTTGTTTTTTTTTGTTGGTCCAATGAATAATTTGATAGGATTATGCTATCATTTTTATTAATTTTATGTTTCTTGCTTTGAATTTAGGAAATAACTTTGATTTATCATTTTGATCAGTGCTCTTTTTATTTTTTATGATTTTTTTTAAAGAAAAAACAAAATGGAATTTTATTATTTATTTATTAATGTGGATTACATCAAGTTTTATTTATTTTCTTTCAGACTACCACACTGATTGGTCTTTTGAAAACTGCTCGTCTTCTTCGGTTGGTCCGTGTGGCAAGAAAGATCGACCGTTACTCTGAATATGGAGCTGCTGTGCTTCTGCTGCTTATGGCCACATTTGCACTTATAGCCCATTGGCTTGCTTGCATTTGGTAAGATATTGTATATAAAGTGTTATCTTTACATTCTTGTTATTTAGAATCGACAACCATCAGTTTTAGTTATTCTTCATCAGTATCTTCTTTGGACATAGTCCTAACCAAAAAATAAAGCAGAATTTTTAAGAAGTTCAAAAGAATTTTTTTTTTTAATTCCTTTAATTTTTTTTCTAAATACTTTGCTAAGAAGTAAAGTTATAACATACCAAAAACCTAAATAGCAAAGATTAAACCTTTGGAATAAACTTATAATAAAACATAAGAGAGATTCCTCCAAAAGTCCTTCTATGCATTTATTTGTTAAGGTTTCATTCGACCATTTTTTTTATTCACAAAACATATATAATTCTTTGTTCTTCTTATGTATAGTTTAGTTACTCTCAGTTGTGCACATAATTAGATTTTTTGAGAAAGAGACAGTGCGAAGCACCTACATGGAATTACAGAAGCCTAAAGAAACAATGTTGTCAACCTTAGTATGCTTTGTCAGTGAAAAATAGACTAAAATCCATTATTTATACAAAGTGGCAGACTATACTAAGCACAAATAGACATCACTGTTGCGAGGACAAACAATATGATATTGTGGACATGCACATAATTATTACAAAATTACCATATATATATATATATATATATATATATATATATATATTTATCTTTTTTGTGTTTTCTTCCCTTTTTTTTTTTTTAGGTATGCAATTGGAAATGCTGAGCGCCCTCTCTTAAAAAGCAAGATTGGTTGGCTAGATACTTTGGCTGACGCTACTCACCAGTTCTACAATAACTCGCATGGAGGCCCAAGTATCAAGTCTAAATATGTTACAGCTTTGTATTTCACCTTCAGTAGCCTTACAAGTGTCGGATTTGGGAACGTATCTCCCAATACCAACTGCGAAAAGATATTTTCTATAGTCGTTATGCTGATAGGATGTAAGTAACATTTTTCATCTACAAATTGAACATACTTATTGACATTGACTGTAAAATTTAAAGAACAACTTATAAGCCTTTCAATATTTAGAAGATAATGGAATTGAGAATTGGAATGACCATAAACGATGACTGTCCAGCTTTTTTATAATCTTAATAAGAATAACATTAGCATTTTTTAAAATTATTTTTCTAACTGAATTTTTTGAAAAAATCAACAGCATAATAAATGGTTTGAAAATATGCTTCTTTCACTTCAGAGGATAATGTAAAAGGATGTCGAATATGTAAATTGGATTGACTTATGTAAATTTCTGACACATTCCTGATGTTTAAATCTCTTAAGTCTTATGAAAAGGGGTGTTTGAAATAGAGAATGGAAAAATTTAAATATAAAAAAAAAGTAGCATACTGGAAATTTGATACACATACATGAAAACTGGCGAGAATCCTCTTGTGGTAGTTTAGGGCAATTAGATGTTATGAAATATTTCCGAGTTTTGTTTAAGTGATCAATGGAAAGCTGCTATGTATAAAGGCAGATATATATTTTCGTTCTCTACACAGCCAAACTAGTCACAATAAGATACAAGGAATTGAAATATAGTGCACAATAAACTTACAAATATTAATTAATTTGTGCCTTCACATAATTGACAAGAAAAAAAATAGTTACTAAAAGGGTTCAATGAAATACATTGCAGTACTTTTTATTTTATTAAATATTCTTTTCAATGTTATTTGTTTCAAGTTGCTTTTAAGATAAAATTTATCAACAATGTCTTTCATTTTATTAAGATAAAATTGAAATTCAGGATCAGTGTCATTGGTATTATTTAAAACAAAGTGTTGTTAAAACAGTTTGTACCTCTGTATTTGATTGTTTATTTACTCAACCATTGCTCAGTACAATGGCTTAAGAGCTACTCATAATTACCTATGAATTCTCAATATCATGATAGCTTTAGCATGAAATGTTGCTCATAAAATGCATCATCTCCAAATAACTTCTATCTATTACTTGCAATAACCAAGATTTTAATAATTCCTGTATATAATTTTGAGTGTGATACTTACAAGAAAACAAATCAATCCAAATCCATGAAATGAAAAGCACAATTTAATGCATTACTGTATTATAAGATGAAATCTTAAATATCATTAACAATCAGCAAAAGACCTGTTTTTCATTTTTATATTTGGAATGATTTTTTTCCTCTTATTAATAAAACAGCAAAAAAAGAATTGTATTTAACTTTATCCAGTATAGACATTTAGTGTTGCTATTAAGAAGTAGAAATATATTATAATTTAACCATCCTAAAATTATATTAAAACAGATAAAAAAAAAAAAAAAAAAGCTTAAAAAAAGAAAGAAAATTAACCTTTTCTGATTTATAGAAGTTTTACTAACATTGAATCTATTGATATATAAAAAACAATCATGGCAATTTTTTTTTTAATGAATTAGTTACTTCAAATGTTAGATTTCTGATATCACAATGTGCTTTATTATTTCAGCTCTGATGTATGCAAGCATCTTTGGCAACGTTTCAGCCATTATCCAGAGGCTGTATTCGGGGACTGCCCGATACCATACTCAGATGCTGCGAGTCAAGGAGTTCATTAGGTTCCATCAAGTCCCAAACCCCCTGCGTCAGCGTCTTGAGGAATACTTCCAACATGCCTGGACGTACACTAATGGTATCGACATGAATATGGTAAGGGTATCAACTAATTCAAATGGACATAGTAGAGGATGTCAGAAATGATCTTAAATTGGATTAGTTGTGAAAAGTTAAAAATTCAAATAAACTATCTATTATCTACAGAAATAAAGTTTAATGTGCATATTATGAACTAAAAAAAAATCAAAAATCAGAAATGCACAAAACTGAAAGATTTGCACTCTGAGCTATCATGGCGAGATACTGGGACGGCCGTTTCTGCCTTATTAGGCGTACTCAGCCAGTAATAGAGTGTGTGCAAAGGTTAATGATCCCACCTTCTCAACCGCAAGTGGTACCTCAATCAAAAAAACACAACAACGAAAAATAAACAATATATAAATTAGTCTAAACCCCTTGTCCTGATACCATCGGGCTCACAGAGATTACTGTGGGCAAAGAAAATAAACCCAAAACAAGAATATCAATAGAAATGAAGTTTAACGTTCATATTATTAACTAAAGAACAAAAACAAAAATCAGAAATGCACAAGACTAAAGGATTTGCACCCTCAGCTATCATGGATGGGAAACTGGGTGACTGTTGCTGC
>JAFIDM010002131.1:67655418-67704641 GCA_023159025.1 Thereuonema tuberculata | reverse complement strand
CCTCAACCAAAAAAAAAAAAACACACACACAACAACCAAAAATAAACAATACATAAATTACTCTAAACCCCTTGTCCTGATGCCATCAGGCTGAAAGAGATTTGATGTGGGCAAAGAAAATAAATTTAGTTTTTTTGAAATTCACTTACTATGTGGTTTCTTTCAACCAAATCAATTGGTGAAATAGTTATGTTCAACTCTACAAGCTGTTTGTGAAATATTGAATATCTCACAATCTTTAAATATTTGAAATACCTGAATTTTTTTTTAAAAAGCTTTTGCTTAACTTCATCAAAATTCCAAGGCAATTAGAGAAGCAAGGAAACTCGCATCTATCTGAAATACTTTGTTACAAAAGAACAAATATAGAAATTTGGTTTTGCCTTTAACTGAGGATTCCTCGATGAACAGTTTTCAGCGTTTGTCTCAGCTAAGTTCAGCCAGAAATTGCAGAAAAGGTAAAATATTTTCTAAGAGGATTTGTGCCCCCCACAAAAAAAATCATTGTATTAATTTAGCTTTGTTTTTATTACATAGAATCACTGAATAAAGTAAAAAGTATCAATTGTATATGGTAAAATTTAAATGAGCTCTGCCTTTGCTGACACATGTTTGTGTACACATTGAAACATAAATTAACTAATTCCATTATTAACTGATTGGAAAAAAGTCAGCGACTGAAGCATGCATTAATGATAAGCAGTCGAACTTCTGATTTTATTGCACAAATCAATTTAAGAAAACCAAGAGGAAATAACTGCCGAAATACTATTACTTAGTAGTTGCCTTACTATTGTTGTAATGCAGAAGAAAATAATTCTTAATAATTGCAATGTTTAAGGATTACAAAACAAAACAAAAAAAAATAAATAAATAAAATAAAATTAGTGTTATAAGTAGATATACAGTATTAATACTGATTAGTTAACATCACTTCTAAATAAAGTTGCAGGTATATTTTTATATTGTTCTTCCTGATCACAGGCCAATCTACTGTTTTATTAGTTACATCTGTCTGCTATTGTTCTAGATATTTTTGTTGCTTCGTGGTTTTTCTTCTTGATCTCTTTCTGTCCCCTGTTGTTTATTTATGAATTCCTTTGTTAACATCAATCATTCTTTCATATAATCATTATTATGTTTATGCCTTTGCAATTTTAATAATATCAGTTCTTTGAGGTGAAGTGGGAGATTTTATGTGAAGACATTTGGATTTAACTTGAAGGCAATAATTTTCATCTTCTCTCCAGCTAAGTTTCTCATCCTTGCTGCATTACCTCTTTTTCCATCTTAAGTCCTGATTTCCTGACGATCTCTTCTTCTTATGATGATGATGCAATAAAAAATTAGATGAAACAGTTCTCCTTGACAAATTCTATCACCTCTTTTAGGTATCTTTCTAATTAGAAGGTTAAATTGCATTTTAATTTTATTTTTCTGAAGAATGAAAATAATTACTCTTAGTTCATTTTGTGTAACAACAGCAGTTGTAACCAATAATCTAAAAGATGTTGAATCACAGGCTTTTCTGTAATCTCCACTTCTAAAGCAAAGTACACTTTTCATTTTCAGTAGATTTCAATTTTGTTAAGATTTACCAGCTACAAATTGCATTTGCTATTTATTAAAATTATTTTTTTGTACTAGCAGAGTCTAATTCAACCCTGAGAAATATTATGTAATTAAACAGCACATTTGAGGTTGGTTAGTCAATAGTTTCTGATATCATCTTTGTCATCTGTTTTGTTCAGTAGCTCATAAATAGCATTTTCTGTTTTATAGTAAGGTTTCCACTGCTTTCAGATAAGTTGCAAGAAATTCCTTCATCAATCCTACAATTAAGGCATTCATCACAGGGCCACCTTCAATGTCAATTGTGTGATCTTATGAGACCTTGCTCTCTCTCTCTATATATATATAAAAAAAAAGTTAAAAAACAAAAAAAAATTATAAAAACCAGAAAATTTTCAATAAAAATACATAAGTTTTTCAGCACGTTTGTTTAAGGAACAAAGGTGCTGAAGAAATTTATGTATTTTTCTGGAAATTTTGTTGTTTAAGGAACATCAGTCAAAAGCAAGGATTAAAATGATTTTAGGATTTTGATTTCAGGAATCAAAACGTATTCTAAAAGGTCCCCTTAAGTACTATACACAGTCCTGTTCCATCACTGGAAGCCTTTTTGTTTTTCTGATTTGTCTGTCTGTTTTGTTGTTCATATTTAGAACTTTCTCCTTTCGTTTGAATATTGTTGTTGTTGTCTAATGGAGTAAATAATTGATTCACATCATTTTATGTCTGTTTCCCAATATAAACTTGCAATGTCATGATTCATTTGCCTAAATTGATCAACAGCTGTTTATACTCCATCAAGTGCTTGTCATCAAGAAAAAAATAATCCTTACCTAAAATGCATTTTTAGCATCAGAGGTAACATTAGCTTCAAAAAGAATAAAATTATCAAATCATAAACAGAAAGAGTGTGTTAAATCACAAATCACCTGCATTCTAAGATTATACTGAAAAATACTGTTTTTCATTAACATGAGGCATAATGGAGTGCACACCACAAGTGTTACTCAGTTAGCATTATCCAGAGGCCACTCATATCCTCAAAAGATATGAAGGCATCTTTTGAATACGAAGTCCTATAAAAATTGTCTACTATCTTTAAATCCTTTTGTTTCTGATCAGTGTACCTTTTAGAACACTGCTTGTTTCTTTCTTGTTAATTTGCTTGAAGTTAGCTTATGTTGAAATGTTATATTTTTTTCACATGCTTTATTTAATCTTTTCTATAAGTTTTCTATTCACATGCTCACTTTTTTTATGTAACTTCTATATGAAATTACATTTAAGATTCGTAAGTTTTTGTTTCATTTATATGAAAACTGGAAGTTGTTTTATATTACACTGAGATGTTCTTTTTTTGTTTTATTATTGCTTCTTAGGTCCTAAAGGGTTTCCCCGAATGTCTGCAGGCAGATATATGTCTGCACCTTAATCGTAATTTGCTCAATAACTGTAACGCATTCAAGGGTGCAAGTCCAGGCTGCCTGAGAGCTCTCTCCATGAAGTTCAAGACAACGCACGCGCCACCTGGCGACACCCTGGTGCATCGTGGGGATGTGATCACCGCCCTCTATTTTATCTCAAGGGGATCAATTGAAATTCTCAAAGACGACATCGTTGTGGCCATTTTGGGTAAGGACAGTTATTGGAAAAGATGCTGTAGTTTCTCTTTCTACACTTTATAGTCATCAGATGCTTAGTATATTAATCAAATACATAAAGATTATAGGCACAGCTTAGCCCCCGATGCTTATGCGCATTAAACTCTATTAACCAACCAACCATAAAGATTATTTCTAAGAGTGTATTATTTTAAAAAAAAAAAAAAAAAATTTCTTTTTTTCACTTAATCCTTTTGTATTCTTTTGAGAACTTTTTCATTATTATTCTGTGAGATTCTACTCTAATAATTTGTGGTACTAGGGAAATTTGCTGTTGTAAGATGTCTTTTACATTGTTTGTAAAATTCATGCTTATGTCATAATATTGTTGCTAACATATAACATAATAATGCAATAATAATTTATTAATAATGAATGAACCAAGTTATTAGTTGCAGTACATACTGTTAAATGTTACCAATATAAATGATTAGTAATAAATAATTACTAATAATTTATTAGCTAATAAATAATGAAAAAATATGCTGTTATATTCAGGAAAAAAATTAAATTATCTCCTATAAAAAGTGAATGCAGAAAAACAGTTGGACCCTTGTAAACTTTTGACTATCGTATAAGTTTAAAATGGTATCTGCCTCGTCTTTTATCATATTCCACTCTACCAAAAAAGCTTTCAAGCAGCAGTTGATATCAGCATCACCATTTGTTTCTTTGTTACTCTGTTTTCTTTGGCTTTCTATCATATCAAATTCTGTCTTGGTGATGCTCAGCTTCTTGTTATTAAACAGCAAATCTGAAAGAAACTATTACTAAGTAGATAATTCTTTTTCTAAATACAACGGAGAGATAATTAGAGAACAGAAAGTTGATTTGAATTATATCCTGTAAGATGTTTTTGTTTCAGCTGAAGGAAAATGGAAAAGGCTAAAATGTTCATCAGACCCAATCAAGGATTTACTTTCGTATTAAAGAATGAAGATTATCTATATCTGAAAATAATGGTGTAAAAAGTGAAATTTCTCATTTTTCCGAAGCAGGCAGATGCAAGAGGAATAACGAAGACCTTACAATGACCTTCCATCCTTACTTAGCTATTAAAAAGAAGACTATTAACAATGATTATGCCAGATTCAGAACTTGCAAGAAGATTTGGATTAGACTGTATGCTTGTGAATCAGAAGATGTGCCTGTGTGATATCACATCAAATGAAAATCCTGCAAGAAATTGTGTGTAACGAAGAAGAAAAGAGAACATTGATCATCTTTAATTATTCGTGGGAAAACTCAAGAGAAATTGCAAGTTTGCTTTTTAATTATTATTATTTTATTTTCCTGTAAGGCTATTAATGAAGCTAATATATTTAATTATCTCAAATCAAGCATAAATTTGCAGTGCAAGCTACATGGAGAAAACTTTCACAATTGCAATTAAACCATAATACTTATTTGGGCATATTTGCATTAGCTTTGTAGATTTCTTGATAAAGTTTAATATAAAATGCTAGCTGGATTGATTATTTTTTTTCCTTTTCTATAAGAGTCATTCATTTATCTGTAATGTAATTTTTTTCCCTACTTTATTGAGATGTCTTTTGAAATCTACTTACACTTGTAAGTCAAGCCAAAATACAGCTTTATTTGAGCTTATAGCTCTTAGGAACTTCATAAATTATGTGGATAAATTTGTTGAAAGAGACTTACATTTAATTATTATAATTTATTTACACTATGATGCCACTCTATTAGGTATACCCCTGCTATGTACAGAATGAAGTGTTTCATGGTGTTGCAGTCACATAATCCCAGTTTCTGATAAATGTAATTGAAGCACCTTTCTAGTATCAGTTAAGCTGATAAACCAGAGAAAGAATGGGGGAAATGAGTGATCTAATGGACCTCAGATGGGCATGGTAATAGGTGCAAGACGTGCTGGATGTAGCTTATTGGAAATGGCAATTCTCCTGAACTTTTCGCACACCACATTTTCCAGGATGTATGGAGAATGGTGCAACAAACAGAAAACATGCATTCAGTGGCACTCCTGTGGAGGAAAATGGCTTTTGGTGAGAGAGGTCACAGGAGGATGTGAGAATTGTACAAGCAAAGAGACGAGCCACAATGTCGCAAATCATGTCAGAATCAAACCTTGGTGGCCAGAAAACATATTGCAATGGACCATTAGGAGCACCTTTTCGCGAATGGGCTACAGCAGCCTACACCACGTTGAAAACCATTATTATCAACGAGAGCATGCTTTCTGTGGGCATAGTAATATAAGCAGTGGACCTTTCAGGATTGGAAAAAACGTTGCTTGTCTGACGAGTCGAAGTTGAGGCATACTGATAGAAGGCTCAGAATTTGGCGAAAACAACATGAATCCATGAACTGCACATGTCTGGCAATAACCATACAAGCTGAGAAGGTGGTATAATTGTTTGGGGAATGTTTTCCTGACATATGCTGGATACCTTGACCCCCATAGATTCACTTCTGAATGCCACAGCATACCTAAACATCAATGCTAACCAAGTGCATCCATTCATGTTGACAGTGTTTTGTCAGTCAGATGGTTACTTCCAGCTGGTACACAAAGCCTGAATCACTGTAGGATGGTTCCACGAACATTACAATGACTTTCATTTTCTAAAGTGTCACTGTAATGTAGGTCCGCCTTTTTCTGCTATCACCCTTCAAGAAAGACTTTCCACCAATTTGTGATAGGTTTCTGCAAGAATTTAATTCCATTCCTCCTTCAAGATGTAGCACAGCTCTATAGTGTTTTGTGGGCGGTTTGGTCTGGTTTTCAACTGGCGCTCCAACTCATTCCAAAGTGTTCAGGGAAGTTGAAGTCAGAACTTTGGACCTGCCATCCGAGTTCATCCATTCCCATGTCCTCAAACTACTCGATTATAGCCTTTGCCTTTTGGATGGGTGCATTGTCATGCTGAAAATGAAATGGGCCAATTCCAAATTGTTGCCACAGTGTGGGTAGAGCTGAATTGTTCAAAACTGCTTCATAGGCCTTGGCATTCATGGATCCAGGCACTAAAACCAGTGGACCAAGACCATTCCATGATTCCATCTCCTCTGAACTTCACAGTGGGAACAATACACAGTTCTGTAAGTAACGCTGACCCCACACATGTCCATTAGATTGCCACAACTCACAGTGTGATTGGTCACTCCACAGCATGCTCTTCCATTGTTGCAGAGTTCAATGACAACATGCTTTGCACCACTGTCAATGACAAGCGGCATTCCATGCAGTAATCTTAGGCTGATGGGCAGCAGCTCCACCATGGAATCCAGATCCCGGTGATTGATATGATGACTTACATAACTTCCCAATGCCAATCGAAAATCTTTGGCCACTGTTTGTAATGAAGCCTTAATGTCGGGATCTCAGTACATGTCAAAGGCTTTGATGGTCCCGAGCTGTCAGTGTTTTCAGCTTACTGGATCTGGGTTGGCATATTATAACTCTCTCATGTTTCCATTTGACCATTACATCACCTACTGTTGCACGGGGTATCTGAAATCTCACGGATAGAATGATCAAAACTGTAGGTACCAAAAATCATTATTCAACATCACTAAGCTCGTGTCGTGCATTCATTCTGACTGCTGTAGCTGCTATACACTTCAACTTAATACTCAAGGTCCCTTCATAGGGGTATCAGATGTACAGACAATCCCACTTATTTTCCAAGGGTGTCCGGTCATGTAGTGTATATTTACTGCCTCTTCCTATCTGGTCATTCTTTGTGGAACCAGATGTTACTATCCAATGTGGATAGTACTCAAGATGCCCTATAAGATTATACCTTCAATGTTGAATCACAGGAATCATAACCAAGTATTTCGTGACCGGCCCCACACCTCCTCAGTTGCCTTAATTCCCTTGATTTTGAAATCTTTGCCTCACTCTTGTCATTGAGTTTCAGAACATTGTTCTAAGTCCATTTGATAAAACACTTTCTGCAGTTTAGTGAAGTTAATGGCACTGAGAAATTTGCAGTTATTTGTCAAAATATTACTCAACTTACCATTAGATCAGTGATATCATAATGTCATCAATGGAATGTGTGTATCATGAAAATTAAACAACATAAATCCCAGCTTGTATAATTTAAAATGTTTTCATATGTTAATTTAAAGATCTCTTGATAGTAGAGTTCAGTATAACTATCAAATATGTCTGAATGTTAAATAATCCTTTGTGTCCATGAAACTGAAAATAAGCTGAAAATACTTAAATCATGAAGTATGCTGATTTTGTTGATAAAAAACTTGCAGTATAATAAAAATGCAAAGTCACCTTGTCAGTGAAGTTTTTCATTAAAAATATTATGGAAGATTAGAATAATTATTAAGAAGATTTTGTTTTTGCATAAAATGGAAATTTAATATAAATATTATTAAATTTTTATTTTGTTGATACTTTAAATCATTTAGGGATATGTATATAATTTTTGTTTCATTTCCTTGGAGATTGCTGACAGTATTAAAAATCATTTTCAGATACAAAATGCAAGCATTTAAGTAAAATAATAGAAATTTTCAGATATTAATACTGTTAGTTAAATTGAAAAAACATAAATTGGCAAACTAAAATCCTATGATACATTTTTGGATGATTTTTTAACAATTTCTTGGAAGAGTCCTTGATAGCATTATAAAATATTAGATTAGAGATTTATAATTTATTCATAAGATTAAATTTAGTCAAAATCTATGTAAAGTGATTATAATATTTAACTAAGTCACTAAGATATTAAAAAAAATGCCTTTCAAAGATTCTTTTATAATTTTTGTTAGTATCCATCTCTGTCTTTTTTTTTTTTTCTAAACATTATCACAATTGTCTCTCTTCAGGTAAAGACGATGTGTTTGGTGAGAATCCATGTATCTATCCGACGATCGGGAAGTCGTCGTGCAACGTGCGTGCTTTAACATATTGTGATCTTCACAAGATCCAACGAGATGACCTACTCGAAGTGCTCGACTTGTATCCTGAATTTTACGAATCCTTCTCTAATAACCTTGAAATTACCCTGAATTTAAGGGATGTAAGTGTTTTAAAATTTTTAATATTTAAAATAGAATTTATAATTTTATTTAGTAAATTTCACAGCAGGTTCACATTATTATTTACAACAGTGAAATCTTTTAGTACTGCACTAGTCAGTATTCTCATAATGAGTATCACTTCTGCATAAGCATTTTTATTTCATTTATATGATGCATCTAAATACAGCAACATTGTATAACTGTTATCAATTATACTAGAGAACAAAAAAAGAAATCCTTTTTTTTTCTGTCTCCCAGTGCAGTTGATAACAATTTTGTTATATTAATATTTTTTTTTTTGTCATGCTTACAATTTCAGGGAAATTGATTATATACATAATAATTCAAAATATCTAAAAAATAATAGTGGATTGCTTTCTGCCATATTTCATATGTGGAATATCTCTTAATTGTGGAGCAGTAGTCATCCAGCATACAGACGCTTTACTTGTCTTCTTGCATCTCTTTTCTATCTTTGAAATCTGCTTGCGAAAGTACTTTCTTTGCTTGTCACTGAGAGTCCAGAGATTTTCTGGGAGAAGTCCAGGAAATGGATTTTTAGAGACATATTACATCCCATGTCCTTGTATGATTTATAATTTCACTCACTATACAATAGATTTCTGTCTTGTGATTTCCCAAGAAAATTTGAGAAACAAATTGAATGATTTGAATGACTGCCTTGCTATTTTTTCCACTTCACTTAATTATTCTTCAAAATTTTCGTCTTGCATAGGTCTGTTGTTTGAGGGGCCACAAACATTCCTTTCTTGATTTTTGCATCACTACCTTTAGGAAATTTAAGCTTTAATTACATGAAATCCAGCTCTATTTTGATTCTTTAAATTAAGGGTTAATCATTGTGTTTTTGTCTAATTTTTTTTTTCTCTCACTGTCTTTTCTTACAAATTTAAATACCAGTTTACTTAATCTTAAATAATTTTCATAAATAGTAAATTTGAAAAAAGGAATAAAATGAATATAAAAACAGTTTGGATCTTCTAATTAGAACTTTCTTTAATTCTGATTCTGTTTCTGTTTTAGGAGGATCAAGAAGGGGTTATACCTAGAGTTTACCGAAATCACAGGCGATTTAGAACCAAATCTTCTGAAAACGGTGGTTAGTAAATTTTATTCCTTTAAAAGATACTTATTGCTTTAAAAGTGTAAAGATAAAGTAATTGTTTAAATAATAAAGAATTTAATGTGCCTAATAATTCCACAAAAGATAACCAAAGAAGGCAGAAAAGAAACTTAAAAAGATTTTGCGCCCCGAGCTATCACTGTCGAAAGCTTGGGACTGCCATTTTGTCCTTTTTAAGACTCTTCAGCTAGACAAACTTCACCGATGACCCATCTTTTTAGCCTAGAGGTTCGCAGGCCAAAGATTTTGATATTTTTTGTATTATTATGTATTTTTGGTTGGGTTTTCTTTCGAGACATCCTGCTTTCAGGAGCAAGAGTGAGATCCTTAACCTTCTGAGCCTGTCATTGATGGAGTTTGTCTGGTTGATGAGTCTTAAAAAAGACAAATCAGCTATCCCAGACTCTCGCCGGTGAAAGCTCAAGATGCAAAATCTTTTTAGTTTTTTTTTTTGTTTAGTTTTTTGGTTTTCATTTGGTAAAGTAATTGTTTTTTAATTCATAAAATTTAGAAAATGGTTTGCAAATTTGAGTTTTTTGAAATGGTTTGCAAATTTACTGATCTCTTGCAAACATTTTATCATATCTTTGGCCATGTGATATTAAACTGTGTTTATTGGAAATTAATGAGATTTACAAAGTTATATGTTGTTAATCAATCCCATTATACAGTTCATTAACATATATAATAATGGTGTGTTGATGTTTTAAGTGTAGTTTCATTTGGTGCTTAAATAATTTAAAAAAAAAAATGTTAAAAGATACAAAATAAAAAAAAAAATTTATTTGAAAAGAAGCCCTTTATTTATAGTTATTATTAGCATGCTGAATGATTTTATAGCATTGTAATAAAAGTTGTGGAAGAAAAAGAAAAAAAAAATGAAATACTTATTATTTCTTACTGTGAAAAACAAAATTAAAAAATCTTTATTTATTGCAGACAGATTCTCTTCATTTTTAGATTCAAGAATGGGATATGTTTTTGTAGATACTGTAGTAGATTGCTATATGTTTTTATTTATTTATTTATTTATTTTCTTCTGTTAATGTTTAAATTCAAACAAACATACATACACATAACAGTTGCACTACAGACAGAATATTGAATCAGTGGATGAGGTTTAAAAAAAAAAAAAAATCTCTATTTACTTCGATTTTGTAAAAGCTAAGCTATCCAACTGAACATAGATTTATTTCATTTAAAAGCAAATTTATGTAGATGGATTATTTTTTAATTGAGTACTAAGTGTTTAGACAAAAATGCTAAAATCATTAAAAAGGAAAAATAAGATATAAAACTTGATATAAAATCCAAAAAAAGCAGAATAAACGAAAAGATAAAAGAAATTGATCTTAATTTATAAGTTATTTTAAAATCTGGTATATTATAAATATTTATTTCTTCATTTTTTATATTGATTTCAACTGGAATTATGTGAGTTACTTATATGAAGAGAATTTTCCTTTTTACTTCTTGAAATAAATCTTACAATCATTGATCTATTTTTATTATAATTGATCTTCCAAATCTAAGAAGAGCTTCTATTTTTTTCTGTGGGGTTTTGAAATTATAATTATGTTTTGAATTATATATATATTATTATTATTCACGATCGGGCCCTACCGGACCACGCGAAGTACAATACAATGTCATTTCAGTCTCTCCTCCTTTTCTCTGTGCCTATATATATATTCTTTGGTTGTTATCATTTTTAAAGATATCCTTATTGATTAACTATTTTCTTTGTTTGAAAGCTAAAAGACAATTTCCTTTTCTCTTACAATGATTGATCTATTTTTATTATAATGGGATCTCCCATTCTATTTCTATTTTTTTCTGTGGGGTCTTGAAGTTGTAAAGTTTCCGAAATTTTTAACATTTGCTCTATATAGAAGCTGTGGGGCATTATGTGATAGCTGCTGGGATTGCTGCTCCTACCTTGTTTCAGAAAATGATTAGAAGGCATCATAAAAAATGAGATCGAGAATAATAGAATGGCTTGAAGTTGGACAGTCAATTAGAAAAGGACAGATGAATAAATGTGAATCATGGTTTCATAAGCTGGAATGAGTATCAAACAAACCATGAATGGTCATAGGAACAGTTAGGATTTTAGTCTGTGAAGGGTATAATACAACTTTCTATGTTAGCTTCAACCAAAACAAAAATACAGGAATCAGTAAATTGAAATCCAAAATTCCTGGTGAGGAACTTAAGCTTGTCCCTTTGTCCTCACTGGCACAATGCACTGTTTGCTGATGAGTCTCGATCAATCCAACCATGATTTGCAACAAGCATTGATATGGAAAGAGTCTTTGATATCATCCGATTAACATTGGGGAAAGAGACAGATATTTGGTGGTGCGTTTGTGTTAACTGTGATAAATGGCCGTACTAATCTTCACATCTTCCCAGGCAATACCCTAACAGTCGTCGGGTATTGTGATGACATCTTGGACCAATATCATTCATCTTTCACAGCCAAGGGTTCTGATTTCATTACGGTAGTTTACAATGCCCATCCCCATAGAGCTTGCCTGCTTGATCTGTACCTAAAAGGAATCAGTCATTCAAATGGAATGGCCATCCAAATCTCCTGATCCCAGTCTGATAGAACATTGTTTCGGACACTTTGGAAGGCTGGATTGCAACTCTCAATAAATCTCCCTGTAAGCTCCTGGAGATTACAGGGAAGTGTATTGAGAATGGCTATTAATCCTTCAAAACCTTCTAGAAAATCTTATTCCTAAGACAAGTCATTGATACAGAGCCTTTATTTCTGCTTGAAGACATCAAACTCCCTATTAACAAAATATCATCCTTAAAAAAAATAAAGAAAATAAAATAGAATAAAACACACTTATTTGGTAAAATTGAAATAAAGGACAGCTAGCCAACTGCATGCTCCATCTTCATGGGATTGCACAAACATATTAGATGACACAAGACAAAACCACATCATGATGATACAGAGATATTTAACAGCACTACATGTTTTATCTTGTGTAGTCCCTTATGTTTGTGTCATCCCCGAAGATGGATTACACAATACATTCTTAAATCCTCTCCTTCAATTTTTACCAAGTATTTGTGTGTTTTATTCTGTTTTCTTTTCTTTATTTCATCAAGGTACATTAATACACAGAAGCTTGATTACAACGCGATCTTTCGGATCCAAGATCTCGAAGATCGCGATATAACCGTGATATAACCGAACTTTTATTACTTCGTGACGTCAAATGTCGTGTATCGCACCCTATTATCACCCACACGATTCCAAATCGATTTAAAATGGTCATTTTGCGATTACCTACATCATTCAGAGCTATGTGAGAGAATTTTATATTTATAAATACATAAATCATTATCTTTTCAACACTGATAGGTTATATTAGCCAAAATCGATTTGGCTCCGCCATCTTGGCATCTTGTACAAACGACGAGTCACATGGATCGAAACTAGGTATTCATACCCCTATTAGACTAATGGGCCTCTTTACTGGTTGTCATTGGCAGAAAAATAGATCTCGATATTCATTTTGATTAAACGAAAAAGTCCACGATTCTGGTATTTTTTAAAAAATACATTGTAATTGACGCATTTTTGTGACATTAGGGTGGGTATATTATTATTTACAGTAATTTACATTATTTACATTTACATTTACATTATTTCCTTATTATTTACAGTAATTGAGACTCTATACCCAGAGTCTCAATTACTGTAAATAATAAGGAAACAAAGCATATTAATTTACACGTTTGATTTGATTTTAGGCGAAAAAACGGTAAATTTTGCAATTTTACAATTATACACCTTTTTCAAAATAGATGGGGTCCAAGACCAAATCGCGTTATATCCGAATTCGCGGTATAAATGACCGTGTTATAACCGAGCTTCAGTGTATCATCATTGACTTTTTGTTGTTGTTGTTGTGGCTGTTAAAGTTATATATTTCATTACATTTTTAAAAGAATTCCCTCTTCCATCATTATTGTGCTTTGTTATCACAAAGTTACCAATTAAATTTCATTCATATTAAATGAAGGGTTTGTGTTTTTTTTTCATGATTTGTTGTTTGTCTTTTAACTTTTGAGCACATAATTTTTAATTATTATTTAAAAATGTGAACTAATTAATATAACTGCTATTTTATTTATAATATTTAAAATAGTTATTATAACTACAGAATGAAACCTTAGCTGTGAATGATAATACTGTGAAAACATAGAAATAAAATGAGAACGCAGTAGTTACAATCCATGCATCTGGAGGGAGGAGGCAAAGGGAGAACAGTTACCCCCCTAATACTTTCAGGAAAAAAAAAAAAACTAAATATAAGTCGACAAGCATTATTCACTTTTACCTAACAAATTTCTAATGAATTAAATTATCTACAAGTTACCTTTAGTGGTAATTTAAAATACTTTAAAGTTTGTTAGTGATCATAAGGCTGAAGTCGCGCCATGCGATGTTAAGATAGAAACGGCTGGGCATGTGGGATTATATATTATTATATTCATAATCTCCCTATATGTTTAGAACCTCATTATGTTATTTAAATCATGTGACAGTTATCATTTATTAAACACTTTATAAAAGCTTAGTTTTGAATTTTCATTTTCCTACATTTAAATATTTTTAAGAGACAAAATTAATATAAATAAGTAATAATTTAGTAAGTGACAATATTAGCTTTGTTTTAAGTTGAACCTTCTTTTCAATTTCTATTGGCCTCCCTTCTAACTAAACTTACCCTTTAACATCTCCCTTTATCGCAATCCCCAACAACTTCTTGAGCCATTAAACATTTTTTATATTTGGCTCCAAAAGTATTTTCTCTGGGTAAGGGCTTTTCATCAAATTTTATTTCTTGATTGGTGTCTTCTAGGTTTTTTCCAGTCTGGACTTATTATGTAAAATTTATATTTTTTATTATAGACGTCATCATATTTAAATTGACTTAGGGTATTAAAACAGTACCAAATGTTTTTCAGAGGTTCAGGATAAGCTTAAAAGGGCACTTCTGAGGCAAAATTTTTTGGGGGAGGATCTCAGACCCCCCCCCCCTTCACCTGGGGAGCATTCCATACTCCTCCCTCCTGATAAAGAGTTCCCCTGGTTCAATTTTTGCCCCCCTCCCCCCTTCAAATTGCTGAAATTCATTTATGCCTATGTTAGTATAGTTACTAACCATGTTTCAGTTAGTAGTGGCCTTGTTGTTTTGTATAACAATTAGCAGCATAATTTCTCTGAGCCCATTGATGCCAATAAGTTTTAATCCAATGTTGTAAAATGATTATTATACTTTCGTAAAACCAACTCAATTCATTAATCTTACTCTTGCAGGCTTATTATATTGACAATTTCATTTTACAACAGTTTGATATATTTCTCTTTTTCTGAGAGGCCATATAACAAAAATAAATCTGTGATTTTTTTTTTTTTAAGTTAGTGATCATAAAGTCAACTTTGTAGATTTCCACTATAGTTGTTTATGTAATACCAGGGCCAGATCTAGGTACCGCCACTCCCCGCAAAATTGTAGGGGGGCCCACCCCATTGGCTTGAGTGTGGCTCAAAATAGCTGAGTAAGGCTTGTGAAGGATTTTCGCTGGGGGGCCACCAATTTTTAGATCTGGCCCTGTGGTAATACTCTGTGTATTTAATAGTTATGCTTTTCCATACATCAATCATTTAAATTTAAAGTTCCATTGGGAAAAAAAAAATAATATTTTTTTTTCATTGAATTTAGAAAATAATATTTTTGTAAGATTTAACTGGGAAATGGAAAATATGAGTATACAATCATATGATACAGAATGAGTTGGATCTGAATTTATTATTATTTTAAGGAAAAATTACAGAAGGATTAATAAAAATTAATTCTTCTTCTTTCATCGACTTTGGCCAACTATGGACCACGTGCTAGCCCTACCTGACAACGTTAGGGTGAGGCTAGGAAATTGAAGAAGCGGGGCGAGATTTACATCTCAGCTAGAAATAACCCTGAGATTGTAAGTCCCAGGGAGAAACGGACGAAACACAGAAGAAGAGAGAAACAGCCATGCCCACGCCGGGATTCGAACCCAGGTTCCGACACAACGGCCACACGGCAGACTGCCATCTAGACCGCTCGGCCATGCCGGAACGGCTAAAAATTAATTATTGAGATTATTTCTACATATAAATAAAAAATACAAGTTTGCTCCTTATACCTTTATCAATATTTTAGGTTCTTTTACAGAATAATGTGCTATATTTTTCATTAAAACACACATACATTTTTATTAATATTATAAAGCAATATATAGCTTACAAATACATCATAACTATATTACAATATAAGAACATTATTAAACAATAGCAAAAATGAATCTATTGGCAATTAGTAGTACTCATTCTTATCAGAAAATAAAAATGTCATTTTATAGCATATATTTATTAATTAATTATTAATTTGATTTATGGCTTTAACACAATTTTGTTTAAATGAAATAGAAAGTAAGGTGAAGCTGTAAATCAAATTAAAAAGTTCAACTCAGTAACTAAAAAAAACATATATATTCATTGCTTGAATTCTATGTGATAATCTTTGTAAGTGATTTTTGCTCAAACTCATGCCATATTAAAAACTTTCAGGAAAATATTATTAACACTGCCTGTATTATTTTGTCATTTTACTATTTTTAATTGTAATAATTCTGGTATAGCTTGATTTGACACAGTATACAATCATGCCAGTGTTCAGTCGTCTCAGACACTGACTTTCTTTTTTCAAATTTTCTAGAAGCAAGAATTACTGTCATACGATTCTTGCAACTCACTCCAAAATAAAAAATTTTACTTGAACCAAATTGAATTTATTTATATACATCCCATCTGCAAATATGATGTACAATTGTAATTTTCAATAGCTTTTTATGTTTAGAAGAAACTGAATTACTCTTGTAATTTAAAACATTTTTAGAATTTTTACTGAAATTTTTAATCCTATCAGCAATGTTTTGGTTTGGCACTTAAGGGTTATTAAATTGATTTACCAAAATAATAATAAGTGTCATTCAAAGTATGTCAGTGAATCAGTCCATAGCATACTGCAGCTTTATTTGTCATAAATGCTGATGTAGAATTCCATATTAAAATTCCTAGAAAACAAATGATAATTTATTTTCTATAATTTAGAATTTATCTAAAGTTGTCTTTTTGAGAATTTTGTTTATTTGATATTTTGATTAACATCGGATTTTGGAATAATTTAGTTTAATGCAGTTGAGTTGCTTTGCTCTGTTTCAGTCACTGTGTTGTTTGTTGCAGAGTCGGATGTGCGGCGGCAGGCGTTTAAGGTTCCTCGTCGACTGAAGCATCCCAAATCTCAAGCGGAATCTTCAAGTGATGGTAGTTGGTCATCAGGAGAGGACCTTCCTCACCAACACCACCGCACAAACGCAGGTCATTTAACATTCCATGGTAAATCTAGACAGTTACATAAATAAAGGGTTCTCCTGTGATTTGAACCCTTTCGTATGAATTGTATTGATAGATTCAGAGTCTATTTTAGATGATTACAGGTGAAACAGTCACTTCTAAGTGGCTGACGTTAAGCGGGGGGGCCAAACCAAAATTTAGACATTGCATTTTTTTCTCCATGGTTGATTGAATTATTGTGTCTGTTTTTTGATGGATGATCATAACAGAAGTTAGAAACCCCTATCATAGACTGTGCTTAATAAGATGGGACCCCAAGTTAATTATTGCTTCCAAATATAGGTACTAACTTTTGTGACTGACTTAATTATGTCTTCACATATTGCAATATCAGGAGAAGAGTAAACTTAAAATTAAAATCTTCATTTAATTTGTGTGCTGATGATTCCAATAAATAAAATAAGGAAAAACACATTTGGTAAATTTAGACATTTAATAATATTTACAGTGGCAACTTCAAACATTCATATAAAGAACATTCACTGTTTGAAACTGTCACTGTTGCTATTAATAAATGTTTAAATTTACCAAATATGTGTCACCCTATTATATTTAATAGAACATTTTAACCTTAAAAAATATGTGGAAATTTATATGTAAATAATGATTGTAGTGAACGACCTTTACTGCAAGTGCTTTGTATTGGAGAGATCTGGACCTACATATTGGATTGGGAGAGTCCAAACATGCTGGCCCTGTATAGTTGGCACCTTTATTTCCAAGATCTGAATTGGGCCTATATATATGCTTTTATTCATTTTTTATGAGAAGTTTTTAGAAAAATTTAAGGATATTAAGTTGTTGTCAGTTCAATATAGAAACATTTTAATTTCTAATTTTATTTACTTGCAGTCTCTGGAGCCGAGCCAATCTGTCCACCATCATCTGCTCCACAAGGAAGTCATCTGCAGAAGTCCAACTCGAATATTACTCTTCCAATCTCGAGTTCAACTCCACAATTTCCCACTGGCAATAATGGAGTTAATAAAAACTCAGGTCAGCGAAGTCGAATTACAGTGGAGCAATTGCACAGTTTAGACTCTAGGATAGATCAGCTCAGCAGGTAAGAAAGATTGAGAATCTTATTAGATAAGAATGTGGGAATAGTAGTTTGTCAAAAGCATTCCTACAAGAATGCTAAAAGTTCTTCTTTATGAATTCAAACACAGAATTCACTATACATTTTATCATTGGTTCCATTGTTACATTTCTTTATGTATTAAAATAGCTCAAGTATAATCTCCTACAATTAGATTACAATAAAGAAACATCCTAGACCTGTTTCAAGTTTTTATTAAAAAAAAAAAAAACAAAAAAAAAAAACTGTCAGTTGATGTAAATTTATATTTCAAGTCATTTTTTGTAAATGTTTTTCAATTGAATAATATTTTAAAGGAAAAAGATTACAACTACTTCAGTACAGATATAAATCGCATTTCTTTGTATCTAATGGTTGAAAATGCATATCCTTGTTTATCTAAGGCTATTATAGCTTTAGGTATTTTATCATTTGCGTATTTATTTAAAATATTTATAGTATTTGCAGATATTGCACTACTTCTGACTTGAATAAATTTGTTATTAAAAAATTACTTAGTTGTTTTCAATAACTCAAAAACTATAAAAATAAAAAATCATGAAATAAAATTAATCTGCTTTGGTTAAAACACAGTTCTGTGAAAAAAATTGATTTACTATCACTTTAATAAAGATAATAATATAAATTAGGGGATAAAGATTAATGTTTAGTTTTGAAGCAGGTGCAATTGCAATTTTAGATTGTTAGATTGATGTATTATTTGTTTGTTTGTTTATTATCAAATACAGAACTTTCTAAAGTTATTTGATTTCTTTTGTCTTGCTGAAATGTATCAATTAAATTTAATTTGATTGCAGGCAGATGTATCAATTAGAAACCAAGGTCTCTGCCGACATTCAGCAGATCCTGAGCCTTTTACATCATTATTTACAAATGCATCAGGTGATTGGCAGTCCTCCACCAGGAGGTGGTCACACCGTTCGTCCCGCTGCTCCACGGCCTTCTACTCTTCAGCCTCCATCCTCTCAGGGATTCCGACGGACAACTAGTCTTCAAGACAGCTCCATGCCTGCAGCTTCCAAAGCAATGTTTAGGAGTGTAGATATAAATAGGTTAGCTATATTATATGAATTGTTTGTGCTTCTTTGAATTCCATCTTGTTTATTTACTGTAATGGAAGAGTTCATGTTTTTTTCATCTGTCATTACCTGCACAATGTTGACTGACTTGCAACATTGGAAAACTCTCCATGCACAATAAATATCCGGTGCAAGAATATCACTATTTTAAGAATTTTTCACAGTGTCGGTGTTAAATAATGAAAATACATTTGTAAAAATAAAACTAACAATGCCAAGGTTTGCAAATGTTTAAGAATGTTCAAAATGATAACCAATTGATTGTACAAAATGCCTAAGAAACAATAAAGATAAAAATGCATAACAATTAAAGATCCACTGGGCTATTTGTGGGATTTTCATATCTGGAATCAAAAACAGACTATTTCAACTTTACTAGGTATCATCAGTTTGATTTGCCCAGTACTCAAAGCTCAGTGGGATCAAAAGAAGCATAAACAAAGGACAACCGTAAACAAAATAATGGCCCTTCAATTAAAAAAAAAATCAAAATACAAATTAAGAATAAAAAGGGCAGTAAATATCACTGTTTTGTAAAAAACAAAAGAATGTTATATATAACATTTGTTTTAAATAAAAAGAAAATGTATACAAAATAGTTTCTGTTATTGATGCCTTAGCTAAATCCACCCATTATCCAAATGCAAGAGAATACTACATTTCAAGTTTTCTCCAAGTTAAAAATCAATAGCTTACTGCTTTTTCTCATTCAGAAAGCATCACCTCCTGCACCATGAAGAATATTTTTTTACTGTTATTTAAGAAGGTCTGTTGTGTCTCTGGTTTAGTTTTTATTAATGAAGAAATGATTACAATCTAAGTTTTCAATAAATAAAAAAAAAGTCCTAGTTTTCGTAAAATAAACAACAACAACAATAATAATAATAATGATGATGAACAGATTACAGAAAATCTCTATATAAAAAATGATTATATTTTAATATAATGATAGAATATATCAGTATTTAAAAAACTGTTGTAATTAGGTAGGAACACACATCAATCCTTACACTTGGTTATAAGTACACATATACTTCATATTCTTTACTTAATTAAGGGATTAAATTAAAGTAATTTTTTTTTCATTAACATCAGAGATCTGTTACCTATCAACAGCAGAAATGGTGGGTTTTTAATGTTTTTTATTGATAAGCATTTGATGTTATTGGGTTTTCAATAATTCACTTCTATTGTTTAAGGTTAAATGATGACTTTCCTCGAGAGGGATCTTTCCGCAGCGAATTTGAATCCGAATTCAGTTCAAAAGGCGATGACGGCTCCAGACAAATATCAACATCAGAAACTGCAGAAACTTCAGAAGTAAGAAAAATTATACATTAAGCTACTTTAAAAAAAATCAAGTTAAAATGAATTGATAAACATTTAAAAGAAGAGAACAAAACAAAAAACACAATAGTTTTTATTGAATTTGAGGTTTCTTGTTTTTCAATATAATTTTATTTCTTTTCTTCTTTTAATAATGTTAAACATAAAATTGTTAAATCATAAAACACAATTGCTCAGTGACTAAGGAACTTTTTTTTTTTTAAATATTGTTACAACAATAAAATTATGACTTGCATTGTCGAAAAAAAAAAAAGATCAAAGTAAATTCAAAGTAAACAAGCTACTTAAAAATTTAATAAAAAAAATAGTAAAAATAAAACCTTCTGAATGAAATACAAAGCTACAGCCATGAAGTTTTGGTTTTCAAAGAAGAGAGCTACAACATCATTATATACTGAGTGATCATTGGAGATATTTTCATATGGAGTTTTTGCAATGATAAGCCATATTTCATGAAACCAAAACTTTTAGCAGATGTGAAATTGTATTAAACAATATGAGATCTAAGAAAATTGTAATCTTTTTGAATGCACCCATACTTTTAGTAGCTGAATGCAAATTAAACATAAATTTATTGCGTTGATACCTAAATTCTTTATTTTTTTTTTTCCTTGTTTCTTAGGCCCGCCAGAGGAAGAGGTCATCTCGATCTCCTCCTGTACAGGATGGCATGTGGGATGTTCGTACCGAAGCTCCTATTGCTCGTCTCGAGTCTCTGGACGAATTGGAGTCATTGCCAGAGCACTCTCATGCTATATCTCCTGACAAACTTTCCAAGTCATCCGATGTGTAAATAGTTTCCAAAATAAGTGACTGATTAAATTAAACAAGAGAAGCACTTGTTCACTCCTAGGACTTCGCTAGAAGCGACTCTTTTAAACTGAATCAGCTGCATCCTATGGCTTTCACTTAATTCTTATGCCTTTCAACTTGAAATACGCGGAAATGGAATAACGCGAACCAACCAAGTAAATCTTTTCTTCATTTTGTACCAAAGCACCTAAGAAAAAGGAAGAGAGATTCTATCAGCATAATTAGTCACCTTAACAGGAATTAGTTCAAACAACATGAGAAACAACCAGGTGGACGTAAGTGCAAGTTGTAAATAATCTTAATTTGGACTGAACTTGTAAATGTGTCTTGTCTGATTCACCGAAGGATTAAAATTTATCAATTCAATTTGTTTTCATATCAACTTACATATATCTAAAGTTCCACAAATATTTTTACATAAACTCCTAAAACATACTTTGTCAAACATCTGTATGATGTACAGTTAAGCCCAATTTAGAGGCCTATAGCAGATGTTGAAACAGATGTCATTTTCATTAACTAAATATCTGATGATTTTTGTTTTTTAATACTGTTTATTTAAGTAATATTCAAAGTATTTTAAAAGAAAGAATCATAATTATCGTTACAAAAAAAAATACTACTGTTTAATTTGGATTCTGAATATATAAGTTTTTTCTTAAAAAGGTGTTTTTAACAATAATTGAATAATGACATTTATCTTCAGCAAAGTAACAATTAGATATATCTTAGAAATCATTTGTACTTTTGAAAGACGCCTAATTAGATTTTTAGGTTACTTGAAAGTTGTTGATAAATTAGTTGGAGAGAGATGAATTGATCTGTGGGACTCCATTGCTCTGAGATCGGACAAGCACCTTTATCAGATGTAGTAGTTTTATAATTTTGATTCTAATAATCGTAGGATGAAATATTCGCAGCCGGTGTTGGGATGATATGAAAAAAACAAAAAAACAAAGCCCATAGAGTAATAACAAAGCTAGTCTGTAGCCATTTTCACTCGATCCTAGTATTACAGGACACTTGAAATACCTTTGGTAGTCATTTTAGGATTCCACTAATTTAGTTGTAACCATCGTTCACTTTGCTTCTTTCTATTGGCAGCAACAGTAAGAGATTCTGCAGAAATAAAAAGACTGCTATAAATAATGATATCAATGCTTCACCGTGAGAAATAAGGAGAACACAACATCTCAGTGGCTTATCAGAATTATTCCTGTGCATTATTCATTATGCATGTGGTTGCCAGTGAACATAATTTTCTTAATTAGAAGAATCAATTTACACTCACTAAAGTAGACTTCTTTCATCAGTAACCAGCCTCAACACACAGATCTAGAGCTAGCAATTATTAACGACATGATTTCAACACATTGTATATTTTTATTGTTGATGTCTTCAAAATTCTCCTAATATTCATCCACATTTGAAATACTTGATTTCTATTGAAAATTATAGATAACTTCATAACGCGGCGATGCTTTATAATTTTAGTTGGATTCTTTAGTGATTTTTTTTTTTTTAATTGAAAATCAAAGTTCAGAGGGGTTTTGTTTTAAGAAAGCTTAGAGAGAAAAGCCATCTCTAAAATGCATTTAGAAATTAAAGAAAAGCTTAGGTCTCTTTACCCTCTGCTGCTGTATTTCTGGTTTTACAGTAGTTGTTCAAAGTAGCTATACTTATTTGTTATTTTGAAATGCCAAATACTCAAAATACTTTGGGTCCCTTTGAATTAATTCTATTTAGTCTATATAAATGTCAAGTATCTCATTGGTGGGCTTAAAATAATAATAATAATAATAATGAAAATAATAATGCCTCTTACACATTTACTGTCAATTGAAGCTAGATTTTTATGCCAAATAAATTTTCCTGAAACCTTTTAGTCCTAGATAATATTTGAAAACGAAATTATCTTTCTTACATGTATTGTAATTTCTTCTCTTTTATCAGGCTTTTAAATTAGAATCAACAACTGCTCTTGTTAATAAACCACCCTCATCTATTATTAGAAAAAGATATCTTTTCCATTTTGAGATACATCATGTTATTTATTGATTTCAGGCAATGAAAGAAAACGTTTGCGAGTGCTGTCCTCATTATTTGAGATTGAAAATGTTTTTGTTGTTCACTTAATGTTGCTTAGTTTGAATTGAAAATGAAACAGATGGACAAAACTGGCCAGTCTATAGAAGTACTATTAGTGTTTAATAGGAAGATAAGGAAAACCCTAGAAAGCTCAATAATTTGTTGTTTTGTTTTGTAGGTAAATATTGTAGATTAATTCATTTTGTGCTTTGTAATACTTCAGCAAAATTTTGATTAAGATTTTCTTTTTTCCCTTGGGGCACATGGATTCCAAAGCAAAGACTATTGGTAACTTTTAATCGTTAAAAACACATCACATCTCATCAATTCCTATCTGTTTCTCAAATTCTGTTAAACAAAATTAGTTGTTAAGAAACCAAATTATTGTTTTTCTGTTAAAAATTTTCTGATTAGCAACTAGTTGTAAATTGTCAAAGAAAATTAATTCATATAATCCACTTTTGTTCTCTGTATCAGTTAGATTGTGAAAATTTTATATTCATTTCATAAAGAAAAGTGGGTAGGGTTGGGGGGACGAGAACTATAAAATTAAGGAGAGTATTTTGTAATAACAAAATGTTTATATACACAAAGAAGTCTTTGAATCCAATAATAATATTTAGTAACAGGTATTTGAATGAAGTTTTTTAACTGTTCCTGCAGGCAACTTGTTCTGCAGTTTCAGTAACTTTTAATGTTCTATATTTTATGAAATTTAACTGCAGTTGCTGCAACTTTCTTCGCTTCAATTGTAATGAATTCTCTTTTACTGTTTTTGCCACCTGCTCTTTCCAAGAATACTTTGAGTGCCTTATCTTGGGAGAGGAACCCCTTCAATCTACAAAAGCAGTGAATGACAGTTCGTTCTGAGAACTATAGGTCTATTATTCACCTCCCTTTGATTCAAATCATTCAAGATATCATTGACAATATTTGTTATTTTTAATATCATTGAAGTAATTATTATTGTTTGTATTCAGTGATTACGCTTCTTATTATGGACATTAATTCCACTTGAATTTTCTTAAAATCCTAATTTGATTGGATAAATAAAAAGAAAACCTTTTGTCTTTATCAGCTGAAGCAATTTTGAAATATCTGTAAATAGTGTTCTATTTAAGTTGTATATACCTTGTTGCTGTAATTATTTCATGGATATAAGAAGTGAATCAAAACCTGAGTTACTAATGAAAGCACTTTTTCCTTAGGACTTTGTCGTCAAAGAAAAATTAAATTCAGGCAATTGAAAAACTGAAAGAGGCTGATAAGGTATTTCATTTAACATTACTAGTTGTATAATATCTTGTGTTATCTTTCGCCAACAGATCATCATCATATGGTACACAAAACATGTCCAGTGTAAATATATAAGAGCCTGTACATTTCTCAGCCTATGAATATTTAGATTGCATTTTTTTTAAGCAATGTAATTTGCTCAATTTGTAAAATAAAATGAATTACTTTTACTTTCCTGTTGAGAATAGTAACACTGAGGGGATGGATGCTAAGGCCGGTAGGAATTATCTAAATAAAAGAAGTGTCATTCCATATAAAAGCCAATAATAAAAATCAATTTCTTTTATTTTTCTCTCTATCAAGAGTAAAAATTATTGACAAGGGTTGTGAATTCCTGCCGTCATCAGCATATTCTCCTATGAGAACAATGGATACCTAGTGACAGTAGAAGTTATTTGTTTCAAGTGGAGTGTTATTTTTTCTTAAAACTCATGTTGATTTGCTGTTATAAAGTGATTTTTACATATTGAATTATTTATTATTAATTTTTTGTTTCTTATGATGGAATAAAGATTTATGAAATTCATTATGCTAACTTTTGTACTTTTATTTCCTTTCTATGTCTTTGTGTTCAAGCTGTAAAAATATACATTTTTTTTTTCTTGTTGTTAACAAAGTCAAGTTTGGAAAGATACTTTTTAGAAGTACAGTAGAGCCTCGATTATCCGCGAGTGCCGCGAAAAATTTTTTTAATTATGAACCTCAAAAAAACAAAAAACAATTTTAATCCAAGCCAACAACAGGGAAAGTACAATAAGCCCTACAGTGCGAAGGTCGAAAATTACTGACAGGTTTATTGCGCATCGTATAGGCCTTCTCGGAATTTGTGGATGAGTGGCAGGCTCTTGCTCTGCAGAAAGATTTCTGCTGTACTGTACATATTTTAAAAGTTTTGCATATTATGTTTTTTGTGTAATAAAATATAGTTTTTATACTGAAATATTTTTTTTCGTGTTTACACCTCATTTTAAGTCTTTTTTCGGGTTATCCGCGATTTTCGTTATCCGCGAAGCCCTTGCCACCCTATTCCGCGGATAATCAGGGCTCTACTGTAACTGCATTCATCATCATGATGTGCGAACTTCGTATTCGAAGGTACGCAGTCTACGGAACCCTAGTGACCCCTGAAGGTCAAACCCCTAGGAGAAGCCGTAGATAATCTAGGGAACAGATACTGGAGTGGTTTCCCATTGCCTTCTCCAGGACGCCATTACGGAATGACGTCAGACCGAAGAGAAAGTGAAGACAAGGCTGACAAACACAGGAAAGGAAATTTGAAACATCCATGCTCTCGACCAGGATTTGAACCCGGATACCAGCACACAGGCCACACGAAAGACTACCTCCTGAGACCGAACGACCATGCCGACACGGCGTAACTGCATTACAATTATAAATATCTTTACATGCAGTTGAAACAATATCATAAAACGCCAACCATAAAAGCATATATATAAAAAAAAATACAAAATAAACTTAGGGAATTCAAAACATTGTGTAAATTTATTTTGTATTTATATATTTTTTTATGTACAAGTGCTTTTATGGTCGGCGTTTTATGCATTACAATTAATTGATGATAAAAAGTAATGGCGTTACAGGCATTCTTTTTGAAACCTAACTATTACTTTAAGTATTACTTTCTGTTACTTTTTATTTTACATTGTAATTTTAACAACATATACAGGAAGGCCTCATTTTACAAACCCCTTTTTTTTTTTTCCCTTTTTTTTTTTAAGTTCCCAGTCCACTGTATATCAATTTCTTAAAGATTTGAGTTATTTTTACAGAAATTATATTTAGATAGTAAGATACTTGGCAAGATAAAAGGAACTGACTTAATGCTTTCCACACATGCAAACTGACACTTCACCTTGATGAGGGCCTGAAGTCCTTTGTATTTCCCACTCATGTTAGTGGCTTTATCGTAGCTCTGGCCTCTGCAATCTTTGATGCCAATACCACGTTCTTTTAAGAAGTCCAAGAAGCTATCGGCAAGCTGTGCAGAACGATGTCCTTCCATTTTAAAATTTTGATAATCTTTTGACAGGTCCAGAAGGTAAAACATATTGTACAAACCAAGTTGGTTGAAGTTTGCTGAATCTGGTGTTGAATCCAATGAGACTGAATAATACTTGCACTTCTTAATTTCACTTATCCTGGCCCCAATTAGAATGATAAACTCTTTCCACACATCTTTGGACAGATATGAAGATATATACCTTTTCCTTTGCTCCTGTGAGTGTTTATGTGCTCGGATAGGAAGGAGTTGAACTTGGCCAGTAGCTCTAACAGAGTCCAAGGTAATTGCGATTCTATGGATAACCAACAGTTTCATCACTTCCACGGAAAGAAAGACCTCATTCTGCTAAATACTTTACAACTTTTACATGCTCAAGTACTTTTTGCAAGTATGTTCATTTTTCATCTGATTGACAAATGCAGAATCAACACGCTCCCCCTTCTTCTTCCAAGCTAACAAGGTTTTCTTGTGTAAGGTACTATCTTCGTGTTGAATTAGTCCAATGTTGCCATTCTTCTAGTCTTTACAGCCTTCTTCTGCAAACTTAGATGGGGAATTCCAAGCCCATAATAAAAAAAAAAAAGACATTTCATCAGGGGTGTTTGTGCTCCGGGGAAACCCCGGAATTCCGGGGATTTTGAACTTCGATACCCGGAAATTCCGGGGATCGTCGTTCAAAAGGAAGTAGGAATAATAATGAATAATGAAAATATTTACATAAAATGTAGTAGTTTATATGTTTGAAAATTTATGGTTATTAATTTTGCAAAAAAAGTAATTCATTGAACTTTTATAATTAGGTCATTCAATACTTCATAATTGTAATTTTTCATTTCTCCCCCCCCCCCCCCCTTCTCGAAACTCCAAAATGTCGGTAGTAAGTCCGTAAAAGTTTCCGGGGATTTTTTGGGGTCCCACAAACACCCCTGTTTCATTCATCAACTTAGTTAATTAAAAAGATTTAAATTCTAACAGTTTTAAAAGTAGACTTATTAATTATTATATCTTAATAAAAAAAGCATAATCAGTTTTAAAATAAATTTAAGACAAATTTCTTAACAGTTATTATCGACTCCATTGTGTGAAAAGAAATCAACAATCTTTTCCTTTGCCTTTCAGTTTGATGCTCTCGCAACATTCAGTTGCTTCAGAATTTCCAAAGTAATGCACACATCTCTTACAGCTAGTGTTCTGAACGATTCTGATGGGATCTGTTCCTGACCATACAAGTGTGCATGAAGCTTTAGGTAACTAAAGAATCACGTTTCTATGATCACCTTTCGATGGTATGGTAATGTATAGGAAATACGTGAGGGTGTCTATTTACCAGCAGGCAGCAGGATGCCATGATATTACCATCTATGTATATAGTCATGTATTAAAATTTAAACAAAAAATACTAAGTTTTATAAACTTTCCTTCAGTATTGTTTTATTGATAAGAGTGGGGCCTGTTGCATGAACTTCATGTGCTCTTACGATACACCGGCATTGACACAGATTCATTTGCACCGTTCCAGAAACCCATGATAGACTCAAATGCAGAAATTTTCTACTATTACAATAAATGGATTTCAACATTGTAGCCTACTGTGTGAATTTTTTAGAATTTAAACTTTAGTTTTAAAACGTTGGAAACTAGGTATCCATACAATTAAATAAAATTAAAAATTAAAATACAAATTACAATAAAACACAAGTACTTTATATTTTAATTTTATTTAATTGTGTGGAGGCTAGTTTCCAGTATTTTATAATAAGGAACACATGTTAAATTTCTAAATAAAACTTTGTAATTTGGATAAATAACTTTTTTTGTATGTTACATAAGCAAGACATGGAGCAAAGTGATAGTAGCCAGCTAGTTTTAAGTAAATGATATCCTGAAGTATTTTTTTAAGCCAATCTGAATGAGAATTAATACTTTATTAACTTTAATTATTAGAATGAAACAGAATTGAGTTCATATTTCTGTTATTTCATAAAATCCTTTTTTATTTTATTGTATATACAAATGTTTGACTAGTGTGATGCTAAACATTGATTACAGAAGCATTCTCAGAATTTTCTCACAGCACAGCAATTGAAAGCAGTGTATTAGAGTACATTTTGGCAACACATTATGAAAATAACCTTTTATTCATTAATTTTTTTCTTTCTTCATTTAGTAATTTTTAGCAGCACTATTCAACAACAATATAAAATCATTAAGATTATTATTATTAAGTAATTTCAATAAGCCATTTTTTAATAGTTTTTGGTAAGTGATATTTTTTGATTATCCCTAAAAAGCCCCATTATATTAATATTGCTTATACACTAGAATGCAAAACTTTGGGACCAACACTATTTCAGAAGGTTAATCAAATGAAACAGTCGGTGGTGGGTTGCAAAACTTGTGGATGTTCAGTAGACAGCTGATTCACATGCAAATTTCCGAATCATTATGACACGGGTTATTTTGTAGTACAGAAACGATAAAAGCAGCAGTTTACAGGTACACTGAAGCTCGGTTATAACGCGACCTTTCGGATCCAAGATTTCGAAGATCGCGATATAATCGCGATATAACCGAACTTTTATTACTTCGTGACGTCAAATGTCGTATATCGCACCCTATTATCGCCCACACGATTCCAAATCGATTTAAAATGGTCATTTTGCGATTATCTATTAATACATCACTCAGAGCTATGTGAGAGAATTTTATATTTATAAATATATAAATAATTACCTTTTCAACACTTTATATTAGCCAAAATCGATTTGGCGCCGCCATCTTGACATCTTGTACAAACGACGAGTCATGTGGATCGAAACTAGGTATTCATACGCCTATTAGATTACATGGGCCTCTTTACTGGTTGTCATTGGCAAAAAAACAGATCTCGATATTCATTTTGGTTAAACCAAAAAGTCTGGTATTTTTTAAAAAATTTATATTTGACGCATTTTTCATGACATCAGGGTGGGTATAGAGTCTCAATTACTGTAAATAATAAGGAAGCAAGCATATTAATTTACACGTTTGATTTGATTTTAGGCGAAAAAACAGTAAATTTTGCAATTTTACAATTATACACCTTTTTCAAAATAGAAGGGGTTCAAGATCAAATCGCGTTATATCCGAATTCGCGATATAAACAACCGCGTTATAACCAAGCTTCAGTGTATGTGCAAGTTAACAAACTGTAAGCAGGGCCGCGCCAAGTGGGGGTGCCAGAGGTGCACAGCACCCGGGCGGCACATCTTGGGGGGAGGCGGGCGGCAAATAATTTAATGTAGAAATACTAATGGAATGGAAATATATGCAAGATAAGTAATTATATATATATTTGTTTTATTATGAAAAATGTTAAATTTAGTCTAAAATAAATTTAGCTTAGAAGCGGCAACTTTTGCCTGGTACCCCGGCGCCAACATACCTTGGTGCGGCCGTGACTGTAAGAACAAGTATTACAGACGTTTAAGTAGTTTCATACGTTGCCACACCCAATGAATGGCCAGTAGACAAAATCTCAATGACTTCCCCTGGGTCGCATAATTGGAAAGCTTGAGAAAGGGTGAAGTGTGAGGAGTGTGGTCGAGGAGTTCAGTATCTCTAATAGCTTCATATCGCAGAATATCTTCAGAATAACAGGTACAGCTGTTTAAAGGACCAATTGGTGGTTGTCCACACTTAACAATGTGATGCCTGTATTCACTTCTACAGGCCAAGAAAGATCCACACAAGACAGCAGGCATCATTGCAGGACACAAGATATCGCAGTTTACTGTGGCCAGATAACTTCACCAAGGAGGATGGTTTTCCTGACTACCTGTACTATGTGTCCCATTACTGCCATTACGGCTTAAAGTGGTGCAATGAAAACAAAGAGTGGATGCAGTGCATTGGGATAAAGTACTCTTTACCGATGAGAGTGGATTCAGTCTTGGCAGCGATTCTGGACATCAGTTAATCTGGCGAGAGGTTGGCACACGGTATCATCCTGCAAACATCCCGGAAAGGGTCGATACGGCAGTCGAGGTGTTCTCATCTGGAGAGGCATTATGCTGAATGGATGTACAGAACTCCAGAAACCAGAAGGAGGGTATTGTAACTAGTGTGCGCTATTGTACTGAGTAATTCCTTCCCCATGTGCATCGGTTCTGAGGTGCTTTTGGCCCCAAGTTTCTGTTTAAGGATGACAACACCAGACACCATTTTACTGCAGCTGTTGATATGATGTTGGAAAGTGAAAACATTGTTCGAATGGACATCTAACACATATGGACGCTCTGGGAAGAACTTGTGGCACGTCCACATCAACTGAAATTGTTCATCAGCTGAAGACGGCAGAGAAATGGGCAGTAGTTCCTCAAGACCATCAATCATCTCATTCTAAGTATGGATAGGTGCTGGAAAACATGGATCGCCTTTAGGGTCATATCCCCTACTGAAGACTTCCTCTTCCTTTTGTTCCATCTTTGGCAGTGATGCATCTATATAATGGCACCCAGTGCTCTGCAGCCATTTCTGCATAAAGCCTACATGTCTCGTTTTATATCAGTTGTTATGATACTGTTGTTTCTTTCATCATTTCGATGCCTTACAAGGTTCCTTTGGTATGCTTTTCCCATATCTAGGCTGTTCCTGTGAGAAGCAGCAGATGAAAACCTGAGTGGTTCCTAAGTTTTTCACTCCAGTGTACATCTTTCTATATTGAAATTAATATTTTTTTGTCTATAATTGTTATAATTGGAAGATAAGATAATTTTATTTTATTATTTTGTCTGAGATGATAATTTTGATTATAATTGTTTTTTATTTGTAATATTTTATTTTAGTTTTAGTACAAGTAAATTTTTATTTTGGTGGAAATAAGATTTTATTTTATATTAATAAGTTAGTCTAATAATTGACTTGGGAAAGGTAGTAAGTCATGAAAAGCAAATTTTCCAGGGGAAGCAAAAACAGTTTTGCCAGCTCATGTATACTTACCACAGGTGCTATCTTGTAACGTTCATAGGATATATATTACTAAAATTTTGACTTACTGCCATTGCCACGCCATTGGCGATATGTCTTACTACCTTTTGAATGAAAAATCTGAAAAATGATTTTTTTTGACTTACTATCTTTCCCATGTCAACGCCTCAATTATATTGGTTGTTTTACTAAATATTCTAGTTTTTGATTTTCATTTGAATAATGAGCCTAAATTACTTGAATATTTTTTTTCTAATTGTCTATCCCATATAGGCGTGGGAAAGAAGTTCATTCGTGCGCCCTTAGGAAAATTTCATCTCAATTTGGATGAAATATTAATTAGGATGCCTCTTTGAAAATAAGATCGCAGTTGTTAATATTTGCACATGTATCGATAAATTTATTTCGTTTTTAAGGAAGCTATTTAATTCATTTCAAAAAATATCTCAAATGAATTAGCATTGTTAATATTAAAATATATTTGTTTTGAGGATTAACAAATACATAGAGAACCCTTTCAAAAAAAGGGGACCCATTTTTTTCTTTTACGATCCTTCCCATTCTATATTTATGTAACAATATATATTAACATTGTCAATAGTAACAGTGTTAACTGTTTAACTGTGATTCAGTACTAGTAACTGATGGAAGCTTTCATTAATAATTTGAACTCAGTCACGAAAAATAACATCATCTTTTTTTTGTAAAATTGTTTCTTGAAGATTCCGTCGAAGTAACAAATAGTTATGGGAGGAATAAGAACGTCGACTTCACTGCAGACCACAATATCACAACCTACTCTGGCTACAGCTCTTCAGGAAGAAATGGGCTGCCATTTCTCCAGAGACGTTCAGCACCTGGTGGAAAGTCACTCCGACAGAGTCACTGCTGTGTTAAGGCAACCCCCTCCCATACTAATGTCCACTGCCGGAGAAAGTCTGACTACGATTTCAGATAGATGTCCGGATTTTTTTGATTACATAGTGTACATTAGGATACAAATGATTTTATTCTGCAAATCCCCTTAAATTAAAAATGGAAGACTTTTTTTTGGTAAGTTTTAGAATTGTTTTTAGGCAAACATTAGAGGACCATTTACTAAATTTATATCATTTTGAACTTACGTTTGGAGAAAATTGTTTTTAACTAGAGTGGTGAAGAATGGAGAAGCTCATATAGTGATTGATTTTCACTGTTGACCAAACTAACGAAGAAATGTAAGTGACCTAATCATCTATTACTTTTGACAAATCAAAGTATTTTGTGAGTTTATGTTGTTAAAATTCACTTGTTTTAACTTCTCTGCATGAAATCGTTATTTAAGAATTATTAAACAAGTTTGAGGTATTGGCATAACTGTATAGGTAGTCTTTGAGAATGCAAAGATTTAGATGTAGTTGGTTTTTTTCTGATATTTCAAATTAAAAAATTATTAGGATTTACTTTAGATAAATTAGAGTACCCGCTTTATAAGACCCTTTAAATTACATCAAATGCAAATGAACATAGTCATATTATGCCTTTAATCAGCGTAAGGTACTGAAAGAGTTCAGTATTATTTCCTGCTTGTGTGTGTAGATGTTGATTAATGTCAGGGGCGGTCTGGCATAATTGGGGGCCCTCGGCTGGAAACGAATTTGGGGCCCTTTAAGGCTTTACCATTTCTCTGGCGAACGTAACCTGTACATGATTTACCGGGGAGGAGGCAGAGACAACGCTAGGAGGGTGCGGGACCCTAAGATGAATTTTGCGGGGCCCTTGACTTACTTGATAACCAAAAAAAAAAAAACAGGGCAATCGGGGCCCCCCTGGGCTGGGGGCCCTCGGCGATCGCCGACCTGGCCAGACCGCCCCTGATTATTGTGCTGAACGATAAATGCAATCTCCGTTTTGTATTTCTGTGAAATGCTTGCAGAGACGTGGAAATAACTGAAACTAAAAGCGTGGGAGCTCATAGCAAATATTTCAATGATGCTAAAAATAAATGCTAAAGGTATATTATAATATTTCTCTGCACTCTTGAGATTACATAATATATAACTTCCAATTTAAAATACATTATTTTTTGAATACAGAACCAGTTCCTAAGATCAAAATATTATTTAGACTTAAGAAATATGTTAAAAGTAATTATTAAATTATTATGTGAGATTTTAAAATCATTAACTTATACTTCTTACACAAAATGTAGAACAAAAAACAACAACAAAGGTTTTTATAAATTGAGATTTCATATCAATGAAATTTAAAAAGTGCCTTAATGTTATGCTAATTAGAAGTAATGCTACGTGTAAATTTATCATTTTCCTCTAAACTCTTACTATTATCTAATATTACTAATATTTGATTACTTACTTACTTGAAATATTTGTTATGAGCGCCCCACGCTTTTTGTAGTCATATGTTTTAAATTTTCTACAAAGCAGAAAAAAAAATATTTTCTACTTTTTAGTGCAATTTAGAGAAAAGCATTGTTTTAGTCTTTACTTTTTCGTACCACTTCCTATGAAAGATAAAAATCTGTTGTTTTTTTTTTTTATTATTACTTTTATATATAATTTATTTTCTACTGTTTAGTCTCAATTTTCTAAAAGAAGAAGAAATTAATATAGGTCTCATTTCCCATCCTGATTTTTTGGTTTGTGAATCTTAGGCAAAATTTTGATTTTAGGCAAACTATTATCTTCTTGTATGATCTCATTTTCAATCATCTCCTTATCCCAATCAATATTTTTACCTAATAATCTAACATTCTTTTTTATTATTCTATTAGTTTTTTCCAAATCAATATTTAAGATTTTGTAAGTTTTGGAATTTCCAATATGAACATTAATCATATCCTTATAATCTTCCGTATTTAAAATAACCATATTGTTACCTTTATCGGAAGGAACTATAGTAACGTTAGGATTTTTCTTTAGGTTTTGATATGCTTTCATTTCCAACGGGGATAAGTTACTCTTTCTACTTTTTCCTTTATCCTGCATAATTAAAGAGCCTATCTGCCTGCGAATATTATTCTTATTATCAATACTACTTTTCTTTAAAGCATATTCTGTAATTGCCACCATTCTATGTGGATATTTAGGATCTTGTAAAACGTTAAACTTCATATCTTTTTGTAGAATATTTTTTTGGAAATTATCCAAAGAGTAATTTGATTCATTGATAACCGTTGTAATTTCAAGGTTAGGTTTGCCCCATTTTTCTAAGAATAGGTTAGTTAGCTTTTTTATATGCTTCTTCGTTATTTGCTCCGATATTTTCATAGCTTTTTGGGCTGCTTTACATAAGATAGAGAAATAATTTTTTATATCCAAATTTTGTGATAATTGCCGAGAAATTTTGTGTAATAACTCAATAAACATATTATTTTTTTGATAATTTTCTATTAATCTTATATTAAGGTAATGTCTTTGAATCTTACTGATATATTTCTCAATAGTTTTTTCTTTACAATATGGGATCTTAATATATAAGGGTTTAGGGATTAGCTCATTATTTATGCAGCATCTGTTAAACTTAATGGCTAATCTATTTGCTGCAATTGTTTTGTTTAAATCATTTTTTTTTTTTTTGAATTTATACAGATTCCTCACGGAGGGCGCCTTTTTGGATATTCTCCATTCACTTGACGGGGTTGACGATTGGGATGATCCTAATGCCAACTTAATAATTTGAATATGTTATTTGATTGGTTTATTTGAAAGTATGTAATTATATTTAAGTCGGAACTTAATGAAAAATCAGTGTGCTTGAAGATGAATCCCTAAAGGTTGGATTCAAAAGTCTCCTTTTATTGTAAATATGAATTTTTATATATTTTAAATTGTGCGTAGTTTTTATCAATGGTAATTCAAACAAATAGGTCTACTGTTGGATAGAATCAGACAGAAACTACAAGCGTATGCCAAGAGGCTTAAGAACATATAAGAAAAGTAACAACAGAAGAATTCATAATGCAATGTTACTTCAAATTAAAAAAAATAAATATGTAAATGGCTACACCAGCGATTCTCAAAGGATGTGACGCGAAATTACATGACTGTGTCATTGCGAGGAAAAACGTTAAGGAGCCGGGGGTCACGCCACCGATGACTCATTCCAAATAAGGCGATTTTGGTGATCGGTTGCTGATTGGCTGAGAATGTGTACCATATGATTTTGCGCCGAGAAAGGCGGGAAATTGCAAATAAAAGGAGCTGTTTGCAGAGCAACACTCTCTTATTTCTTACTCTTATCCTTGTACCTTCGCATTCTCCGACGCCTTACCACCGGACAATGCAGAAAAACCACGCAGCAAGAGCGAAGCTTTTCCAGTGTTAAAAACAGTTAGCATTAACGCATAGGCACGGTGGATGGATAGCCCTTCCTTTTATCTCTCTCTCAATGCGGCGGCGAACGAGCGACTGACGGCAACAGTGAAGCTAAGTATGTTTGGTTTATGTTAGTTTCCAGGACTATTAATTAGCCAGTGAAGCAAAACTAAATAACTGTTAAGGCTAGGAAACGAAGACCGCCTGTATAGCAAATAGTAGCTAGGTTAAAAACTACCAGAACTAGCGTTAGGCATGAATTAGATTTTAGCCTTCGCAGGAATTTTACACTATTCTTGGAGTAGGATATGGATATTCTTGGATATGGATATTCTCGAGGAATTCAGGATGAATTCTCGAAGTTCCAGTCAGCAGACTTTAGATTCAGACAGCGAACGAACTAGATACGGCCGAACTTAGCGCAGTGCAAGAGGCGCATAGTTGACACAACGGAAGCAAGGCAACCGAAGCAGTTAGTGCGCGCAGAAGGGAACCTGCCTATCCCTGGACTGTAGGAACTCTCACACAAGCAATTTACGTGCGAAACTGCAAAAGCAAGGAGAAAGCAGGAGCGTCGAAGCTCTTCGTTAAGAGGAGAGACAGGGAAAAAGCCAACTCTGTCTCATTCCCATTTAAAATAATTGTGGAGAATCTTCGAATAGGTGTCTTATTACAGATGTAATTGGTTTAAGTTATTAAGTTTGTCAGTACCCTTTATAGCCATGACTAAGTTCGTCCATGACTAGCAAAAGATGTCAAATTGTTGATGTAACCAACATATTGTTTATTAAACTTTCGTAAATTTTACTTTCATGGAAGACTAAATGTTTTGTTAGGTTTTTAAATTTATCCTAGCTAATGTGCTAAATACCTTATTTAACATGAGAGTGACAAGAAGCTCGGGTTGCTGTGCATCAAATTATGTTAACTTCCCCAGAAGGTGTGGTAGAATAAATGTTTAAATGTTTCAAAAGGATAAATGTGTTTTTTGCGTTTATTGGCCGCTACAGTGCAGGTTCACGCTGACCCTACACCTGGAGGTGATTGAGGAAAGCTGGACAATCAGCTTAACCAGCTGAAATCGTTTGGATTTCCCTGAATACAAATTTCGTTAAGCTTCGCACTTGACTGGCGCCCAACTTTGGGAAACTGCGGTTTTCGAATGGTTACACGGACGAACAGTTACGTCACAATAGAGGCCTACATTTTTGCATAAAAACTAACATTACTAACTAATTATTTTAAGAATAATAGGTTAATAGATAATAGATATTTTTAAATAAATGAATAAAAAAAGCAGTGTCTCAGAATATTGCGTTTTTGTTTTCTAAATTGTTTCTAAATTTTAATTACTTTAATTTCACTTATGCCGCTGATGGCGTGAGGATAAATTGGTCGTATCTTCACAGAAACAGTGATATGGTTTTTGTATTGGCTTTTTTCAAATTCCACATCACGTTCCGGCTTTATATAGTTTAGTAATATATAAGTTAATTTTATTCTCATAAAACTAGAAGGGATAGCTTTGAGTTTTGCCTGTTCGATGTATGTTCAGTATATGTTTATTTAGGTAAATGACAAACTCAATGAACAAGTTTAATTCCTTGTTTAATGATATAAACTTAATGATACCAATATATTTATCTATACGTCCCTCTATTAATAAACAATAGCACTTATGATACCCAAAGAATGAAGACCATACAAAATTTTAAATGTTATGAACTTAGTAGGAAAAGAACAGATGACGATACAGACAAGATCACTGCATAAGTTTATCAAAAGATGTCGCTACCGCAAAATCATTGCCCTAATTTTGAAAATAATCTTAGTCTCTTGAGCCAACGTAGTAACGGAAAAGATGGCAGAATACGCCAGCTATCAGCTATTTCTAATATTTAATTAAAACTTTTCATATCTTGATATTGGACGAAGACCTTCTAAATGCTGAGGTTCATCATGAAATGTTGGGGATGGGAAAAGTTTTTATGAACTGTTCGAGAAAGCTGGTCTCTGGTCTATTCTGATTTTTGTGTACTTCACTACGATAGCCCAATAAAGAGGCTATAAACTAAATGATGAATTTACTGATAAATATATATTTTTGGTAAAATTGAGTAGTAAAATAGTTATTATATAGTATAATTACAGGTAATATGTAAAAATCATTGATGCATATCGCGTTCTGAAAAACCTAAACAAATGAAGTTATTGAATAAGTAAATCTGTAATAAGCTTTAATCTGTTTATTTTAACTTATTTGATCTTGTCACTTTTTTATGCTTTGCGTTTTTATGATAATTCGATAATCTACTTTTCTACCTTTTTATATTTAATGCTTTTTAGCTTGATCTCGTGGATTTTGTCCTGTATTTTTTTTTCCCTTCTACATTCTACTTTTATTATTATCGACGGAGCATCGCATGGGAAATTCTTACCTACCTATCTATTTTCTAACTATATCACAGTAGTCTTTAAATTATAATTTTATATATTCTCCTTATTGATCTGCTTTATGTTTTTAATTTTTGTATTTTACATTTTCTAGCCCGACTTGTAAAATCTTCGTTTTATCTTTCCTTGCACAGCATAATCATTGTTCCTATTGCACTTTACAATCATATTAACCAGCTGACTAACTATAAACAACTAGCCAGGTATCGTCGCTTCGCTCCGGAATCCTTGCATGTATAGCATTAAAAAAAATTATTTAGCAAATTAATATTGAGATCGGAGAATATACGACTTCCCAGCCCGTTGTGGCCTTCTCCGCATGTTTCGATATCATGCTTATTTATGAAAATATGATCTATATTTGTTTTGGTATTTCCATGAATTGTACAGTTGTTTCTTGTTGTTCTGTAAAGACGATTTCTGAAACCAATATTGCACATAAGTTTTCTCAGAATAACCAACATGAAATTTTTCACATTTTTGCATGTATCTTGCAAACGCAAAAACCTTGGTGAATGACTGATATATCGTTCGATAGAACTTTCAAATAACATTTTCTCAATATAATGTTCTCTTCCAACTTTTAAACTTTTCGTTTAAATTGAGAAAAAGTCAAAATTTGACCCTTTAAAAGTCGACATCTTGGAAACCAAAATGTTTTTCGAAAGATTTTTATAGCATTTTGTTTCTCTTAAAAAATTTACATTTTATCATTTGCTTGTTCAATCTATCTCTTATAGTTTGGTCAAAAAATTGGAAAACTTAAAAGTCTTATGACAGAATGACAAGACAGAATAACGTTTTTCTACATATTAATGAGATAACTTTAAAAATGTAATTCTTAATGTTAGGTTTCTAACATTACGAGATTTGCGACCAAGAAAACTGAGACCTTTGTTGACATTAGTTTTGTTAGTCGCAAATCTCGTTTACACTATATTAATATAAGTATCAAACACTATTGGCATGAATAAATAAAAATGTAATGTTCATTTATTAGCATTTAATGTTTTCAATTGTAGAAATAACTGTTATTTCTTTCTGATCGGTTATAACTGTTTATTCTTATAAAGACATACTAAAAAAGTTCAGATATCCATCACATAGTGAGAACTGAGCACGTGAGGATTAATTTTGAGAGTTTGGGGAGGAATATTCGTGGTCATATTTTAAGTTAAACCATAAATAAGCAAAAAGGAAATTCCTCCCACCGTTTTAATGAGATGCTTTAAACAGACAAAGAAAAAAAATGTGGAGTTGTTAAAATGTAGAGTCGGATGGATTATCTGACCAATATATTAGAGAGGGTTCATTGCACCTTCTTATCATAGAATTGAATTGCTGGTATATCATTAGGCTGGATGGAGGTACGCCTTTCAATAATAACCATTCTCTGCTGGCGTCGATACATCTGTTAATGAGACCTCAGTAGAATCCCGTCACTGCGCCGTGCTTTGTCTCCATTGTAGTCATTCTTTAAAGTAGTCACCGTATTAATTGCAGCGGATACCTAGTAGCTGGATATTAATATTGGTAATATTAAGTAACCAATTTTATTAACTTTCAAATACAACCATCAAACATAACTTATTTCTCGTCAAAAGGAGTTGGAATATTAACTCTAGAAACCTGAATAAAAAAAGATTTTTTAATATAACGCATTGTCAATGAATAATAACAGCTCCATCAACTAATACCGGATTATTGGTATTTTGAACCATTAGTAAGTTCTCTGAAGCTTTAACAAATGTCATAATGTCCTACCTGAAACTGAAAATCAATGTTGTCATCCACCAGTCGTTTGATTTCGACTCCATTACGAAATTGATAAACATAAAATTTTGAAACTAATAATGTATTAAATTTATTGTTTAAGTCTTTTATATCTTCTTCACCTTATCTACATCTAAAGAAAATAATCGAATCATTGTTAATATTAGATCAAAATTATCATTATAAAAATTTAACTCGCATAGGATAAACGATGACAATACATAAACAGAAGAATATACATTAATAAAAAAATACTTACGTTGTTTTTGAATTTAAGCTATAATCCAATATAAGGTTCAGTGAAATTAATGGATCCGTAAGGCTGCTTTACACTTGCCATTGAACTAAACAATATCTAAGACTGTGTAACTTGCCAGTGATTAGAAAGTTTTGAAATTCCGTCTTACATATTCCTGCTAACAGGAATAATTGTCGGAATCGCAGTGGAGCAAAAATAAACAACTTTATTACTTTTTTTTTAATTACAATAAAAGACTCACTAAGAAAATATTACTGAGGAAATTCATGTGACAGCATTCATGTTTCGGCACGCGGATCAATGAATTTTCATACCGCATTGAAAATTAAAACTGCGATCTAGAACAGCTGTTTAGGCCGGCGGAATTGTGGCAAACGAATTTACCAAATATTTCTTTAGTAAGTTTTTTAATAATATCCCAATAAAAGCATATACGCACATAAATAAGAATTCACGGAGTGGTTTTTAGTATTTTTTGATACCGGGAATCCCTGGACAACTGTTTCTGGTTTCCCAACTATCATCAGCTGGATTCGCCCAGTACACACAGCTCAGTGATCTCAAGAAACATGAAGAAAATAAAAGTCAACAAGATAACGGCCCTCCATATTAAAAACAACAATATATAAATTAAGAATAAAAAAGAACAATCAATCAACCTCCGCTAGGAAACGCTTAGCTGATAAAAGGATTAATTGGTAGTAAAAGAATACATTTAACAACAAATTTAACCTGCGAAAATTATAATAACATCTCAATAAAAATATTTACGCACACTGAGCTGTTTCTGGTTTCATAACCGTCATCAGCTGGATACGCTCAGTATCTCTGAAATCAGAATGGATTTCCGGTATCCATAATACTAAAAACAGCTCATTGAATCCTTACTTACCATTCGGTTTTGTTTACGAGAGCCTTCAACGCTTTTTGCGCATGTGTCAGGTCTCCTTCGATTTCATGAAAATAGGTGTGAGGAGAAACAAAGAGGGGATGTTTATAGTGTTAGTTTACTAGTAGCTGCGTTCTATTTGCGCTTTTCGGGAAAGAATTATGGAAAGAATAAATACTATTGCAAAAATAACAGATACTAAAAGAAAAACAGGTCTTAGGAAAGTGCCCATCTCAGCGTATTACCCCTTTGCGGAGTAGAATCGTCCGTCAGTACTAGTTCTCGCTTTTGAAAACTAACAGTATGTGCATGTATGCTTTTATTGGGATGTTATGATAATTTTCGCACGTTAAATTTGTTGTTACATGAGTTTTTTATTGCTTATTCTTGCTTTGGAGGCTCCACTTCGATTCTGATAACTGAATGAAGTTTTCATTGATAGAAAAAGAAAGCATTTCTTTTATAATTTTTAAATAAAAAAAAATATATCAGCTCTCTTCATTGTATATGCTTTCGTTTAACTTTAGAACGACTCGTCGGTTCTTTCTACATCACTGTTTCGTATCTATAGCCGTAGTCGCACTCAGCCTCGAAATACTGATGTAATCAATGTAGTAGCTACTCTCAAGCACTCTTTAACAGTTGCGATTTACGAGAAACATGGAAGTAGTCGATTTATGAAGAACATGTTTTCTAGGTATAATCGATTACGAATTATTACTGCAGGAATAAGACTGTGAAGACTCAATGAATCCTAATACACAAATTTTAATATTCTGTGCATGAATCCCAAGGTCAGAAGGCCAATCTCAATGCATATCTAAGATTATCTATATAATAAGCGCGATTGTTTGTTTGTTTGTATTGAAACAACGTCGCCATTTCTGAAAAGATCTTTACCAAATTTGCCACGGATGTTCACATGCATCCCAGAATAATGCATGGACAAGGAAAACCCGGATATGAACTAAGGGCTGCGAACAAACTTTCTTGATGGGTATGCGTATCTCCGAAATGCTCGAGTTGCAAACACGAAATTTCACGAGTGTTCTTTTGTCAAAATCTAAAGTATTCGACAAATTTTCGATATTCGGATCCTAAAGTGGGGCGAACACACGATTCATCCCGGTCGTCCGTTTTGAACAGATATGTGTGGCTGAAACGTGTTTGATGAGACTGCCAAGGTAGAACACGACACGGCATTCAACGCATTTCTTTCGGAAATCTAACCAATAAAAAGCACAGAATTGAAATATGTCACTGATGACATCATTCGTAGTTTGCTTCCCTGAATATCTCAATTCCACTGCACTGAAAACTATCAAAAAGTTATTATTGTAATAAGAATTATCATCATTCGACAGGAAACAATCTTTACACTGAAATATAGTAATTTTATGCATCAAAATACTCTAGAAAACATTTTGAAGAAGGAATTTCGAGCAATATTGAATGATATTGTGCCTGTTTCTCATCTATGAATCAAACAGCGAAAGTAATTTTAAAGTTTTGAATTTGATAATTATTGAAGCCTTTAATATGGCAAAATTCACATTCAGAAATTAACAGAAATTTAGCAAATCCATCCTCGGATATTTTCTTTTTGAATATCTTAGCTTTATTGGGATTAATTCTTCAATTCTTTAACTAGCGAGCGATCGGCTATCTCAGAATTCCATACGAACACAGTCGATGTTGTGAAATTATAAAAAAAATCTAGTTTTTAAAAACTCTGATAAATTTTGACGCATAAAATTAGTGCATTTTAGTATAACTTTATTTTTGAAAGGTAATCTCAATATTGTGATAATAATTTTGTTAACTTTGCTGTCCAGCGGAAGTGGAGACAATCTAAGGGACGCCATTTCTACGAATTGGCGTGACGTCACGACTGACATGTTCCAATGCTTCACTCTGGTTGGTTATTTTTCCGCCCGACCAACCAGATTTGCTTGAGCCAAATAGAGCTGGGCGACCAACGTGTTTGGCAAGCAACGGTCCGTGGAAACCCGTCAGACTAAGGTCGCATGCGACGTGTTGGCCACCGAATACGGCTTTTGTTTTATCGGAGCTGCAAAAGGCGGGGGAGGGGGTCGACTTTTCTGCAGGGTATGCATATCTCTGAACCTGCTTTAGTTGGAAACACGAAGTTTTTCTTTGTCAAAATCTAAAATACACATATTCGACGAATTTTCGATATTCGGATCCTCAGGGATGTAAACGGGAGGGCAAACTTTCTTCAAGGGTATGCATATCACTGAAGCCACTTTAGATGCAAACACGAAATTTGACATGAGCGTTCTTAATTCTAAGTTTCAGTTTTTAGTTTACTTGATGTAATTTGCTTTTTTTGAAGAAATAAAGCATTTCTTTATGTACATATGCAAGGCTTCCGGAGCGAAGCGACGGTAGAAGGCCTACAACAGAATTTTTAACTATCTTGTACCTTTATTATTAAATTTCTTCAGAATTTCATATCATATATTCATATATAATGCATAAAATTAACGTGCGTACAGCAATATAAGAAAGAAAAATAAGAATAAAACGCACAAGACTGAGAGTTCACTGATCTGTTTTTGAAAATTGCGATACTGGAAACCCAAGATATATACTTTACATATAAAATATTCCGATTATAATATAATCTTCACAACATTTCGTCTTCCTAAGCGAAAGACGAAACATTGGGAAGATTATATTACAGTGGGAATATTTTATCTGTAAACTACGTATAACCATGTGCCTTTTTTTTACCAAACGGAAAAATTTGAAAATTTCGACGATACAGATTTCTTTGTTATTTACATAAAGACAACATTTTTTTGTAACCCGTGCGAAGCACATGTATTTTTGCTAACAGTATCTTATAAATCCAGAGAAACAATCTTGTTTAATCTAATTTTCCATTATTTGCAGACACTTTAACAGAATCGAAAAACCTGCACTAAGAGAATGAATTATAGACATTGATTTTTTAGGAACTAAGCTTTTTTAGGAACTTGCCATCAATCTTCTCTTACTTTACCTTCGGATTATGAACGATGCAAGCTTAAGTATCTGAAGTTTTATTAGACCTATTTTTGCATTCTTTGTTATTAAAGAAATTGTAACAGAAGAAGACGAGAGAGATAATGAACTTTTATATAAAATTTAATTACAAATTAAAACACAGGGTTACACAAATGATCTATTTAATATTTAAATTTTATAAGTTTAATAATAATTTGGTTTTGATCTACTTACTTATTTGGCCAAATACAAACTCTTTAATCTACAAGGTTAAAAGAGGCTTTTTTAAAATTCTCCAAAAATTCATCTGCATATTTCATCTTAGCAACTTCAAGAACTAGAATTTCGAAATGTTTTACGTGACCTTTCCCTTTTACCAGAAGATTATAAAGGAAAGAAGCTGTAAGATACCAATAAATGCAGCAAAATTATTGAGGTAATCTAGGAAAATGTAACACTCATAAATTCATTGCTCAAAATGACACTGGGCTACTCTATTGATATTATTGCATCGGATTCAAATCAGAAATTAGGGAACATCAGCAAAAAAATACTCATTATTCCCAATCCATGGAAAAAAGAAAAATTGGCAAACTTTGCATAAAATTAATCAATTTTTAATTCTATCTTTAAAACAAATGCAAAAACATAATGCTCTTCATCATATTAAGTTGTAATTATTTTTATTTTTTTAAATTCTCATTAAACTAGAAAACGTCTTTCTTTTTAGTTTTTTTCTACTGTAAAATTCTTCTTCTTTTCTAAATCTAATTTCTGGATATAAATTGGCAGAGATCTCTGCTAACAGAGTTTATTAATCATGTCTGAAAGCAGACTAAAAGACTAAAAAAATTGGCTAAAATTAATTAGAGAAACAGCACGAAAACTTTTGAAATACAGTCATCCCTCGACTTATATCGGGGTTTCGTTCCATCTGACAAAACATGAGTCGAATGGATGTAAATCGATACATTAAACCAACAGAGTTATTAATCGAAAATTAACCGTAATTAGTATACTGTCCCAAACACTGTATATTTCACTTGTTTTGGATTATTATGAATTATTATTGATAAAAAACAAGAACAATAGTAATGATGAAAGAAAGAAGCGACCATAATATTGACCAAGACTAAAATTTGCTGAACTTTAGATTAGAAAAGGACGTTGTCGTTGCTTCGTCACTATCGTCGATTTAATGGAAGCAGATCCTTTCAAATCCTATCTGATTTAATCCTTATTTTTCAAAATGGTCGTGACTGTGGAATGAGACCATCCGAAGTCATGTGTGATCACATTGAAGGGCTTACCAGCTTTATGTTGCTTTATAACTTGCAACTTCATTTCAAGATCAATTGCTCGCCTCTTTTTCTGTGATTCTTCACTAGGTTTCAAGATTGGGCATGTTGCACAAAATATCGCGAAATAATTAACGATAAATAAATAAATAAATAACCATAAATAGGCTGTACAAAGAATGCAAGGAACTTTTTGCATTTGCTATAGCATCGAATTTATATAAATTACGGCAGTTTGAAAAACGATAAGACGTCTTCTTCATATCCTGGTAAAGGCTAAGCTCTTTCTAACATCTGTTCTGTCTGTCTGTCTGTTCAGTTGTCGTTTAACAATTCGATTCCCTTTTAGTCTGCAGATGGCACAAAAGTTACGTAGGGTGATAATTTTTTTTTCTTTTGTGTTGCAGATATACTGGCAGATGCCTTTAGGTAAGAACTTATTTTGTCAAGTTAATTTTGTCTTTATTAGCTGTAAATAGACTTTGCACAAAATCCCAAGGTAGTTCCGGGGCCAAGCTTGGCATTGAAAGTCTCGGCAACATGGCGACAGCTCCACGAACAAGGCAGTAAAATGATCTTAAACCGGTGTTCTTTATTTAAAGGTATCAACCAGGCGTATCTGGCACAAAAAAAAAAAAAAAAAAATTATCTTCCTCTGTATGGAGACTTTTGCGCCTGTAAGGAAATAAAAAGCCTAATCCCCTAAAAAAATCAGATAAAATGGTCAGAATTTAAATTACACACGAATTTATCTACGTAAACATGGACTAATTCTGCACAATATAATAACATTTAATACAATATCATTATTACAATGTTATAACATTATGAAGAATTTCGGCCTTGGAACTCCCCCAAAATATTGCAGAAAATCTCAGTGGCCACCCTTCCCCCTCTCCGACAAAAATTTGATGGTTACCAAGGGAAAAGAATGGGTGGAATCTGAGAAGTAAACGAACTATTTATTCTTTTGTAATTGCAGTCACCTAAATCTTCTTAAGCTACAGCATTTGCTAATTCAATGACAATCAACTTTGAATGCTATTGACAAGCGAGAATATGAAAGATAATTTGATTAAAAATTTCTTACCTCTGGAGCCGTCTGCTAGAAATTGTAGGTTTTGCCGAAGAAGATTCTATTTCCATTTTATAGTAAATAAAATGCAATTGTGAAAGACTTTTCATGACTAGATTCTTTATTGCTTATTGTATCGATTTCTTTATTCATGGAATGGATACGGAAACAAGAAGAAAATTTAAGAAAAATAGTTACATAAACTTTTTCTATAAAATATAGCTTTTCTAGTTATGCAATTTTTATATCAGTTCTTAAATAAAAAATAAAAATGATTTATTGTATTTATTGTATTTATTTTTTATATAAGAACTGACATATAAATTGCACAACTAGAAAAGCTATATTTTATGAAGGTTGTTACGTTTACAATAAGTTATCAGGTGTAATCTAAATTGTCATTTCCTTAAATCTACTGAGAATAACTGGCTTTTTTTTTATGTTTATCGAATGAGAAATCTAATGTATTTCATTTTCATTAGGAAATAATGATCCGTTCCTGACTCCTCGTGTATGGTTTCTTTTCGCCTTTAACCAGTTTCGCAATAGTTAACACATAACTGTTACTCAAGAGTATAAAATTCTTCTTGTATTAGGATGTACAGAATCATCAAACAATAAGTATTTTTAAAACTTTTTATTTATTATTATTCGGAATAGCTCAGGTATCTGTAGTGGGAACTGAAAAGCAGCAATTGTATGTTGGAGGAAACAATTTTGAAGAATGAGAGGATGGAGGTAAAATAACTTTAAGCTTAACACTAAGTAAGCATTATATCAAATTTTGAGAAAAATCCGTTCAGCCGATTTAATCAGCGATTTAGAGGGATGATTTTTCAGGGATTCCGGTGAACAGAGAGATCAAAGTGATTATACCAGGACTTCAATTGGGCCATAACTGTACTAATTTTAAATCAGGGTCCTGTGATTACAGACTGATGCATATATTGGCAAAGAAGAAAAATGTTAAGGAAAGTAGCAAGAATTCGCATTTTTCGAATGATCAATCAGTAACATTATTGATACGATTCGAATTCTAAGTTGTTCAATTCATTACTGAATCGTACAATATCTTCTTTTTCATCATCCCTTTTATTTATTGGTATTTTTTAATTCTTGGAATTTTTTGTTTTTATTTCTTATTAAAAAAAAAAATCCTCTTCACAAGCCCACATTCATTATATTAAGCTATACGAAGATTATATCTCATTTACTTTTTCTTATTTAGCTGATCCAAAAAAAATTCAAAATGCTTATTTGGCTTTTTTTGATCCATACCAAACCGTTGAACCCATATCAGTTCAAAAGGAAAACATGAACTCTTCCTTTTCCCAAAAACCTGCTTGATTTTCTTAAAAAATGAGAAGTGAATTTTTATGTACAGTATATTAATGTTCATAATTGACTGTAGTACGAGAAGCTAAGTAAGATTTATACCCGGGTCCGTGAACATGAGAGAGCATTACGCCGAAGAGACAATACGTACCTTACTGTTCAACTCTCGATGAAATTCTGACACAATATAAATTATGATTATTTATAATCCAAGTATCTTGGTAATTGAGAGTAATATCTTATTAGAAAATGCAAAGAGTCAATGTTGAGTGCCATGTTAGAACGATGGTCTATCTATTAAAAATATTGCCAAATACAAGTTAAAGAAAGACATTAATGAGGATACCCGGAAAGCCAGCAGAAGAAATAAATACTGTACACGCCATTGCAATAATATTGAACTGCAGATTCAAAAGATTTTTTTTTGCGTTGTTTTGTTTTGTTTAGTTTTTGTTTTATACAGGTTATCTTTGCTTTGCGTCCCTGGGGGTTCTCGTGTGACGTTATTTCCTATTTGCTCTGTGGAAACGGAGTCGTAGAAGAAGGTGAAGAATGCGCCTGTGGTCCCGCGGCTTCTTGTGACAACGCCGAACAGTGTTGTATCCCCAAAGATGGGGGACAGTGGCAAAGAAAGTGGCAAAGTATGTAGACCAAATGAAGAAACCTGTTGTGGCGATGGCTGTAAGATCCAAAAAGACAAGCATAAGCACAAGAAAAAAAAAGAAAAACACATTGAATCCATCATCAGATAAGGATTGTGATGATCAAGTTATTTGTAGTGAGAATTAAGGAAGATGCATGAAGTCCTATCCACGTGCCAAACAGAGCAAAAATGAAGAGGAAATAGCAACAGATGAGGGGATGGATTGAAATCAAAATTAACGTGCTTACAAATGTCAAAACTTCAAGGAAAAACCATAGAAAACACACGATAAGACAACATACATATAACATACAAATCAATGACCCCTGAATTACAAAAACATCAAAATAAAATAAAGAATAAAAAGGGGTGAATAATTAATCCCCGGTAGCGTTTAGCTTAGCATCAAGGAATTAATTTATAACAAGATTAGTAATTAGACAATAGATTTAACGTGCGTTAGTACATTTTTACAATAAAATAAAACAAAGAACGCACATGACTAACCAAACACAAATTCACTGAGCTATTTTTTGATATTTGTGCTGAAATTGGAGAC
>JAFIDM010002131.1:67608367-67655018 GCA_023159025.1 Thereuonema tuberculata | reverse complement strand
AAGGGACAATACATCAAACGGACAAACATTTAAAACAATGACCCCTCTGTTCACTAATATCAAAAATCAAATAAACAATAAAAGATAAAAACAAATTCACGCTAGCAACTCGCATAGCTTATTAAGAATTTGTTGTATTAAAATATTAGTAATGAAATCAAAATTAACGTGCTTACAAATGTTAAAACTTCAAGAAAAAACCATAGGAAACATGTAAAGGATGAAACTAATTCTTCTAAGCCTGAGGAGCGGGGGGTGACTGAACCTCAAAGCATTAAATTTTATCTCTATTATTATCTTTACCTGGTAGTAAGATGTCGTTACGTTTTCTATATCTCGTGCTTATTTTGCCTATTATACAATTGGATATTTAACGGAGTGTATTGTGATATATTGTACCTGAAGTTAGCTTCGAGTCTCAGTAGCTGAAATCGATTGTTTTAATTTGTGTAGTAGAAATTTCAGTTGCATTAGAATGTGCGAGTCTCAATCTGCATTTATTTCTAATATTTGTCCGCAGATAAATTTCTTTTTTTTCGTTAATGATACTAATTTGAGATTATCGTAACTTTATTTACATTTTAGGCCATTTAAATGCAATAGTATCTTGGAATTACGTTTTGGATTTCAAACAATAGCCTTTATCAATGCATACTTTTGTTGCTGAGCTGTTGTCGCTTTGAGGTGTTAAAGGATTCGCGTCTTAAGATAAAACGAACATTTATATCGGATGTGGAAATTTTTTTACCAAGGGAAATTTAGGCTAGTTTTGAAATTCTTTCATCTTGCCAGCATAAAAACAGTAAGCAAGTAAATAAACAAACAAACAAATAAATAAATAAATAAATAAATAAATAAATAAATAAATAAATAAAGCTCTTTATGATCAATAATTGAAGTGTCTGAAGTTTCGAAATAAAAAGTAATCATCCCTTGCATTAAACATTTTTAAATTGTTTTATTACTAAAAAAAAAGCTTATTTAAAAATTTAAAGGGAGAACAATCACTGTTACACTCCAAAGAGATCCTAACGATCTGGATCATCAGTATTGAGCGCAAGGATCTAAATTTAACTTTTGTCCAGTTATATATGTTTTATCTCTTTCCGTACTTTTCATATTTTACCTGAGAAAGGAGATCAAAGGACAGCCCACTTGTACATGAAGTATCGCTATTGTATCAATGCTGAGTTTGTTTTCTCCTTATTATTAACCAAACCGGATCTTAAGGGATTGGTTCTTCCATATCTTAATTTAAATGATGCGAGCACCGTTAATGAAGATGATGCTAGGCTTTTTCCACTGGAAAACTATTCTGTAAGACATGAAATTTAGTGGAAGTTTTGTATAATGAGGGGAGGGTTCACCTAATACAGGCAGAGCTGATAGACATCCGATGTTCTCAGAAACAGATTTCCCTTCCGCAAAAATTTTGTTATAACAATCAGTGTTATTCAAAAAACAATGCATTTCTACTGGAAAAGGTGCATTGTCCTACCCAATCAAGAAGAAGGCTTCGGACAGCTTTTTTTTTCAACAAAAATTACAAAAAGAAATTGAAAACAGAATAAGCATTTTAGAAAAGTACATTACAGCAAATAAATTAACTCAAATTTGCAAAACTATGTTTAATAATTAATATTATTTTGTTTTTATATCTTTTGCAAATAGGAATGACTGTCCCTCCGGAACCACCGAAGGTTCATTATCATCCTATTTATTCCGAACAGTCTTATCTCTTTTAGATTTGGTTTTTATTCCAAAGTCCTTGGCCATCCAGAAAATAGAAAAACTATTCCTTGGACTTTGTTATGATGGTAAATGGGTATATATGAATATGAATATATGCGCCAACAAAAATCAAGCTCTACTGAACTGTAAGATGCATAGAATATAAATATAAGTTGATTCCTTCCTTTATCATATTGTTTGGATGTTGATTTCTTTTGCCAATGAAGCTATTTTTGGATTAAATTTAAATACAATTAATGATTTATTAATGAATTTAATTTAGTTTTTAATTAATAGATTGAAATTAAATGTGTTTTTTGGGATTAAAACGAATGGAAGAAAGACAGAATTAAATTAAAAATATAAATTTTGAGTAAAAGAAGGGACTATGCACCTTCTTTTATATTTGTAAAAATGACAAATAATTCAGTAATAGATTGTAACATACTATCAGGAATCAGAAATTATCAAGTTAAACGTAAATCATTGCTATGTTCTTCATTATAATTAATAATAGTTCTTTGCTATTTAAATTTTGTTCTTCCTTGGAAGGGAAGGTAATGAAAGTATAAAAACAGCGTTTTTATTCACTTTTCATTCTCATTTGTTTTGACTCTGATTTCAGTTACTAAATTTGGGGGAAAAAAGTATCCATTTTTTCATGTTACGAAAAATAAAAAGAATAAAAAGTTCAATTCGTACAAAAATAAGATTCTAGACTGTAAACGATTCACAATTTTTTTTGTCACTGTTTCGTTGTTATTCATCAATATTTGAATTAATCCTAAGATGAAATTTATTAGATAATTACAAAACAGAATTCAGAATCTAAGTCTATTATTATTTAAATTCAGAGTGCAAAAATCTCCATGATATATTCTATTTTCTAAATTGTATACTCTAAAAAATTTAGAGTTTATATCCTTGGAATTGGTCTATTGTTAGTAAACTAGTGATTACAATAGACCAATAACCCTTCGATCTAAAATGCTGGAACGATAATTACAAATCGGAATTTATTTTTCTTTTACATTTCTAAGTCAGTGGATTTTAAATTAATGCTGACCTACGGTTCTTAGCAATATCTGTATTATATTAATGACTCTGAATAAAGGTTATAGGAATTACCAGTTAAAAGGTCGGTCTTGTATCTGACCAATACTGTTCGGAATTCGTATGAGGTAACTCATTACCTCATGAGTCATGAGTTCTCTTAATCGGGTAAAAAAGAAAATCCCACTTCTGTTAAATAATATTAGAATTCATTTAAAACAAAAATAGAGTATAAGAAAACAAACAACTGACGGCATTTTATTGACAAAAAAAAAATCTCTCAAATAAATAAAACTGTACATTCAGAAACAGAAACAGACAAAATAATGAACTTACAATATATGAAATGTGGTTCATTTGAATTCATCGTGCGTTTGGGTTGCAGGCACTTTGAGTTTCATTTATTATATAATCTGTAAATCTGACAGGTCCACTATTCTGTAATGAAAACAAGTTTGAAAAATATATAAATAATAGGCGTAAATAACTAACCTAAATAACGTAAAAACACAATGTGTTTTTTATATGTTATTTAGGTTAGTTATTAAAAATAAATTATATTATGATATTATATACAATAAAAACTTAAAGAATATTTGACAAAATATTACAAAGCTGAAGTAATTGAAGATCGTAAATTAGCTACAAGCAATCGTAAAAAGAGTTGAACTTTGATTACATTATAGCCAGTGTTTCCAGACCCTTTCATTATCTAAATTATGTAAATTAGAATTCTTGAAAAAATTATCATTATTAAAATTGGTAATTTTCGATATTTGAAATTTCTGTTTTCGTAATGAAATAGATTGCGTCGTTATTTTTTTTTTTAGATAAGTTTTCTGAAGATATTTAGTCATTGATAATTTCATGAATCATTCAGTTTGTTGTATGTGTGATCATTGCACCGGAAGTCACTTAATCTAAAACGAAAAAATAAACAAACCATAAATTGCGGAAGTAGAGAACTTCAGATAAATAGACAAAGTTTAAAAAATTAAAAATATGAGAGAGGAGCCACGTCCTCTTTGTTGTCACCAGAATACATCGTAATGATGTTGCAAGAGAAAAACTAAGAGATTCAATTATTGAGTGGCCAATGATATATTTTGAATTTAGATTGAAAATACTAAGCAGCTATTCTGTAAATATAGTTGTAGTGGGATTTGTGCACATACAGTAAATACACCGGTACAACAACATGTTTCGAAAGAATGTGGAGGAATTTATTGGATTTATTGGATTCTAATTTAGATTAGACTGAAGAACCGTAGATGGATAATTAACATAGAAGCTTGGAAATTATCATATTTTTGGAAATAACTAAATATGATCTCCAGGAAACATACACGGGAATACATTACAACGGAAGAAATCCATATTCCGTAGTTATCCCTTCAATCATTTCGAAATCAACACTTTTATTCATCTTGACCGATTTGTCACTAGGGCAGCATTCCAACAATCTGCATGCACATCAGCTCAGCATATCAGTGTTAAATGTTGCCATTGTAATACATTATTTCAGTTAACATTATTTTAAATTATTATTGGATTTCACTTCTGATTTACTTCAAACACAATACCTTTAGACTGAAGAACCGAGCTGTGGTTAACATTGGAAAATCTTATATGTAGAGAATAATGTGTATGGAAATTATAAGAACGAAGAAGTCGATAAAAAACATGTCTAATAATTATTATATTTTATTAAAACAAGGTAGGAATAACGATTAGTAAACCAATCACAGTGCTGCGCAACGTCTTCTGATAAGAAAATATAATTGATATTGCTTTAATTTTCCTTATTATTATAAATGCGTTTGTTGCGAATGCAAAAGGCGCAATTGTTGCGATTATTGAGATTGCTGTGATTGTTGTAGAGCTGTATTATCAATGTGATTGTTGTGCATGCAAAACACGCAATTGTTGCGATTGTTGTGATTGTTGCTAATGAGATTTTAATGATATTTGTCCTGTCCACAGACGGACAGACAAAACGGCAATATTAGTCTCCTGATAATTATCAGAAGACTGAAAAGTAATTATAATAGTGCTTTCGTGGAGATCATATTCTGTTGTAATAAGCATAAACAAGTTCTTTTAATTCAAAACTAACAGAAATGAAATACAAGGGCTAAAGTCATGGGCTTCCCCACCTACGGACAAAAGATGGGGACATTTGCTCTACCTTGGAATTTTCAATTTAAATAACAATGGAATAAAAACGCACAAGAAATAGCAATCACGGAGCTGCTTTTGGTAATTTTGATTATTTGTTGTGCGTTTTTATTCCCTTGTATAATTATTTCACGCGGTTAAAATTTTCTTATGTACATGTCTTGCCTATAGTTAATCCTTCATAAGCTAGCAGTTGACTAGCGAGGATTAACTAATTGCCCTTTTTTATTTGTAATTTATTGTTTGATGTTTTTTATATGAATTGCCATTTTTATGTTTACTTGTCTTTTGTTCATATTTCCTCCGATCTCACTGAGCTGCAGACACTGGGTGAATCGGACTGAGGATGGGTAATAATCCTGAAACAGGCTTGCCTTGGATTCCCGGTGTCAAAACTACAAAAAGCAGCTCAGTGATTGTTATTTGTTGTTGTTTTTATTCCCTTGTATAATTATTTCACGCACGTTAAAATTTCCTTAGTCATAGAATGTTTTCTTTGAAAAAGACTAAAAGAAATCTGGTAAATACTTATATAATTTATATACTTATATAAAAGAAAACTTTTATTTATTTTATATAATTTCACAATATAAAGTACAATTTTTACAAACGTTTTAGCCTGCAAATGTATTTTGCTGAAAAAAATCTTGTTGGCGCTCATGGCTAATGTGTTATCCGTTAAGCTAATAATGGAACAGATGAAATGGAAGAAGTATTCGAGCATTTCATCTGTGGGGATGGTTAAAACGAGATGACTCAGACGGATATATATATATATAAAAAGAATAGCATTTAACTTGCTGAGTATCTATCTGCGTAATACTTCAGGAGGAAGATTGAATAATATCATTAATGAGCTTCGAATTTATGTATTTAAATATTGTACAGATATTAGTGAATGAATGTCGCAAAGGCGAATTACAATAGCCTTTGATTTGAGCGATTCTAGATTTCACGGATAATTCTGGACATCTGAAGATAAACGGATCCATACGAAGCAAGGATGTCCGATACAAATAAAATTAGTTTGAGTAAAGAATCAAATTGCATTGGAAAAAGAACTTACACAAGTTACACAAAGACTTATATCTTACAAGGATTTACATCTTTGTAACTAAATACTTTAATACTGCATGCAAATATCAATAAAATACATTTAATTTTAGATACTCAAAGGTTTTTTATTTGTAATAATTAATGGATTTTCGGTAATTCACCCAATGCTAATAATTTAGAGTTAAGTAAATGAATGTGTTCTTATCCTTTTACCTTTTGTACGAACGGTGAGAGGCCATTTGCGCATTGGGAGTCATGAATCCCTTCCATATACAATTTCCTAACAATTGTTGATTTTTCTTCGGTCCAATTATATGATTTCCAATTGACTGATTCTCTGCTGAGTACCATGCCGAAAAGGTAGGCATTTTGAGAAGCAAATATTAAATTATCTCTGAAATAAAAAAAGAGAAACTTAATTACATATTTAAGCTACAGTTAAGACTGACAAATACTTTCTATATATTAGAAATCCTGATTCAAATAAAACAATAACAGCTTAACAAAGAGCAATGCTTAATTCGGTTATGGATAAAGTACGCAACCTGTTTTGTTTATCAATGTCCGATTATTTTTTTTTATAATGAACTAGCTTTAGCCCGTGACTTTGTTCACCTTTTTCTTCCCTAAGGAACTGGTTGGAATTTCCTGTTAACAAAAGTCAAAACGTAATGGGACCTAGGGGTTTTATGCTCTGCTTCCCACTGATGATCGCCATAATAGCGTGAAACAGCTGTTTGGGAATGGAGCTTTGCACTAATAAAACACTAGGTCCTCTACTTTTAATGTGTTTAATAATTTTTAGGCGATTAATTTGATGCCTACAGAAAATCCATTTGTGGCCAGCGGAGTCTGGCACATGGTTTTCTATTCTTTTCTTTTTAATGTGTTTTTTATTTCTTGCTTTTAATCTTGGAGGTTCCACTCTTGTTCTTACTTTAAAAGTCTTGTTACTTTTTATTATTTAGCATTGTTACTAGTTATTATTATATATGCATTCACAATCTCTATTATATTCACAAAAGTCTTATATTCTTATATTCACAATTCATTATTGTATTTACAAAAGATCTTTGTTACCATTTATTATTCAAAATTCTTTGTCACTATTTATTGTTTAAATGGAATTTTAAAGTAATACGAATTCTAGAGGAAGCGGAATATAATTTTCCTATCCTATTTCGTCCGATGAAGTCTTTTCGCAAAGAAAAGACGAAAAATATCACGATTAAATGGATGTTTTTAGGAGTTTTATGAAATGTGTCATTTATTTAATATGAAATTCTTCTTGATTTGTTTTTAGGGCACTGGTCGTCTTATTAAACATTTTTTTTTATTGAATAATTTTTGAATTTCCTCATTTAGTTATTCATTGTCCGAAAAAAAAAAAATATAACTTCTCGTTTGAAGAATTTCAAAAGAATCAAGTTCGATTATGGGTAGCTGCATCTTTATTTTTGTTTTGATATACTTAATTATGGGTCCAGTAATCAGTGGTAAAGCGCTTATCTGCAGCCTGAAGAACCCATATTTAATCCCCGACCCCATCGGAGGCTAGGAATCTTTCCACCTTCAGACAGGTCTTAAGCCCATTGCACATGGATCCGAAAATCGGATGGTCGGATCCACGAATCGGGCTTATTCTCTTTCACATGGCCACGAAACGTCGCCTATACGAACGATTTGAATGTTACATGTCGTATAGACGACGTCGGAGAGAGTTTCGTCGCCATGTGAAAGAGAATGCGCTCGATTCGTGGATCCGACCGTCCGATTTTCGGATCCATGTGCAATGGGCTTTATGGTCCAACCTCCGAAAAATGGGTACCGAGTTTCTTTCCTGGGGCGGTCGTCGGGCTGATCATCCGAACTGAACTTAGTCCTGTTGATCGGGCTACATCGGCCTTTAGTGGGAACTTAAACTTTCTTTTTTTAAGTATATTTAATTTCTCCTTTTTTTAATAACGATGAAAATAACGTATCATAGACAGCATAGTGTTAATGTAAGCACTGTTTTTTCGATGCAACATACTAAAAAAAAAGCAATAACTATTCAGAGATTCCAAGATTATTTCTATTTCCTATTTGATTGCCTTTATTTTCATTTGATGTTATCATTCAGGAATATTTGACGTCGTTACATAACATGTGTTGTAATGTTATAAGATTCTGAGGTTTTTTGAATATTGCTTTCATAGGTGCGATTTTCATATGTTCTATGGAGATTAATTAGAATTTAAAAAAGAATATTGCAAACTTATATGTAATCTTGGTTAACTTGTATATTATTGCAAATCAATTAGAAATTATTATCAATATCAGAATAATTCGGATCTCACTGGAAATAAAAATACATAGTAAAATTATTGACAGTTGTTAAGTAGGTGTCAAAAATACTTGAAGTCGTCCTAATGTTTCTTGTTTCTCAAATATAGGGATGAGAAAATCACAGAAAATTGAAAAATATAAAGGGGAGAAATAGAAATTAGAAGCAGGACGTACGTCACACTCTTTTAAAACCGAAACTTAAGCAGTTTATCACTATTAGCAATTCGTCAATTTTTTTCTATGTTGTATTATTTTCATACGAAGTTCCTTTGTATAATAGGTACATATAATCTTTCTATTTTAATGGATTTCTCAGGAGGAAAGAGATCAATATTCCGAGAGGTCAAATATCAGCTATTCTTAGGAAAAAAATGTTTTTACAAACATTCCAATGATTTGTTACAGTTTATAACAAATTGTCAAAAAAAAATAATCGTCAACATCAATGCAATTTGCAATTCGTGAGAAAGCATTGCATATTCATCTCGTGTATCCAACACTTGTACAGTCAAAATAGTGATTCTGTGTCTTCAGACATTGGCGCAAGATGTCGGGAAGGAAGGATATTTTTGCGCGCAAAATTCAAAACATGTGTATATTAAAAATTCAGCTATATCTTGGAAAGCGCTCGGAATAGGACACATTTTTATATGTATAATTTTTTTTCTTAGAATGACCGATTTCTCACAGAATACTGTGCATTCCTCTTGGGATATCCTACAAAATATCCACCAATATTGCCACATAATCATTTTTAAAAGGTTATTTAAGCAATCTTGGCTAACGAGAGTGATGTTCCAATTTTAATCTGATATCACTGATGTAAAGGAGTTGAGTTTCTAGGCAACAAACTAGACGTAGACAAAGTACCAAATGGTTATAATTAAAGTTGACCTATTTAAAACATCCTGCAGTTGTAACCAATAGTCGTAGAGACACCAAAAGTTGTACAAATACTATTCAAAGGATGCGCTCAACGATTCTGCTAAATAAAAAAAATGGTATAAAATCGTCCGTTAGAGGGCGTTTTTACAGCTTTATGAACGGAAAACGAAAACAGAATGGTCAAAAATACATTTATTTGATACAAACAGTGTCAGATGCTTGACCGAGTCATGTGATATTCCCCCTGACAAATTTGTGTCCTTTGCAGACGATGAACTGTACGCTCAACCGCTGACCGTAGGTGATCACCCGTGATAGTTCGCACATGTAGTGAGATATTGTCTTTTAGTTCTGCTAATGTTGCATTTACTCCACGATACACCACATCCTTTAGGTATCCCCACAACCAAAAATCGCATGGAGTTAGGTCAGGAGAATATGGTGGCCAGGCAGTAGTGCACAAGCAACTTATTACTCGATCATTGGTAAAGTGTTGATGCAACAAAGTTTGCACGAACCTTCCAATATGAGGAGCTGCACCAACTTGCATAAAAGAGGTTGAATCAAGACACTGCCTTTCCTGCAGCTGGGGTATCACAAAGTTCTGGAGCTTGTCACGATATCTAGCCGCAGTCACGGAACATGTTTGAGGACCAACAGCAGTAATTTCTTCAAAAAAATAAGACTCAGGATAAAGTTGGGTGTAAACTAAACCAGACTGTAAGCTTGGCGAATGCAGAGGCATTTGCTGGAAAACGCGTGGATTTTCTTTGGCCCACATACGGCAATTTTGGGTATTCACAGTACTATTCAAATGAAACGTCGATCAAAGGATGTCCCATGGCCACGACATATCAACTTCCATCCTCGCCAGAAAGGTCAATGCAAATGTGAGTCGTTTCTCCTTGTCGCCTGGAAGCAGTTCATGTCTGTGACTGATCTTGCATGGAAAAAAAAATGAATTAAGTTTCTTAGGATCTTTCTAACTGTGCTCCAGGATAGATTTAATTGCTGTGATGCGGCTCGGCACTACCTGAACCTGCAGCATTCTCCAACGACTGCTGAACGATTGATGTGGCAACGTCTTCAATTACGTGATCACCGACACACTTTCGTCCTCTGCTACGTTGCACACTTAAAAGATCCGGTTTCTTCACCAATTTTTTCACCATTTTTCTCATACCTTGTGGCGACATCGATTCATAGCGTACTTTTGAAGCCCGACGAAATTCACGAATCGCAGCTACAGCACTACCATGACTTTCATAATAAAACTTGGCCATCAACGCACGTTCTTGCAGTCATCGTCATCGCTGCTGTTGCTAACGACACACATTTGTCAGAGGGAACATATTGAGCAATATCACATGACTCGTTTAAACGTCCGATGCTGTTTGTATGAAATAAATGTGCTTTTGAACATTCTGTTTTCGTTTTCCGTTCATATAGCTGTAAAAGCCCCCTCTAACGAATGATTTTAAAACTATTTTTTTTTTTCAGAAATGTTGAGCGCATCCTTTGAATAGTACGTGTACAACTTTTGTATCTCTCGACTATTGGTTGCAGCTGCAGGATGCTCTAAATAGGCCAACTTTAATTATAACCACCTTTTCAAAAATTATATACAAGAAGGTTATAATTAATTTTTGAAATTAACTAGTTACAGTTATTAGCAAATAAAACTCAGTGAAAGCTATTTTTCAAAGTGTGTTTAATTACTTACTCATTGAATTGAGGAATTCCTAAGCTTTTTTCCACTGATTTCGGATGCAAATAAGAATAACAATAGGCGAGATTAACAGGAGGGTAGTAACGTACAAGTAGCATACACATTTCATCTGTGGAATCAAGTCCAAACTATAAAGAAACAAATATCTTTTGAAATTAGTCAGTCTTCTCTACTTAAGTTCCAAAGATGGTACAAAGCAATCAAGACAGAATTTACCACATTCGTTACATTTAATATCATAAATAAACTCATCAAGTTGTGAAACAATGAGAAAGGTTTCTAGATGTAAACTAGAGGAACAAGATGTTTCTTTTTTTTGATAATTAACCCGCTATACCATATTTCATTATATATCACAACTTATTTTTAGCGACCCATTTGCTGGGAGCTACTGTGATAGCGACCAAAATCGGTAGCTGTTGTTTCTGCTCTGTCCATCCGTGTCTGTTCTCCCGTAACAACTCCCAAGCGGAAGGTCGGATCTGGAAACGGACCATCGTTTCAGAGATCCAAACATAGGAATGGGGTATTTTCAGGGGTCAACGCCCCCCCCCCCCCAAAGTTCCAGATATTTGGTATTGTTTTCATTGGATTTCCGCTATTATCTTTATATGTTAGAAATGCAATCATTTTTCGGTTGTTAGCTATAGTCTGATAGATAAGGTCTCAGACTCATATGCTGGAGGTTGTCGGTTCGAATCCGTATATCTATTATTTTTTTTTTCTCAATGTTCACATGGGTTTTTTTTTTCTTGTTTCCTACCTATTTTTTACTTTTCCTTACGTCAATATACTTCCTTTTTTTATTATTATGGGTCGCCCTTAAATTTATGCTTTACTTCAGTTGTTATAAAATAACTTTACGTTTTCTTTTCTTTTTTTTTATTTCCTGTAAAAAAAATGCTTAAAGGAACTCCTGTAAGATTTTGCTTTTATCTCTGAAGATTTTGATCTTTCAGATAGGTTCTATGTTTACTCAGCCCCCTTTTTAAGATGCTTTCTGATTGTAAAGGCGGCCGAGGTTGGACATGCCATGTGACTTTTCGTTGTGTGCCGTTTTCATAAGGCTTTGGAATCTTTACTCCCTTGTCCCCATCTTGTGATTTAGGTTCCATTAACTTTTTTTTCTTTTAACTCTTCAATTTTTTTACTAAATATATTACTTTTGGAATCTTCAATGTTGATTTCTGTCTTTAAAAAGCTGACAACACTGGAAATAACTTTGATTATCTCAAAGAAAGGTAGAGAGCGATTTCCTACGATAGACTGATACTCTTGGCAGTCCTCTTTATCATCCCACGGCCCAACGGAACTTCGACGGCATACTATGACCAGTTGGGCTGCCGTTCTTGGCAAAGCATTTCGCGCCAGTTTCAACAGGATAACACCTGGCCACACAAGGCACGGCTCTCCTACGACTGCCTCCGTAATGTCGACTCTCTTCTATGGCCAGTCCTATCGCCCTCTCACCAATCTCTCACCAATCGAACATGTTTGGGCCATTATGGAACACCGCGTACATCCATCCCGGAATGCCGCTGAACTGGCCCGTCAATTGGACACATCTGGCACCTTATAACCAAGGACGCTATCCGTGAATTATATGCATCTATGCCACGGCCAGAGGATGCCCTACAACTTACTGATTTGTACCATTTGTGTAACTATTTTACCGAATAAACGGTTCAACTATTTTCGAATTGTAATGGCTTCCTTTCCTATACATGTACATCGCAACTTTATTGACTTCTCGATTGAATGACTCCTTCCGGAAGCTTCCTTTTTTCTTATTTTTTTGTCAAAGAATGCATTCTATAAGCTTCTGTAGAATGTTATGCTTGCCTAAGAAAGGGCTAAATCGCATACAAATAACTATCACTGAGCTGCTTTCTGAATTTTTGATGCCGGGAATTCTAGACAGTCTGTTTCCAACCGATGAAGGTTAATAAACAGGAAACAGGCTGTTTTGGATCCGGTATCAAAAATTCAAATAGCAGCTCAGTGATTATTTGTGTGCGTTTTAGCTCTTTATTAGTGACAATAACTGTTTGCCCAAGTATACGGTTTCTTTCATCGTTGGAATCTTTTGATGATTTACATACAGATTTCTGAAAGCTATATATAAGTAGAAGAAGAAACAAAGATATTTTTAAGTGATGAAAAGCGCCTCAGTTTGTCGCATTTAACTATTGATCAGTTCATTTGACAATAAACTGTACAGAAATTAAAATAAAAACAAATAATTTAAAGATCAATAACTTATAGATGATAAACATTGAAAATAAAGCATTGACATGTTTCGGGTACCCGTTAAATTACCTTCCTTCAGAATAAAAACACAAAGGAAATAAACAGTTAATAGGTTTCAAAAGCAAGACAGGAACCAATCATCAATCCCATAAGATGCAGACCGCCAGTGCTCAAGGAAAAGCGTTTCTGATTGGTTAATTTTTTTTATATGTTTATTTGGTTGCTGATTGGACTTGTCATACTTTGGTGATTTCGTAAAAAATATTGTTAAAAATGACTGTTATCAAAGACGCTACCAATCATTTGATCAAATTTCAATTACTGTTCATTGGTTTACTTACAACGGTTCCTTTCGATCGCTTTAAAGTATTGTAAACACATTTGACTGCTATTGTATCATTCTGGAAAAAAAGACAAAAATGAAACATAAGCATATTTCAATATTAATACATCAACAAAAACAACTTTACATTATTTGAAGCATTTAACAAAAGAAGAAATTTAAAATCCATTAACAATTTTTGTTTGTTTGTAGAGAATTATTAATCTGCTTAAAAATAGGAAACAGTTTTAGAATGAAATTTTTTTTAATAAAATTGTAGATAAATGTTAAGTGTAAATGAAGTTTAATGAAAAAAATAATGAATACATTTGGAATAAACGACAGCGATTGGCATAAACCCGTGTGTAGGAGAAATGATTATAAGGCAAGGGATAAGGCAAAAGTCGCTGAACACCGCCTATAAAATGCAAAAGGAATTGTGTTGGATAACATTGTTCATGATAGAAACATGTAAGGCTTAGGGGAAATCATTTGAGTAGGCCATTTTGTTATAAGATATTCCTTTCCATTTTAAAAGAGATGGTAAGGACTTTTCCTAATCCTGACTTGTGAGTGTTAACTAGGAGATAACATATTAGTTTGATCACCAAATGTAATGTGTCCACAGTTACTTTTTACTTTTTATGATGATTATAAATACATGACATTTGTTTAATACAACTGTTTTAAAATACAGCTTTTTTTTTAGTTTAGAATTGTTACTTTTTTTGTGCTGTATTGCGATCACATCAAAGAAAAGATCTGAAAAAGGATTGATGATTCTCTGACGCTCAAACAACTGGTTTCATTTAACAATTCTATCGGCGAAAAAGACACACTTTGATCCTAATGAAGAAGCCCAAGCGAAGTACCAAAAGAGAACATTTTTTCAAATTATTCCGTGGGAAGGAAATACTTATCCGTTGCCAAGAATTCCTGAACGATGCGTAGAAGACAGACTTCAAAGGAACCGTAAGGTGAGGTTTGCACCACTTTTTTTTTTTATTTTGTAACTATAAATGCAATTTTTGTGTATTTATTCTTAAAGGTATAATAAAACGAGGAATAAAATTTCATTTTTTGAAAATGCTTAGGTTATTTTTTTTACAGGACATAAGAAAGTGGTGCGAAATATCTAAGGAAAGGGAAGGATACTCTGCACCACTTTCAAAATTGATTGCTCTCATCACGTCCTCCCAATTATACTCCATGACATCAATGTGTTGACCAATTCCATGCTTTTTCCGTTCATCTTAATGGAGGGAACCGATCTTAATGTTTCTTACCAAAATACAGGTTTACCATCTAAATACAGCCTACCTAAGAAGGTCTAAAATCGGTCTACAAATACTCCAAAACATTATTCGAAAGAATAAAAGTAAGTTTAAAAACTCAAGCTATCTGAAAATGATAGCGACCTAGAAATTCCACAAGGGAAGGGAACTTTGGTTCAAGTGTATTCAGTGTTTTATGTCGGCCCAAGTGTTTGTGCAGATGCTGAAAAGGACGTTTATATTTGTGATTTTGGAAATAGACAATTAACATTTAATTAGCTTTTTTTCATATTTTGTTTTAAAACAATTCGAGTATTAAGAGTAAATTTTTGTTGGTTGCCCATATTTGGAACACTATTTCAAACAAGGTAGGATAACGATTAGTAAACCAATCACAGTGCTTCGCAACAGCTTCTGAGTCACCTTTACTTTACAATAGACTGCGCTGGGATAGTCTAGAAAATGCGCACGCGAGTCTCTTTGTGACCCCATGTTATCTTACCCACCCCTATTTAAGTGGAATAATTGTCATTCTTAACTCAAACCTTGTTAATACACTGAATTCCTAATAATGATTTAAAAAAAAATTAAGTTGAGAAACTGTGAAAAGATTTAAAATGGGAAGAAAAAAATGAAGAATTAGAATTATCCATGAGGGGATCGAACCCACGACCTTCACGTTATTAGCACGACGCTCTAACCAACTGAGCTAACAGGCCACCTACAACATTCACGAAATCCTAAAACAGTCGCTTCCTAAGTATCTACTTTAAACAACGTGATACTAATTTTGGAAAAAAATAAAGTAGTTATCAAAATCGCAATTCTAAAGGATTACATAACCAATATCTCATAATGTCATAAGTTGAGAAACTGTGAAAAGATTTAAAATGGAGAGAAACAAATTGAAGAATAAGAATGGTCCCTGAGGGGATCGAACTTGCGACCTTCGCGTTATTAGCACGACGCTCTAACCATCTGAGCTAACAGAAGCCGTTGCGAAGCATTGTGGGGTATGTGTTCACTGTCAGACAGACAAACCGGGGATATAAGGCGTCTTTCAGAAGCCTAAAACCAGATTTCTGTAACTTTAAAAAAAAAAAAAAAAAACTGAAGCAGTTTTCTTTTTTTTGTTTTTGTTTATTTGAACCTTTTATGTCTTTTATTTTTATAAAATAAATCTCTTTATATCTTTTGTTTTTTATATCTTTTTATTTCTTTTTTTTTATAAAATTGTTAGTATTTTTAGTATTTAAAATTTATAACTAATATTTAAGCAATAAAGAAATCAGGCTATTATTTCCAACTACTTAAAAATTAATAAGTACTATATTTACAGATTAGAAGGAAAAAAATTTAATTTAAAAATTAAATACATACCTTAATAAGAAGCAATAATATATAAACTTCAAAATTAGGCATATGTAATCGAACGGACAAAACTCAAAACCAAACCTTCGAGTTTCGCAAAGCAAAGATTTCAATCAATCATTTGCAATTTAGAAAATTTAAGAAAGTATAGAATATAAGAGTAAAATTAACTTATATTACTAAACTTATAAAGCCGGACAATGACATTAAATTTGAAAATACCAATGCAATGATGAAACATTGTTTATTGTCAAAATCAAATATTGATTCGTTAATTTATTTAGTTATAAATTTTAAATACTAACAATTTTATAAATAATAAAGAAATAAAAAGATATAAAAAACAAAAGAAAATAAAACAAGAATATTTAAGATAAAAAAAGAGCAAAGTCTTTAAATATTGCGTTTTAGTTTTCTAAATTCTAAATTTTAATTTCTGTTTTCGCCGCTTATGCCGATAACGACGTGTTGATAAATTGGCTTTATCTTCACAGAAACAGTGATTTGATCTTTGCATTGGTATTTTCAAATTTCATGTCACTGTCCGGCTTTATATGTTTAGTAATATAAGTGAATTTTCTTCTTATATTCTAAATTTCCTTTTCTAAATTTTCTAAATTGCAAATGATTGATTGAAATCTTTGCTTTGTGAAACTCGTAAGAGTTTTGCCCGTTCGATTATATATATACTTGTATAATTATAATATGATTTATGTTTCGAGTCGACAACTTCGTTGCTTTGTTTTGGCTACGAAGACAATTCTAGAGATATTTTGGAAAATTGATTTTGCGAGACCTTTAAATGGTGTTAATCAATCAACTTTGCTTATCAATGGTATGGTATAAGGTAATTAAACTAAAAAGGAACACGGAAAATACCTATTTTTTAATGAAAAGAAAATAGAGAAAAGAGACACTTTTATTTTGAAGAACTGCAGAATGTTAGATTTTTTATTCTCTTATTACTAAAATACAGTCAATCAACAATCAGTGTTATAGCACTAAACCTTTGTTCAATGATAAAAACTTAATGATACCAATTTATTTATCTCCGAATCCCTGCTATTAATAATAATTATTTTTGAGACTATAGAAAATTGTAAATGTTATGGACATATGAGGGAATAGAAAAGATGATGCATAACTTGATCAAAAGATGTCACTTCCGACTAAATAGTACGCCAATTGTGAAAAAGAAATCTTAAGCCTTGAGCCATTCCAATAACATACAAAATATCTGAATATGCCAGCTATCAGCCTTTCGAACATTAAATAAAAACTTTTCACATCTCTGGCATTGCACGAAGATCAAAAGAAACAATGTCGAGAACGTGAAAACATTGTTTTAGATGTTTGGCAAAGCTCATATCTGGCCAATCCTAATATTTTATACGTTACTATGATGGAATATACTGGGCAATATACGTTTTGGTATAATTAAGTAAAGTAGTTATTATAAAGTATACTTACAGGCAGAATGTAAAAATCATTGATATACACATCGTTCTGAAAAAAAATAACGAAATGAAGTTAGTCGTTGAATAACTACTTAATTCAATTAATTAAGGTAATTAAGTTAACCTTATCTGTTTTATTCACTTATTTGGCCTTGCCCTTATCTATGCCTATTTGACAAACCACTTTTCAACATTTTTATATTCATGCCTTTTAGCTTGATTTTATGGGATTTCTTCTATGCTTGTTTTTGTCCTATATTCTGCTTTTACCTTAGTACCGACGATCGTTAAAACTGAGCCTCGTATGGGAAATTCTTACCTACGTATCAGTGTTCTGACTACATCACAGTGGGATTTTAATTTAAATTCTAATTTTATGTCATCTAATTTTATATCTGCCAGATACTCAACTTTATTTGGCTTTATTTTGGCTGCTACTGTTTTATTATAAAGGCATATTAAAAATAAGCTCAAATATCCATTGCATAGTGGGAAATAAGCATCAGCAACGTGAGGATTAATTTCATAGACTGAGAAGGAACATCTAAATATTCGTGATGCGTTGAATAGACAAAGATGAAAACAATGTTCAAGTTGACTTAGGATGTTCATTACGGCTGGATTTTTCCAACCACTATATTAGTGGCGGTCACTGCACCTTTATGAATCCTTAATAATAACAAATGGGAAACTCTGTGAGTTTGTTTGTTTGTCTGTCAATCACGCCTCAACAGCGCAGTGGATCTGAATGAAATTTTGCATGCAGATAGTCTACGACACGGGGAAGAATGTAGACTACTTTTCATACCAAACGATCATCCATGGGATAGGCACCACAAATCTGAATGAAACAATTCCCAAACCTGTCGATGACCGCAGTTTTAAATCTCGCTAAATTTTGTAGAAAGGTAAGCATGGTCCTCGGGCAACACAGACTACCGTTATCCCGAAATTCCAAACAGTTCCTTATCCACGCAGACAAAGTCGCGGGCAAAAGATAGTTACCGTATAATTGAACCCTCGTATGTCATTAGACTACACGTACATACGCCTTTAAATAATAACCTGATGTGGATACATCTATCAGTGAAACTCCAGCAGAATACCTCATTAAAGATATCCCCTGCCTCTTGTGTCTCGAGTGTAACAGTTCTTTAAATTGGTCTCTGTTTCCTTATACACCTCGTATCTATTCAGTAATCTCATTTATTAACTTTCAAATATAACTATATTTTTTAAATATTTCTGTAAAAAAAGAGTTCTAACCTGAATTCTAGAAAACATGAACAAAGAAAGATTTTGAAGTTTTAAAGTGCGTCTTGAAATTCAGTAATTTAAAAAAGTCATCGCGCGTATTTTTATATATATATATATATATATATATATATATATATATATATATAAGAAGCTTTAATAGCTAAATGTCATAATGTCCTACCTGAAACTGAAAATCAATGTTGTCATCCACCAGTCGTTTGATTTCGACTCCATTACGAAATTGATAAACATAAAATTTTGAAACTAATAAAGAAAAAATGAATTACATTTATTTGTTTTAGTCTTTTATATCTTCTTCACATTATCAACATCTAAAGAAAATAATCGAATCATTGTTAATATAAGATCAAAATTATCATTATAAAAGTTTAACTCGCATAGGATAAACGATGAAAATAGATAAACAGAAGAATATTCATTAAAAAAAAATCACTAATTTTTTTGAATTTAAGCTTATAAGCCAATATAAGGTTCAGTGAAATTAATTGATTCCTAAGACTGCTTTACACTTGCCATTGAACTAAGCAACATCTAAAACAGCTTCAGGGTAGATTGTCAATAATTAGACGTCTTACGTATTTTATAGCTATTTCTTCCATCAGGAAAATTTACATGAAGAATTGATAAATAGATGCAAATAATTATAAATTTAATGCCGCTTCTATACAAAAACAAAGATTGTTTTGAATGAAATAACGTTAATTATTCATTGCGTGAGAATGGCATTAATTAATTATAAAGACAATTTTTTAAAAAATTTCTTCGTATTTCTTTTTGACATTGTTGAAAATAAAATCCTGATTCAGTGAACAGCTTCAGTTTTTTAAGCCCGAATTCTGTTGCGACTTTGGTTAATAATTTAGAATCCAAGAAAACAATATGAAAAGATTTGACTGCTTATGAATATGAACTTTAGAATCCTACATTAAGCAGATACAAGCACAATTGGACTAAAAGTAGTTACTGCTTGATACCAGACGACTTGGTATCAGATCATGTATAATAAATGGAAGCAGTCTAACACGATCTGGTTCTATTTTACAACAAAGATGTGGTACATAATACCTATCAATTAAAATAAAGTGAAGCTGTCCAAATTCAAATAAAACTTGTAAATTTGTTTGAATGCCTTTTCTTTACTTTATATATTGCTTGAACCGGTTTGATTAAAACTAAAGAATTAAATTTACTTAATTGGCAGTAGATTATGGAAGAATATAAATCCAACTTTGGTAACTTATTCTTTACTTAAATACTCATAATACAGAGGCAAACTAAATATTAAGCTTCGTGTTTAATTATCGAACGAATCGAATACTAATATTCTATTTGACTTAATTTCTTTCTAATAGTTGGATAATCTTCTAGACGATCTCGTACGATCGGAATAATTCTATTAATCTATTAATACTACTTTGTATTTAACATCAATTGTCTTTTTCGACCATTTAAAATGTTATTGTAACTTTCGATTCTCAAGACCTTATCGACTAGATGATACTTTAATTAAATCTGACTTCTATGTTGAACTCGTCTCGTTCGGAAATATAAATCTGCTATCTTTCAAATGAATACTAGCTATAATTCCTCTTCTACGTCGATCCTCGTCTCGTTCGGTTCTTCTTGTAGAAATCCTAAACTAACCCTAGATATGTGTTCTTCTAACTGCCTAGACCTTTCTGTAGTTTAGTCTGATAAATATAGTTAAAGTTTATCTTACCGAAGAACTGCGAACAGGAACATCTGAACATCATATACGAACATGACATCACCGGTGTTAATTTGCCATAATGCCTTTGGACTTCAGTTTCCATTTCTTCTGCTTCATCATCATCGTCAGTAAAAGCTTTCCAGACTTAATTCTACCATAACGCACAATGGTACTTCGACGGCATTCTACGACCTGGTGTTTTGTCATTACTATCGCAGAATCATCGGATCATTTTTCAACAGGATAACATCCGGCCACACTCGGCACGGCTCTACCAGGACTGCCTCCGTAATGAGGACACCCTTCCACGACCAGTCCGATCGCCCGATCTGTCACGAATCGTTTGAACCACATGTTTGGGCCATGATGGGACGCCACCTACAACTATTCCTGAATGTCGGCGAACTGGTTGGAAACTATCTACCATGCTTTACCATGGACACTACCCAGGACACTATCCGTGAACTGTATGCATCTTTGTCATGCCTTGTAACTGCTTGTGTACGAACCAGAGGTGCGACTACAACATACTGATTGTTCCATTCGTGTGGCTGTTGTATCCGAATAAATGGCCCAACTGCTCTGGAATTGTAGTGATTTACTTTCCTATAGATGTATGTTGTACTTTTCCCAATTGCCATCTCGATTAGATAATTCTTCCGGGTGCTTTGACAAATAGGGGAGACTTGCCCAAAATCGTACCTGCGCTGCATTGTGACATACAGGCCGATGTAACTGACCAGATATCGTAACTGTGTGGAAGTAATTAAAATATGGTACTTTCATTTTGTTTTATTTCACGTTAGTTAATGATACGATATGAATGTTTTGTTTCTGATATCATGTGTAAAAGCGTTGTTATGCAGTTTTAACGCTATCTCTCACTAGTTGGCGCTGGTAGATGGAACATGGTTGTTCTGCTCATGTAAAGCAATATGATGTTGGGCTGAAGTCAGAGGCACTCGAAGATAATGTTAGAAACCTCTGATGTTTGCCATGAATTTGGCAATGTGATTTGCACTTGTCCGATAGCGGGAGAATAGATGTACGATTCATCCATTTTCATCAACGGCTTGGGATACAAATTGTAGTAGGCTTCGGCAGACATGTGTAGGCCTATCTGGGAATCTCGGTAAGCCGGCTAATCAACAAGTCCAATCTGATGCCAGCATCAAATTAGAGTTATACAATTTGGGTCGATAATGGTATATTGGAGAGAGCTTTACTGGTAATATCGTCAAGCGTCCTGAACACCTTTTTCTCTTGGTCGAATACTGAAAGTTGAATCGACAGACATGGAGATGGTTCGAACGCCGTTATGCCTTACGTTGCCAAGGGATGAAATTCATGTTATCATCATAGAACTTCACTGATAAGGTAGGAAGATTTGAGTTATCTTTCACGATGGATTATCAACGAGTGAAGAACTGGCATTTTGAGTATAATAAAGAGACAATCTAGAAAGTCGAATAAGATATGTTCGAATTATTGTATTAATAGTAATATGTCATATATTGTAATGTAAAAGCTAATCTAATCACAAGGAATTAGTGATTATTTAATGGATTCATTTTAAGAGAGCTTTAGATAAGATATAAAGTTAACTTATTGTTATTAATGTCACAGCGTTCAATATAATGAAATGAGTAATTTGATGTGACACTAATGTATGTCAATTAATTTATTTCTGAGTTTTAAGATTCACATTGTAATCTTAATTTAAAGATAATGTCCTCAGCGTTTAATTGAATAATAATTAAGCTCAATGATATTATGAATATTTAGTTTAAAGAATTCATACTCAGATGAAAGACTAAGTATAGAATGAATTCCAGATTTTTATTCTGATAAGTTCAATCGAACATATGTTGTATCTGATATTAGAACATACATTATAGATACTTGTTGATTTCAATTATTTAATTGAATATAGCGTTAATTGAACGAATAGTATTTGATATGTGTAATTGACTTATGCTTATTTGAACATAAAGTTAATGAATTCTCGTAGCAACTATTACTTAATAATTTCTCTAGTTAGAGATGTGTTATGATTACTAGTTTTAGACAAGTATCTTGTTAAATAAATTATGTCTAGTATTTTGATGTCAGAATGTTTCTTTTGTGAATATCAAGGTTAATCATTTACTCGCTCTGCAATCATATTCATCTAGATTTCTATTATGATTAATTACTTTAAATTTTGACCGAGTTCCAACATTCGATCATTTATTAGTTAATTTAATCGTAGTAGTTATCCAAAAACTGTCATTCGGTCTTATTGGCTCGCCATTAGAAGTGAAATTTATTGGCTTGTCATTAAAACAATTTTGTTTTGAAATTTTTGTAAACAACAGAGCTAGCCGCAGTTATTTTAAAAAAATAATAATCAAAAAGTAAGTTTTTTCTGCACTTTTTACTAATATTTTGGTCACATTTATAGGGTCGTGACATGCTTAATGTAATGCCTATCGTTAAATAGGGTTTTTAATGCAAGGTTGCTGTAAGTTATGAAATTCGCAGTAGCCGTTTCTTCTTTTCGAATGCCACTGTTTTTGTTTTGGGGTTGCGTCTGATTCGTACCAGCATACGTATTCTTTAATCGTGCCAGTACGATTTAAGAATAAGAATCTTATTAATAAATTATTTACTTTTATGTTGGCTAGATTAACTTTTACATAAATATAAATTACTTTTTTAACATTAGGATCAATAAAATACTATAGATTGTTATGTTTTGACGAAGGCAATATTATATAAAAAGACATTGCAGAAATGATTGTAATGTTATGTTTGCCCGCCTATATGACACAAAGGCTTCAGCCCTTGGACAAATTCTTTTTTAAGTCTCTAAAAACACAACTTCAGTCAGGTTTCTTCAAACTGCATGCGCTCTAATCCTGGCAAAGTTATAAAACGAGGTAATATAGCAAAACTTCATGCAAAAGTTATTTACCCAAAGGCAATGTGCTTGGACATAGCATTAAAAGGCTTCAAGTTCTGTGGTCTTTGGCTCCCCCAAACGAAATGTGATTCGAGATGAAGTTTCTGTGAAGTTAATGTGAAGAATATGAGACACTGGAACTTCACATTAATGCCTCAAATTTTCCAGCTTCAGTTACAATAGGCCCACCTCAAGCCCAAGAAAATTCACTGTCTTCTGCAGCTACGGACCTCGAAACTCAACCCTCTACTAGTTTGTCTCCTACATCGCCTACACCTTGCACAGATTCTCAACCAATTCAATACAACGTCCATTCTCCATTCATTGTCAGAATCAAGATTCAGGAGTTACCAAAGTGTATCCAAGTAAGATTAAGTATGTTCTTAAATCGTACTTTTCATCTTTTATAAAACAATTTATCTATGACAGAGATGTCAATAGTTTTGTTAAGTTTTGTTTTAATTATGTAAAGAGATAAATAAAGTTTTTAATTTCACTAGTTTCTTTTATTAAAAGCAAAGACATTTGACATTAAATACAAAACTTCTCAGGGGATACGATTTAGGCAAGTCTCCCCTGCTGCTTTGACAATTTTCTTTGTTGTCAAAGAGTGTATTTTTATAATAAATACTTCTCATATCATCATATTTCAACTTTCGTATAGATAAAGAGAAAAAAAGGACATAAAAACAATAATTTGCCATCAGAATTGGCAAAAAACTGCAAGACACTAATCACAACGTTCTACTAAATATTCTTATCTTGCATTATGAACAGAAGGAGAAAATTATTACTGAAACCAATCGTATCAGCAACATCACGAAATTTAACAGAAATAAAGGTGTCGATAATATGTTGTGATTCCGTAAATGTAGGACTTTCCAACCTAAAATGCTTGTGTTAGAAATCTCTACATTAATAATTCAGATTTAAATATTGATAGAAGAACTTCAAAATTAGGATCCTAATCTAAAAGAATGCCAAGATTAAAGTCTCCGTCCTTGAGTGGAAAGAAATATGGTACCCCTTTGACATAGGACTGGGAAAGCAACGTGGAGCAGAAATAATCAGGGAAAAATCCTTGATCCCGGCAAGGAATTGAATCATGCTTCCACCCCATTGATAAGCGTTTCAAGACAATAGAATTTAGAGATTTTCCAATATTGTCTGGAAAGTAAATTAGCTATTTTTGATCTCCGCGCCTGTAAATTGTAATAAAAAAACAAATTAATAATAAATAAATTTAACTTGCATGAAAAATTACTAAAAATTAAAACCAAGGCTGCGGAAGAATAAACAATAACGCCTTTCCTCAAAAAAAAAAGGACGAAACGGCAGTTCCCGATTCCCTCCGATGATGATATCGACAGGAGTGTAGCCTTGGTTTTCATTTTTAACAAATTCATAATATTTACAATAAATTAATTAACTAGCAGCAGTTTAATAACTAGTACTTACTGGCCTCGTGCCCGTGAAAACGAAAGCTCACAATTCGAATACCTTCTTTTGGAAATTCCTTTGTAATAAAATGAAAACAATGAAAATAATTACAAATAACTAAATAAACCTATTGTCATTAATTCATCCAAAAACAATTCACAAATTGGGTTACATACATATCCAACTTCATTTAATCCATAGATAACTTACATATTTCGGATGTACTTACATTCATTTTCAAAGATAACGAACACAAATTTAAAATCTCAATACAATAAACAATGTAATATGAACATATATACCCCAACAAAGTTATAAATATACATGCACATTCTATAATAATTCAATATTCAACAAATCTGTTATGTCCATAATTTCATGTTTTCTTTTAATTAGCTATTTGCTAAATTTTCGAATCAACAATCTTTCTTTCTTCTCAATGTATATACAATTGCTAATATCTTTTGACAAAATTGTCACTTCTTTCAAATTACATACATGATTTGAATTTTGTAATAAATGATCCTGCATCGCATCAATTCATGCTGTTTAACCCTTTTTATCAACAACTGTTTGGACTTTCCAGTATATTTCTTTTTACAAGTCTCACACTCCAACTGATACACTATACCAATTCAATGAAGTTTGGGAAGCTCATATCTGTGTTTTTTGAATATCTGTATTTTTTTGTTAAATTTATTAATTTTTTAATTAAATATAATTTCTGTAAAAATAAAAACAACAACAACAACAACAACTTCATCTTTTCTTGATCTCCTGAGTATTCTCAAAAGACAGTGACAATTTATCATAGCCCTACATAGAATCCGTTCCCTGCTTAGGAGGTTTTTTTTTTTTTTTTTTTACCCCAAGACATTACTTTTTGAAGAAGCAGTGACTTTTTGGAAAATACCCCTTTGTGGCAAAATATTCAATAATTTATTCATCGGAATACAAATCGTTTTGAAATAAAATTTCTTTAAAAATTTTCACACATTATATGTCTCAACAGATGTTGATAAAAAGGATTTTGTCACATCTATAAGCAGCACAGCAACAAGGATGGTGCTGTATCAACGAAGTGATGGTTAGAATGAAAATTCGAACATTTTAGAAAACCTTATCAGAGCAATCATATGCTAAATTTTCATTCTAACCATCATACGACAACAAAAAAAGCTTTAATTATGAATAATTTGAGAAGAATCGTTAACTACACAGAAAACAAAGACATTTGGCATAGCAAAATTAGGGAATTGGAAAATAGACTATTAATGAACGAATTTCCAAAGCATGGATTCAAAAAACATTTCGGGAATTTTTCAAAAAACGTCAACATAAGAGTAATGGGAATAATGAAACTAATTTTAAAAGATGCATTAAATTACCTTTAGGTATAAATGTTAATAATCCTATAAAAAAAGTTTGTAGAACGAATGAAATTAATTTAATGTATTTCAAAAGGAATAGTTTATTTAAGAAGGATAAAAAAGAAGAAAAAAATGTTATATAAAATAGGTGTAGTATACGCATTGCAATGTAGAGATTGCTTAGGCATATACATAGGAAGTATAGGAAGATCAATGTACGAACGCCTTCAAGAACATACTCGAGCGTTCCGCAACAATAACAAAAACATCTCAGAGTGGGCTAACCACTGTCTACGTTACGGATACAATCTGGACCCAATTACGAACATTATTTATAATATACAAGATGAAGGAAAAAGATTTATAATTGAATCTTGCCTTATAAACTGCCGTGAATGTTTTTAATAGGGATAAGTCCCTAAAAGTTAGTGGTGTTTCGTTAGGATTGTTTAGAGAAACATGAATAAAAAACAAAACAAAAAAATAAATAAAATTTTAAAGTTTAAATAATTAACCCTCACTTCTCCAAACTTTTGTATTATTTTGTATTATTTTATTTATGTATTATGTGTAACAAAAGTTTGACATGTTTTTGTTGGTATTATTATAACAATAGTCTGTTATACTTTGATATGTTATTATTGTTTTTCTTTTGTAATGTTGCTTTTCAATTTATAGAATGTTTATTCCCTTTTATGATTTATGATGTAAAATCTATGAAGAAATCTTAATGTTGAATTAAAGACGAAATATCGGTTGGAGTGTTTAAGATGGTTTATTTATTTCTTTAGTCTAAGATTATACGTAAGTATCTAATTTAAATTACTTCTCTCAATAAACGAATACATAAAGTATAAAGTTTCATGAACTAAAGGTAAGGTGAGGTAATTATAAAAGTCAGCTACGTCTAAAGAGAAACTACGTATATCAGTTGTATATTCTTTTTATACACTTAATCCTATTTTTTGCTTAACCTCCTATCATTTTTTGAATAGGTATTAAAGAATCGAAAATATAGCTTGTGTTAATGGAATATTTTACAACTAATTATAGATCTAGTTTTGTAATAATTACCAGAATCTTTTTTTTTTTGGACTTTTGGTAAGCCTTTTAGCAGCTAATCGATATTTATCAGATAACAATCTTTTAACTAATCAAATATCAAGTAATTTATTGCGTTTCGTAAGATTTATACTTTTTCAAGTATTTTTTAACAATTGTTCTTCATCGATAGGCATACTATACAAATACTTCGACTGGATAAAAGTTTAAGTATCATATAATCATAACCCTTTTATTTAGAATTAGAAATTATTAATCAGACTACTATTTCATAGTGGCATCTTGTTTTAAATTATTAAGAATAAATATTAATAATTTAAAAATAATTAATTGCAAAGGTATGGAGATTTGATTAACTGTCTTTATAACCTTTTTGTTATATAGAACCCACTTTTGTCCTCAATGTCTGCCATAAAAATATCAGATTTTACTTTACTGGAGGAACCTGAAAAATTTTGACATTTTTCTGAAACAATTAATAGATTGCTATTTAAGTCTTTATCAGAGTCATTAACAAATAAACTATTGTCTAGTAAAGCACGTATTGCCATTTTTCAATGTTGTACCCACAAGTTTTGTTTACTTTTTGTAATATTTCAATGCTTTTTTTAGCTGTCAATTTTGTAATATCGGATTAATTAAATATGGAAAATAATTTCTCACTAAAATTCTTTATCATGCTACGCAAATCTATCAATGCATAATAGTGATAAGTTTAAAATCTTAAACCTAACTTCTGCATCCTTACCTTCAATTTTATATACTTAAATGGGTTTCTTAATAATAAAGATTTGAGAAAAACTTTATTAGTTCTGTAAAGTTTGATAAAGATATGTTTTAAAGGCCTGATAGTGTAATTTAATACATAAATTTCTGTAAAGTTTGATAAAGATATGTTTTAAAGGCCTGATAGTGTAATTTTAATATATAAATTTGTCATTCTTTTTACTGCTGTCCATAAGCCTACTGCAAGAGAGAAGAAAAAGGGCCTTATTAGTGAGAAGTTGGGTAATTACTTAGTTCTCGGCTGTTTCGGATTAGGTTAGTTAGAAGCATGAAAAATAGAATCATAGGAAAGCTAAAAGTCTTATATCTAAAATTATTCTAGCATAATAAAGTATGAAAACTTTTTTTTGCTTTAATTAAGCAGATAGATTCTGTTCTTTTAAAATCATGTTTTAATTTTTCTTAATTGTTAATTTATACTAATTTTTAATTCGTATTAATTTTAATTTGCAGAAGCTCTTTTTATAAAAACTATATAATATTTATATAATAAATATTTTTTCTCTTTTAACAATTTTCTTTGTTTTTTTTTTTTTTTGTTTTTTTTTTGTTGCTGATCAGTTGCACAACTTAACTCTTTCCAAAATTTTGAAAATGCCTTTTTTTTTCCTAAAACCATCTCGAAAAGGTATTAGCATTAAAACCCAGTGAAATGCCTTCCAAGTCTGTGAATTATATTGATAGAATTCTTACCGAAGTACAAGTTGAAGAACAGATTCCAATGTTCGGAAAAGACTTTTCTTTCGGGGGAATGATTAGGGAAAAACTTGGTCCAATTATCATCGAGCTGTAATCATTTGGACGATATTTGTGTGTGTAGAAAAATCTAAAACCTGATGTATCTTGAGCATCTGTGTTATTAGACAAATAGTAAAAGTATTAATACAGTGACAAAAAAAATGGATAAAATAAGTAACATTTAATAATGCTACTGTTTTTGAAAAACAAATAATTATTAAAGTTAACATTTCTGTTTATATACTGTATATTTGGGGACAGTAAACAGTAGGCGAAATTCTGTATTCTCTTAAAACTAATAAATCATACTAACAATGATACAAACTTATTCTTGTTTTATTCATCATTCAATAAATTTAACTAATGATTTCTAAGGCTCATGTGGAAATATAATTAAATAATCCAAATTTGAATTAAGATAAGGTTATTCTGGGCAGTTCATATCTTCCTTTATGCCTCTTAACATAATTATTTTTAGAAAATTGCTTAATTTAAATTAAATATTCGATTGTGTACATACAGAAACGTATATACGAGTCTGAGGGATACGTAGTACAGTAGTATCAAAAGTGTATTGATTATCTATATATAGTTATAAACGTCAATTGTAGTATAGACGGGAAGGTAGGAGTATGGAATATAATTTGTTTTCCAATAGATAGTATTTGGTAAATTGATGTAACATCTGCTCACTAGTTGCTATTCAAATGTAATCACTTAAACAATGAAGAGTCTCTGAAGAGGAAAAATTCAAAAAAAAAATTATCATACTCATATCAGATCGCTTATATACAAGACCTCATCATACAGAAGACCAATCTCATAAAAATACTGATAACACAAGCCTTATTCCAATTGGATTTCACCATTTCTTTAATTTCTATTTCCTCTTTTGAATGATAGAAATAGATCTATTTCAGGTTGCCTGTCTTTACCAAAGAACGGAATAAAGCTATTTGAGGCACAGAAAACGTTGCTACTTTGAATCCTACTTTTTTTCCTGTTTTACTGCTTGAAAAGATTCTGTAAAGTCTTTTTCATTCTCACATTCTGTTTTTTAAATTAAATTGGGCACCTCTTGTAGAAAAAAATAAAAATAATGATTAAGTAAGGATTACACATATCTGTAAAGATAATTAGTGATTAGTAAAAATCCATCGTCCAGATACAGTTGCATCCAAGTACCCTGACACCGCGATGGTAGTGAGGTGGAGCACCATCTTGCTGTAGGTAAAATACCTCATCGCCTTTTTCTCGAATGGCAGGTTTGCAGCATATGCAGATACGTCTCACCAACTGCAAAAAAAGGTAGCTTCAAAAAACATAGGGCCGATCAATCCGCGAGATGACAGACTACACCACACATTGACACTTGGTAGATTCACTTCCCTGTCTACGTGAACGTATAGATTGACAGGAGCCCAGTACACACAATTGTGACGGTTTACAGTACCACTGAGTTTGAACTGCGCCTCATCAGACCAGATGAATGAGGATTTACAAAGAATTGTACGTCTATGTTCTCGAGATATTGCTTAAGTCTGTCATTATGTTCCCGAGATTATCATAGAGTAAGACATATACATAGTTCTGGATCCCTCTGTATGCAAGAGATTCAACCATAAAAGACGTACAGTTTTCAAATGGGACTTGGAAAAAGATTGAGAGAATAGGAATTAAAATGAAAATTTTATATTAAAAAATCCTGAAACCCACAGACAAAATTGAATTGAAGATATAAATAAAATGAAATAAAAAAAATCAAATGAATTTAATTTTGAATTAAGCTGATCAGTGGGTCACGTGATTATTTATTACAATTCTTGTAATTCAGTATAATAGATTTTTTGATATATGCAGATGCAGATAGATGAATCTTATAACCGTATTTTACGGACTATAAGACGCAATTTTTTCTTCGAAAAATTGCCTCCTAAATTCAGGTGCGTCTTATACTCGAATGTATTTTAATGTTATTTTTTAAAAAAATTGCTTAAAAATTAAGGTGCGTCTTATAGTCCGTAAAATACGATATATCATAACAATAGATTATATAAACTATAGATTTATAAGTACACTCTGTGTTTCATTCTTTCTTTTAAGTAAACTGTAAAATAGATATGCTTTTAGATATAAGCAACTTTTAGCTTAAAAAAACATCTTACCTTTAACAGAGGAATTGATGTTATAATGATTTTGTAGTAGTAAGTAGATTGGCTTTTGATCTGTGCTACCAAAAGGAAATCCTACCTGAGGAGGAAAACCTTCTTCCTGAAACACCAGAATGGGAAACATACATAAGAAATAATTTTTTTTTTCAAAATTTTACAAAACATATAGGAGAGAAAACTTTTTACGCATGCTGTACATAATTTAACAAGCAAGAACGAAGCCGGCACACCTGCTTAAAAAATATTTAAATTTACTACACATATTAAAATTAAAATACAACCCAGCTTTCGGTTTAAAATCTATACCATTTTCATGTACAGGAACAGAAAGGAATTGCGGTTATTTCCATAAATCAAAGGTTGTTAAAAAAATCAATAAAATTGCAATGTCATGGAAATTCCCAAGGACATATCTGCATACATCTACGACAAGAGGCATGCTGCTTCTTCTGGTGGTAAGTAGCGAAAACCTTGATCATCAATAAAACGCACATCTTAGGCCAAACATAATCAATCAGGCACTTGAATGAAGAAATCTCCATTGGTCAGATAACATGAGAGATCTGAAAGACTGAAATGCATTACATGAGAAATACATTCTTATCATTCAAAAAACTATAAATGAAATAAATAAAGAAAAATAATAAAGAAAAAGAAATTAATGAAAATAAATGAACTAGTATGAAAAGTAAAACAAAATAAAATGGAAAATGAAACAAATGAAACGAAATAATACAAATAAATATAAAAATAAAAATAAAAAAAATAAAAATAAAAAATAAAAAAAATAAAAATAAAAAATAAAAAATGAAAAAATAAAAAAATAAAAAATAAAAAATAACAATCAAATAAAATAAAAAAATAAAAAATAAAAAAATAAAAATAAAAAAATAAAATAATAAGAAAATGAAAAAATGAAAAAATGAAAAAAAATTGTCCTCCTTATGTGTTGAATTAGAGGATTGGGCTATGCTCTTCCGTGAAAGGGACAATGCCTGTATGTACATTGGCGAGACCCGCAGATCGCTTGCCCAGTGGGTTTCGGATCATTTTAGGGCTTGCATATTCGGCAATTCTGAATATTTAACTTTTAAACATACCAGAGATTTTAGGCACTCTCTGCAATTTGATGGATCTAGGATTTTAGCAGAATGTAAACATCATTTCCAGAGAAAATGCATTGAAACTTCTCTGATTTTGCAGTCGCCGCATGCATATAATGACACTTTATCGGTTCCCGTAATTGCTGAATACGGAAATGAGAGCATGCAACGAAAAAAGAAGAAAAAGAAAATAAAAAGAAAAATATAATTAAAAAAAAGGAAGGAATCAGCAATAGCAGCCAATAATAGAATTATACGGAACTTTACAGAAGATCAACATAAAAGAAAAAAGGAAAACAAAAAACATTTTTTCATTTTTTCATTTTCTTAATATTTAATTTTTTTATTTTTTATTTTTATATATTTTTTTATTTTTTATTTTTATATATTTTTTGCATTTTTTATATTTTTTATATTTTTATATTTCTATTATATTTTATTTAATTTTTTATTTTTTATTTTATTTTTTAATTTAATTTTATTTTATTTTTATTTTTTAATTTTTTATTTTTTTATTTTTTATTTTTATTTGTTTCATTTCGTTTCATTTGTTTCATTTTCCATTTTATTTTATTTTAGTTTGCAAATTAGTTCATTTATTTTCATTAATTTGTTTTTCTTTAGTATTTTTCTTTTAAAGTTTTCTTTTATTTCATTTATAGTTTTTTGAATGTATTTCTCATATAGTATATTTCAGTCTTTCAGATCTCTCATGTTATCTGACCAATGGAGATTTGGCATTTTATTGATGATCAAGGTTTTCGTTACTCAACACCAGAAGGAGCAGCATGCCTCTTAATGTATGCAGATATGTCCTTGGGAATTTCCATGCCGTTGCATTTTATTGGCTTTTTGCTGGGAATATTAAATTTTAATATTCACCAATAGTAAAATTTAAAATAGTTGGACTGATAAGTGAATTAATATTAAATGTTTATGCTTGAAAAAAAAATAATAAAAGAGAAAAATTTTTTTATTAATAATTTATTCTTTTACTATTAATAATTTAAATCAGTGCTCCGCAACTGGTGTGCCACGGCACAATGGTGTGCCGTGAGCCGATACAGGTGTGACGCGGTCAAATAAGACAATATTATAACTAAATAATTTTTCTACAATAATACTATAAATAAATAATATAAATAAATAAATCAATACTACAAAGCGAAGTATGCTTTGTATATATATATATATATATATATATCTATATTATATATCGATATATTTTAGTTTTTGATGTGCCACGGAATTCTAGGAAAAACTTTGGTGTGCCGTAGGTGAGAATAGGTTGCGGAGCACTGATTTAAATAATAGTTTATTACGCACTTATGTAAAGTAAGTGATGACGTGGTGTGACGACACAAGTTAGTCAGGTGTGAGACGGGTCAGATGTTAACGAAAAGTCAACCGGGAAAGTTGAACTGGTCAAGCCGTTGTGAACGGGTTAAGTAATAAGGTTAGCCGATGGAGCTAATCCAACCCGGGGAGTAAAATGGAACGGCACCCACAGATAGAACTCTAAGTAAGTTTCTTTGCTCGAAGAATAATTATATTATATCCCTGCGATAATAATTAAAGCTAAAATTATTATACGTGGAATGAATCAAGGCGATTCATGAACATTAAAGCTTGTTGCATTTAAATTAACGTAATTAGAAGTAAAGAAGAATACATTACGAAGACGGGGAACGTTGGAGTTAAGACCGTAATAAGAACTGAGAGAATTTATTCCTGTTAGTTCAAAAGGCTGTGGACAATAGTAATTAGTAACTAACAAATAATTTAATTAAATTGAATCGAGAATTCAAGAAATAGAGATATCTAAAGAAGAGATAAAATTCCAGTTACCGTGCCGGACTAATCCATTGAGAAAAGGAAGGAAGGATAATTTAAGACTTTAAGTTGCCTATTCCAAGACGGAATGAAGTAGCTAAACTTATATTGAACATTAAATAATAATATTAAGCAATATAATAAGAAGATATTAGTCCGAGTCAAAATAAGGAAAATTAAGGAGAAGAGATTCTGAAAACCTGAAAAAGAATTCAAGAGGATATTCGAAGAAAGAAGATCGACTATCAAATAGATTTATAAAGAAACGGAAAGTAATACCCACAAGCGGATACCGTTTTACAAGAAGAGTTAATAGTCTACTATATGGATACTGCTGAACGGATAGAAGAAGGATAAAAGATAAAAGAATAGAAGACAGCTATAACTAAAGTGTTAGTGCTACGAGTAATAATAGTGGGAATATTACATAAAAGTGAAACGTGCAAATTTAGTGAAAACTTCATTAAATTGAAGTTATGTGCCAGTGTTTTAGTGATAAAAGAATTCACCGAATCAATAAGGAAGTCAGAGGATAAGAAGACGACATTCTGTGAATACTATTATTTATTATAATAAACTAAGGAATTAGAAGATAACTACACAAAGGAATAGAGTTGTTTAATGAGTTGTAATAATCACAGAGTATAGTTCTTTTGAATTAGTAGAAATAATAATTAAACAATTATTAGTAAAATTGTATTGTTAAAGATGAACAATACAAATTATTGTGAAACATTCACATAGGTATTATTAGTCGGTTATATATAGTAGCATTGAGAATATTTGCATACCTAGTGAAGATACACTATAATCTCATACAAGTGATATCGAGACATTGGTTTAGTGCTAATAATTTATTTTGTAAAATTCACATCGGTGAAAAGTCTATTCTATAAATATAGTGAACTCTAGATTATAATAAGTAAATATTCATATTTGTAATAAGTTTGTATTGAAGTTCAAATTAATGCATTGAATTATAATAGCATTTATTTAGTTTAAATTGGAAATAAATCCAAGAGGATTAAGTATATTTTCATGTAAATGCAAATGGGCCTTATTTGCTAATTATTGCATTTGATAGACAAGCAAGAATTATTAATGAATATACATATGTGTATTTTGTTTTGTTAAGAGTGAAATCAAACTCTTAGAATTTTGTATAGCAATTTTGAATTTGTTTCAAAATTAAAATTTTGTTTTAAAATTTTTCATGAGCGTAGGGCATTATTAATTTTACACACCTCTGCTAAACCCAGTACGAATTCTGATAGCAGTACCAATTTATTTTTCATCATATCCCTATCACTTTTTTAATATTTTTGTGTCCCTGTACTTGAAAATGATTTACATTAAACCGAAACCTGGATTGTATTTTACCTGGATTAATATATATAGTAAATTTAAATATTTATTAAGCAGGTGTGCCGGCTTCGTTCTTGCTTGGTAAATTTTACAAAACACATTTGATAAGAAAGAACATTTGAGGACCTGTAGTATTAACACTTTCGCTGCTAAACGCATTTCTAAAGAAAGAAAAGAATATACTTTTCTGGCACCCTGGCACCTTACACCCCGAAATCTCAAAATAGTATATAGATAATCCCTATTTTTGTTGTTGTTGTTTTTTTTTAATTCGACAGCAAGTCAAAGAGATGTTGCTCCTCTCGCCCGAAATTTTCAAAACAATGTTTTATTTTTCGATTGTTTCTGGTAGCAGAAAAATAAAAAATCTGGTAGCAGATAAACGGACTATTGGATCTTGATTTTAAACTAATCTTACCTTTCCTCCAATCCCAAACGAAGCAATAAGTTTTCGACAAATAATATCCTGATAAAGAAGAAGTGATAAATCACAAAGTAGTCCTTTCTCATATGCAGAAATAGAAATGTTGGGATTGAAAAACGAACATTCGTACACCAACATATGATGAACTAAATCCTTACGTTGTATCATGGGCTCGAACTGTAAAAACAAAAAGTGAGGAAATAAAGGAAATTATGATCAGGAAATGCTAATTTTTATTAATCTTTAATATCAATTAAGATTATTAAGCAATTGGAAGATGTTTTTATTTGCAGAAATGAATTTTAATTACTCATTTTCGATGAACCCAGGACACAATTAGTACATTTAGAGATATAAAATCGATTGTGATTTTATATTTCTAAATACTCATAAGTAATATACTCATAAGTAAGTATCTGATAATTGTTATGTATCCTGGCAGCTAAATTATCGTATTGACGGAAGTGAGTACAGTTATAACGAGCTAAGTATAATTAAATATTATTTAACAATTAAGAAATGATAATATTTTATCATTATTTTTTATTCTAGTTTACTAAGAAACAGACTCATGTGTTGGTGACTTTTGAGCAAATGACTGAATCTTTGTGAAACTTGATATCTATAGAGAGATATGAGATGATATACATTTTGTATTTGAAAACTTTTCATTTTGAGTCCATATTAGAAATGTCCCTGTGAAGTTGATATTTTTTCCTATAACACAAAATGGGTTGTGAAAAGTGATTTATGAATTGGTTTATAAGTTTTGGTTTATATTCGACGAACCCAACTTCTGATCCTGTGTCTTCAGAGACCGAACATGTAAGTCTTCTATAAAAGAATGATTTTCGTTTATAATAAAAGGCAGAAACTAAGGCAGTCTATTGAGACACGGCATTGTGTAAACCCTGGTTATGGTCTACGAGTATCGACAGAACAGGAAAATACCAACAGTATCAATTGAAAACAGACGTTCTTTGTTGATTTGAGCTGCTCTCTCTCTAATCTAATGGTCCAGATGCAGCTCGTGATCATTTACAAGCTATAAGCCAGTGGGTGTGGTCATTTATGATGTCTTAATGAAAATCAACGCGGAACACAACAAACTGCTGACGACCAACAGATCATGTGAAAACTAAACTTAATTTACTAACGGCACCAAGTGAGGCATATAAACAACAGATAACATGTACAGTGGCCCTTGAGTTTGAGGAGCTGCGTTCAATTCCGAGCGGAGATAGAGGGGGTTGTTTCATATCCAATACATACATGATTACGTATTATTATCACATAGAATGATAAACAAAAAAATGAAAGCCTTCCTTATTCTTGAATGTATTCGTCTTTGAATAGCAGAATTATCTTGTTCACAGGTGGTCCACTTAGGATTGTTGAGCACTGAAATATGAAAGACAAGAACTGATTTTTTTTTCCAACTATTTACTCGCATTTGTCGACGCTCGAAAAAGAATGTGCTACGAAAGGTGACAGCCTCAGAGAATCGGTTGTGTATGTTGGAAAGAAAGCTTAAACTTTATCTAAAAATAAGAGGATGAAAACAAAAGAAATTCACCAGTAGAGAAATTATAAGCTGCGAAGGAAAAATGACAGCTCTGTGAATACTTTTAGTGTATGATTGACAATGAACTGCAGGCAAGACAAATTTGATATAATGGATGACCTTTAATTGCTAATCATAAATAAATTATGTTTTACGAGCTACTAGAGATTAGTCAAACATACAAACAATTGACAGCAGATATATGACTTATCAAGACGTTATTCAATGTATTAGTCGTTGTTATTGAATATGAAAGCGTTTATATTCCAATCAAGATCCAATACTCTCAAAATAAATAGGTAAATTAAACATCAACTTAGCAACATTGCTGCCTTTGATCAATGTAAAGAAATTTTCAGAACATTAAAAACTTAATTGAATTTTGAATTTCTGTGTAATACAGAGTTACAGTTTACTTTCACAGAGATAAAACAGGCTTCATCACTGAACAAAAGCTTCAGCCCTATTTGCCAACGCCTCAATGCCTGCGTAAAATGTTAACGAAGTATTAGTTACTTTTGACATCTGTAGATGTCAATCGCTAGTATTGGGTCAGTGGTAGTAATAAAATGTCTTGTGCAAAGTCTTTCTTACAGATATCGAACTATCTGAAATGGCTCGTTCACTGCATTTCTTTTAATTGTTCAATGACTGCAATTGCTTTGTCTTCGATCACTTTGGTCGAATAAATTTTCTATGTTTCCTTGAAGGAACTTCAGGCTTCTATGTCTATGAACAAATCACGTACTGCATATGGCTGCAGAACCTTTTCTTCTGGCATTATGGAAAACCCACAAATGCTGTCGAGATTCTAATAAATAAAAATTTCAAGTAAGGAAGTAAGGAGTGTTATTGCGTATTCTTACGGTTATTGAGTTCACTTTTTTACTTCGTTGTGAAAAATGTGGGGTGTGCGCCATCCTGTTGGAAGATGAAATCGGAAATGTCCTGTTCCAGCTTCGCTTCGGTAGGAGCCATTGCTCTAGGTACGAAATTACCGTGATCGTTTGCTCTATGAAGAAGAAGGGTTATATATGAGAGTTTCTCATTATAATGAGAGTTTCTCATGGGTCGTAGCACAGAACACATTAACCTTAAGAGAGTTCCACTTATACTACATGTCGGCATGAAGGGTTTGTTGTCCTCCGGATTCTGACGTTTTGTTTGTTCTACATGAAAGGTGGAAGGTGGCTTCGTCACTAAACACTAAGGATTTAACAAAATAAACAATTTCCATTCGAGTTTGCATGCTCTAGCAGAAAGAATGTCGCTGCAGTTTGACATCCGGTTTCAGGGCCTGAGCAAGTGAAGTCGGTTGGGATACATTCGTGACCGTTTCCCTAGAATCTTCCATACATTCTTTTTCGGGATTTCCAGCTCCCTACTGCCTCTGAGGTGGAGTTTTTACGTTGCACGGACCCGCTCCACTGTTGCTTCACTTACTGACGCTGATGGTTGACCTTTTCTTACAGATGCATCCCCTTTCCTTAAAATCATAGTACCACTTCCGAATTGTATATATATACTGGGTGGATCAGCACCCAACGTTGTTTGGAAATGCCGATGTGCACTAGTAACAGACTGATGAATAAGCTATTTTCTCTCATATCTTCCCTAGCGACGAACAGTGTTACTATGCGGCAGTGTTATCAGTCCAACTTGACCAGTACATTAAACACCTGTGATATGCTGAAACAAAACTTTCTGAGTTTGTTTTTCCAATGGTAATCTAATCTATGTATCTGAAGTTCATTAAACGTGAGTTACATATGTTTCAAAACGGAAATACCATTTATGTTAACCTTATTTATACACATGTGTGAAGCTCTTCTGGCAGAAGAAGTGGGATAAAGTTTATCCTCTTTACCTCTCGTAAGATAGAATGCGTAATATTCATCAAGAATGTATACTTTTATCGTATTGGTCTTATTAGTATTGGACATATCAGATTTAACCAAAGACATTCCAAGAACAGATTGCAGTAAGTGTATCTTTCATGTTATTTAATCATCATAGTTTAGTTAAGCGGTGCAGAACTTCCGGCCCTCCTATATATTTTGCTGCGGCCGGTATCAAACATAAAATTAAACAACAAAAATAAAATTAAATTTGGACCTTTACATTACATTGGAAAACAACAGATACATTGAAAAATATCATAACTTGCAATAGTAACTGTCTCAGACTTTACTGTTGGAATGTTAGCATGAAACATAACTATTGCCATTAACATCAGTTAAAAGAGGCTCTCCTTTATATTCCTCTTGCTCTGCTCTATGAACGCCACTATATTCTTTCATGTTTTGCCCGGAGAGAAGCTACTTAGTGTTATAATACTCAAGCATTGTATTGTTACCGTTAGCATGAGCTTACGAAATTTTAATTCAGTTGCTATCTAATATTGTAATAACTAATAAGTGTTTGAAGTGAAAGCGATACTTTGGTGGTCATGCCTTCAACTAAAAAGCTCAAGAGAAACACCGGTGCTTGTGCCATATTGTTGTTTGACAATTTGAAGTTTATGTAAATTACATTTATAATTAATTATTATGGCAATTGGGACTGCCAAATCATTAATTAGTAAGACATTTATTATTTATTTATTAATGTACATTCATTATTTATAATTATTATTATAAATGAAATTATCAAATATTTAATTAGTAAGACATGTATGGGAGGTTGTTGGGAATGTTGAGAATGGGACTCTACGGCCTTCCATGACAACTTTTATAAAAAAATATTGGTCCTCAGTCTTTGCAAGGTTGTGCATCTCTGATTTAGTTAATGCTTTTATCTTCTTTTCAAGCATATTGTTCAATATAGAAAGAAAGATTTCTATTCTGTTTTAATGGATTACGAATATTTTATTTTCTACAATAAACAATTTTCTTTACTGAATGCATTTTCATTTATTTTCCAATGAAGCTACATACGTATTTTACAATCCCATTGCATTATATTTCAAACACATTCGAAATAAAAATAAAATTGCAACTGAAAATTATTGCTGCTATTGCTAAATTTGTCATTCACTATGAATTAGGTATGTAGCTATTTTCGCAGTGAAGCCTCTGGGCCCTATGGTAAGTCGGAGATGTAGGATCTAAAGTTTCAGTGGTCACTCGACAGTAGCGAAAATTGTTTGCCAGTCCAATATTTGTCCGTTTTTCAACCGGTCTCCATTTGACAGAATGTTGGGTGAACCCTTGGTAGAAAACCAGACCGCAGTCCAGCCTGTACTGATGACTCACAACAGCCATGTCAATTAAAAGTTACAAGGAAAACAAAAGCATTTCTTAAAATCAAAGATGATGCAGAAACTAGTTTTTACGATTTAAAAAAATAATAATAAAAAAGTTAAATACTTACTCCCACCATATGATGTTTTCTTCCGTAATTTGGAAGTTTTACTAAACGACAAAGATAATGAAAGGGAGGCTTGTTTGGTCGATAGGAGAGCTTGGCCTGAAACAGTCAACAACTGATTAAAATACTGATTAAAATACTGATTAAAATACTGATTAAAATAATAGTTTACATTGAGACTTCATTCTTCCCTTTTTCATCTCCGAGGACTTCTGCTACTGAGATTTATTCAATGAAGTTCAGCGCTGAAGCATCAGCCCCAATCCAGGAAATAAAGTTTAACTGCTAGAGTTAGAATTGTAACAAACTTTTTTTTGTATATTAAGTAAACAATTGGAATATTTAGTTCAATTTCCAATATAGGAATATCTCAGTGCTAATCTATTTGAAGACCTAAAACTTTGAAAGAAATTAAGTAAATTATTATTCTTTATTTATAATGATATTCAGCAATTCTGAATAATTAAACGGAATTATTCAACTTTTATGCAACAGAAAATTGCCAAATTATAAATATTGAAACTTTATCTCCTACAATTAATGTTAATTTTAATACATGACTTTTTTCTAAAAAAAAGTCAGACACCTAAACATCTTTTCATAGGACAGATACATGCTCCCTGTGTATAAGAGGAGCTGTAAAGTAACTAGCTTTTTTTTTTTTAAATCTTCTAATTTATTGGGAAGAAGTCAAAACTGTCAATTGATTTGATATCTCAGAAGAAAATGATCTTCCCTTATAAATATTTTTATTTATATACAGGATATTTCACAAATACTTTTACATACTTTAGGGGCTGGTTCCTAACACCAAAACAAGAACAAAAGTCCATATAAAATATGTCCGAAAATCCTACGGTTTTCAGTTATTAAGGAAAGTTTACGGTCAACGCGTTTCAAGATACAATCCAACAACTCATTTTTGCTGTTGCACTGATTGTTTCCTAGATAGTGCTGTGTTGTTGCCAAGGAGATTTGTTTCCATGTCTCATTGGTGAAAATTTCTGTAGTAGTGATTTATTCTGTCTTCAACGTGTCAGTTGTGTAGTAGATCGTTAACTGAAACGTGTTCCGTTGAACCATGGCATTTCGTGAGCAGGCAGATATGATTTTTATGTAAGGTCGCGCGAATCGTAACGGACGCGAGGCTGCATGCTTGTATCAGATGTCGTTTTCAGACCGCAATCAGCCGAGTCATCCAACATTTGCAGCTGTTTATCGTCGTGTTTGCTGATACAGGATCCGTAGCACTACGAACTATGGATCGAGGAAGACCAAGAGTCGCTCGTATGCCTAACCAGGAAGAATGAATTTTAAAGGTTGTTACAGAAGATCCGGGTATCAGCACACGATAGGTGACCCGAGTAGATGATCTCCCAGTATCGCATGGAGGGTACTTCACTAGATGCTCCTGAATCCATATCATCTGCAACTTGTGCAGGGTCTTTCGCCTGCCGATTACCCACCACTTTTGCCGTTGGTTTGTTGCACAAACTGCCAATCCGTTGTTTGTCTTTTAGGTCTTGTTTACAGATAAGGCAACATTTGGACGAGATGGACTAAGACATTTTACAACCAACATGGTACAATTCACGCTAGACACCAGCAGCAGTTTAAGATTAATGTGTGGACTGGAATTGTAGGTGACTGTATAGTAGGTCCATATGTTCTCCCCGCACGTCTGAGGCTCTGTCTACAGGGGCATGATTCAGGACACTCTTCCAGCCTTGCTACAGGATATGCTCTTGCAAATAAGACGAAACATGTGGTTTACACATGATGGGGCTCCAGGACATTTTAGCCACATTGTTCGAGAAGCACTGGCTGATATCTACCATGACAGATGGATAGGTAGGGGAGGACCAGTTATATGGCCTGCACGTTCCCCGGACTTCAGTCCTTTGGAGTTTTATCTGTGGGGCCACTTCAAACAATTGTTTTATCTGTTTATGCAGCAGACATTCCTAATTCAGAAACACTTTATAAACGTGTCGTGGAAGCCTGTGAAACCGTTCAACCGTGTGGGAGTATTTGAAAGTATGCGACAGTCCATGATCCGACGAGTGCATGCGTATGTGGAAGCACGAGGAGGACATTTTCAGCATTTCTTAAGAGTTTCTGAGTTGCTGAAAGTTTCCACACTTGCTAATAATCTGACAAGGTCTAACAGATATGTCAGTACATTCTATCTTTAATAACAGAAAACATTAGAATTTTCGGAAATGCAGTATGCTTATATGGACATTTTAGGAAACCGCCCCCAAAGTATGTAAAAGCATTTCTGAAACACTCTATAAGGGAAGATCATACTCTTCAGAGACATATGTAGAGTATAAAGTTTTCTCTTATATCTCTCCTTACATTCTGTAATGATAAGCCAGGATTTAACAAATTCTATATCATTAGATAACTTTGAAAAATAATTCCAGATTTCTATTAAAAACTCTTCCAACTTCGTGGAATCTCTAATTAATTTGCTTTATCTTATGTATTACTATAGCTGGAAAAATAATATACGATTCTTTCTTGACATACTTTTCGTCTCTGCAAACTATTTGGAATAAATTTACTAAAAAATAGTTTAAAATGCTAACTAGCAGGAAAACTGATTTGGATAAACAAGTTTCTTCCTTAAACTAATTCCTCCTTCACGTTCTTAGAACTGAAGTTAACAAAATTTATTATCTCTCAATTGAGGCCGAGCGATTGGTGATGTCGCTAAGACACTTGCCTCTCACCTCTGAGTACCGGGTTCGGTTCTCATGTGGGTTTCGTTGATGGTGGCGATCCGCGCTGGGCAGGTTTTCCCGGGGTTCTCCCGTTTCCCCTGCATTTCTCACACCGTCCTTTCTCAGTCTTTCTCTCCGTCTGTCCTTCTTTCCGTGGGATAGCACAAAAGATCTTTCAGATCGACGTGCTCGGCAGTCATGCCACCTACTTTCAATTAATCTAATCTAATGTAGTCTCTCAATTGATGTGATTAATCCTTTGCTGATAAACTTCCTCTTTCACCAAATTAATTCTTTCTACAGTCATTTTTCCTTTTTAATTTCTTTACTAAGTTAAGCAACTTCCTAAATTTGCCTTAATATAATTTGGTCAAAGAATTAAGGAGAGAAAGTGATTATTCCTCAGTAATCGTAAAGCCAATGTTGATTATCAAATGAAATCCATTTCTTGTTTTTTATTCATTTCAAATAATTTCCTTAAGGCTAATTGTAAATAATTTCACATTATTTCACGTTGATTGGCAGATTAATTTCGTACACCTTTCCGGTCATCAGTTTCCATTACAGAGACTATTTAATTAGTTATTTTTTCCAGATTTCTCATCTTACTTTTCTTTGCTAAGTCTAATGAGTTATTTTTCACCGGCTTAAATAAACCAAGCTGTGTTTTATGATTCTTATAATTATAATTTGTTAAAATTGGTCTTTGGTCCTAATCACCAAAATTTTCCTTAGGGCAACTAAAGAAATTCAAGTTAATTAGTCAATGGGTTTTTTTCTCTTTGCAATTAATCCCCTGCCAAAAATATCTTCTAAAAATTCTTCAGTAATATTGGTTAACAAATACGATTTTATTACTTTTTTACGGAGAGGATTACTAGAATGGAGTACTAAAATACTTACAGAAATGTAATAAAATTAGATTTCTCTATCAATGACCAAGAATCTTTATTACGTCCAGGGACTTCCAACAAGGAACGGTAACTATTTGTTGCTTTCTTTTTTTTAGTTTTAATTTTAGAGATATTTAAGAAATTCGATCAACATACAATATATTAAAGACTTTTTAAAAAATAGATTTTCTTCACCTAATTATTGAACTACAAAATATCAGCTTGGTATATCTACAGATCTAGTAAGGAAGGCAACTGTTAAGCCCCTGTTAAATCATAACTCTTCACCTATTTACTCATTTCTGTCTTATTTCTGAAATACATTAATCTTCCAAAATTACTTATTTCCAATAAGCTGCATCTTGTTGGCCCTTTCTTAACTTCTGCTAAACAAAAAACATAATACATTCGTCAAGACGACGTTTTTATCACAAACTATATATGATTCACACTAGATTGATACACAATTGTCATCATCTACGGTATCAGCCTCTAGAATATGATGCTCGTAACACTATTTCAATTTTCGTCACATTTTAGTTGATATTTAACATCATCACCGATACTTTTATTTTTTCCTAATACAACATCGCCATATATACTTTTTTTGCTATTGAATGATTCAGTTCTTTTATATATTTCGTATGTTTAAAGTTTACTCATTTATGTGGCCTTGCCCAGCTTTTACAATTTATTCAACTTTGTTCCTTTTTATATGGACAATCTTGTTTTTATCTTTCAGCTATCATTTTTCCCCCATTGCAATTTTATCTTATGTTTTCCGACGGCTTTGTTTATTTTCATATTTTTTGCTTTTCTTTTTAAGGTTTTGTGGAATATTCATTTCTTTGTTTGCTGTTTTATTTCTGTTTAGGAATATGTTGTTATTTAGATTTTTTTTCTTTTTCTTTTTTTTTTTTTTACATTTCTTGGCGCTTTTCTTGACCACTTTTACTATTCCGCATTAAAGCCATTATTGATCTTCTCAATCACTTTTGATATTTTTTATCAAAAGTGATTGAGAAGATCAATAATGGGTTTAATGCGATATTTTTAAAGAATCGGGTTTCTTCAACTATTGGTTTTCGCGAAATTAATGCATCTATTATTACCGTGTTTAATTTATTCATTAAGAACTAGGAATTATCTCTTCACTTATCCTAAAGATTTTGTGAATTTGAAATCTTTACAGTATATTCTGGATAATTCTTGTTTGGAGGCAGGAGCGTATATAAGCCCCCCCCCCCCCCCCCCGAAATAATGAAGGTATATCCTTCCAACGTTTTTTTTTTTTGGTTGAACAGATAGGTTTCCATCGTTTTTTTGGTTGAACAGATAGGTTTCCATGGGGTGTCTACTTAAAATTACTTAACTTAACCTTACATTAATCTTGGCCCCCCCCCCCCGAAAATATATTCTTTATTCGCCACTGTTTGGAGATATTAAATCTTGGGAGTTTATTCAGCTGAAAAATAGACGTAACACCGAATAGATCAGTCCCAAAATGATTTGAAATCCATGATACTTGTAGGATAACAAGAGGAGAGAAAATTCCTAATTCATTGAAGCGTGAATGAATTGAATATAGTAAATCATAGAGGAATTAAACAGGGAAATACTGTCAATTAAATATGGGAAAATCTTTTTTGTTCATATTAAAGTTTGGATAATTTAATACTGTAAATAGAAATTAATTATTATTATGGAATTAGGGAATCGTAAAATTTTAGCATTCCTTTACCGTTTCCAAATTTTACATTTATATCAGTTTCTTTTGAAGTAAAAGGACCTTCAAAGTGACCAACAAAACAAATTTAAATGTGGCTTCAATCGGAAGAAAAGATTCGGAATTTATGTTGTGTAATGTAAATAATGTTATTTCTTTTCTTTTTTAATTCATCAGTTTTATATAATTAGATGTCAAACATCTACTTAAAGTTATGGAAGAAACTTACATTTTGAATAACCAAATCAAAGTGCTTGATATCCTTGGTTTTAGGTATTGGGTATTTGAATGAGAGAAGATAGAGTTTGGTGACTCCTCTCAGACGTCCGTGATAAAGAAAACTTTCTTCTACGTTATTTTGCGGATCTGCGTCGTTCAGAGCCCAAATAGGTTGAACCGTATTCATCTACATTAAAAAAAAAAAGAAGATATTTGGTAGAATAAACAGAGAAATAAATGACATTATCGAAATAAAGTTTAACGTGCGTACATATATTTTAAAAAATTAATT
>JAFIDM010002131.1:67539311-67603367 GCA_023159025.1 Thereuonema tuberculata | reverse complement strand
TATTTTGTTTCTTGTTTGATCCGAAGATGATAGCTTATACGCTATCGAAATTATCATCAATTGTAAGCTTTAATGCTTTTATTATATCTTGTATTTTATTAATTTTGTAAGTGCGTTGGCTTTGTAATTAATTTTTTAAATGACATTATGTTTAATAAATAATTCGAAGAATATTTTAAAAGAGAAAAGAAGAAAATCAATGCTTGCCAGATCAAGTACCGTATATGCTCCAATAGAGGCCCCCGGCGCGGCGTTTAATAGAGACCGGCTGCTATTAGAGGCCGGCCATTATTAACAAAAACCTTCAGAAAGCATTATTTTTAAATATAAATACCGGCTAATATTACAAACAGCTACTTTATTTGAATTTCATATACTACATAAGACTGATAATGGCAATGTCTTTCTGTACCTTGCGCTCCCATTCGTCGTCCAAATGCGCAATGATGGGCGGCCGCCTCACCGGAAGTTTCTTTCGCGTATTCCACCCCGCGAATCTTAAAGGCAATGTTAAATGACCGTTTCGGCGGCATTTTGTAAGGTAATGTACCGTAAGGTATTATGCACGACTATAAAGATACGGACGCTTACACAAGTACTGGTAGGTAAATATCAAAGACCCGGCTACTGTTAGAGACCGGCTACTATTTGGCCGTGTCTCCTCTGCAGCCCGGCGCTTATTAGAGACCGGCGACAATTAGAGCCTCGGCGTTTATTAGAGCATATACGGTAATTTAAAATTTTTCTTTGATATTTGATTATCGATTATGTGTGTTATTTGGCAAAGGAATCTCTTCATTAAAATTGTTCAAAAACGGTTGCCATTCATTAATGGAGACAAAGTAAAACTTATTATAAAGTTAAACAGTTTTAGACCATTTTTCTCTTGACTCACGAGCTTCTGAGAGTTACTCAATTATGTTTTTACCTCAGACAAAAAAAAAATAAAATAGTACGTTATTAGAAAAAAAATTAACTCACTGTTATTGTATAGTCCTGTTTATCGCAAGTGTTGAGTTCTCTTTTGAATGCAATGATGGAGTGAGTATCATTTTCCCATCCATATAATAACTCATAATCTTGTTTAACATCAAGCTGAGGACGATTGTTGCCAACTGCGTAACGATCCTGGATTTATAGAAATGGATTTTAGTATGACATAGTTTTTTTGGGACATAGTTTTTGGGGGAAGAGATGGATTGAAGCTTAATAGAATGTAGAGATAAACAATTTTATTAAAAAAAGTGATAATTAATAAATAACGGAAATGATAAAGAATCCTTTGAAGGGAAAAAACAAAAGTCCACTGAATTGAAACGTTTTCAGTGTTTCTGTTCGATTTTGTCTTTTGATATAGGAACATGGATTGAGAAAAAAATATAGAAGCAATGGAAAAAATTATATTTATCAAAGCACGAAGAAATAAGATCAAAAATCAATATCACTTGACATAAAAATAATAAGAGGTAAAATCAATGAGTGAAAGAAGGCCGCCAAAAAGGAAGAGAGATTAGAAGAAAAAAAGATTTAGATGGAGGAAAGATAGAAAGAATTTATTTGAGAAGAAAAGGAAAGATTGTGAAGCACTCTTTATCAAAGCTGTACGAAGAAAGAAAAAGATGGTTTAAGATTTTGACTTCAGTTTTTCGCGAAATGATGGAAGAAGAATGAACAGACGGTGAAAGAATTTGAAGAATTCATTTCTAAATGACTCACTTTCAGCATCATTTTAAAAAAGGAAAACATTAACTTATTCACTTCACCTTTTATTTACTGTATTAAGGGAATATTGAAATAATGGGTGATAAAATTAGCTGTGCATTTGTAAATTGATAACTTAATCAATTTACAAATTTCGTTTATTAGCAATAGTAAAATAAAAGTTTTTTTTTTTTTGTAATTGTTTTGATACGAGAATAATAAAAAAAAATATCGAACCATTTACTCTGATATTCCGGTAAATAAAAGGGAATATCAAATGGGAATATATCAATCATATAAGATTTGGGCAATCTGTTTCTATAAAAATTTATAATAACTGCTATTGTTGGGAAAAAAAAGCTTTAATAATTAAACTATTAATAATAATTTAAACTAATTGTTTAATAATAATTTAAACTATTGTTTAAAAAAAAAGCTTCTTCCAAAGTACAAAAAATGTTAATTTTTTTTTCCTTGTCCATTGATTCGTTGATAAACGAACTTCCAACAGTGAAAATTGTTATAAGATAGGAAAAGTTAACTAAAAACTTTAAAACATTAAAAAAAGTTGCGAAAAGCTTGCAAAGTTGTAATCTTTCCCTTCACAATCTGTAAACGAATCTTCTCCTTCTGAAGATGGTGTTAAGTATTCTATTCATTTTCCTTATTAATTTATATCTTTATTTTCATATGGAAATGTTACCTCCTCAATATTCATAGAATGGGAAAGAAATGGATTTTACTACACGTATGTTTTTTTCTTTCCATAATATTCACTCAGGGAAATTCTTCATTTGTAAAAAGGTAGATAGACATAGCAGATAAATGAGATTTCTTAATTCTTTTTTTGGAACCTACTCTTGTTTTTGGTATGCTTATTACGGTCTACTAACTTTGTGGGATGGGTTCCATTGATAAAACATATCCTGTTTCAAGATTAAACCCCTCATTCTACACTCTGAAAAAAAAACGAAGTACCAAGAAGGAAGTATCCAATTGAGTGAAAATTTGTAAGTGCCATTTGAATGAAGAGAATTGAAATTAATTGAAATTAGTGAAAAAACATTTTTTTTGCAGCGTCATTGTTACATTATTAGTACTATATTAACTTGCCTCTGCTTGCTATGTATCTGATACATGACGTTGCATGAAGTGAAATAAAGTGACTTGTGGCAGATCATGCCATGCTTGCTTCAACTGCTGTCCAACTGCCATTTATTCGAAGATAGATACAGTGGAATCCTAGTTTGGCTCGTCTTGGGACCTGACTGGCCATGGAAAGATTTAAAATGCTTGAAGACACTACTTGAAGGCGGGCCTCTAACAAGGGAGTGGGTGTCAGTTGATCCCTCAGCACCGGGTCTCAGCCGTCAAAGGGGTGCGGGCTGAGGTCTTACCCAAAATAAATATATGAATTGACCTATCATTTCTAGACTTTAAGCGTGGTCTGTATCAAGCTTTCGTTAACTTTGATGGTTGTGAAGTCTACCATCAACTGGCGTTTTCCGTGCATCAACGTTCGTTAGAGGTTTAACAGTCGTTAAATCGCTGATGAGTCGTCAAATTTTAAAAGCTGTTAAACCTCTAAACAACAATGGTGTACGGAAAATGCTAGTTGATGGTAGACTTGACAACCATCAAAGTTAACGAAAGCTTGGTGCACACCATCTATGTCTACATTTTATAAAAATTGCTTTTCTGCTTTGACCATCTGCATAGAGCTATTCTGCACTACAATGTTTTGCATAGAACGAATTTTTTGTAAACTTCATTTCTTTAGAAATGTTGTAGCTCAAAATAAATGTTTATCTTTATGTTTTGTATTGTTTCCTAGTCCTTGTTTTCGTCTGTTAATACTTGTTTATTATTAAAAAAATAATTTATATTCATTAATTCATTAATTTATATTCTTAAATCCAATTATTTTATATCGGTATTTTAATTTTTATGTTATCTCCTTATTTTCTAAAGTTTCGAATTTCATATATGATGTTCCCATGAGAAATATTATATCTTTTTTAATCATAAACTAGTGTTTTGCTATTTCCCACGGGGGCCAACATATCACTAATTAGAATCATATCCCCCTATTTTACGATTGGCTATATTCTGTTAATTTGTGGAGACAACTATGTAATATAGATATCTCTGAAATGGCAGTTTTCTTTTCATTACTTAATGATTCTGAAAAAAAAAAATTAATGCTGAGCGCAAGTCCTGGAAGAATGAAGTAAGAAATTTGGCAAAGCAGATAGGATTAGTAGAGGCCGCAGGGTCACTGCTGGACACAAGCGGAGAAATGCGGCCGAACATGAACCGTGTCCGACATTTCTGATTTCAGCGCAGTATTCGCCTTGCCGATAAGTCACATCATCGCCTGCAGATCTTCAAATATACATGCCGGGATGCGTGATGGCATGCAACGACAGTGTCAACGATTGTGTCAACCAGTGAAAAATCAAAGAAAAGAATCAGTGCTTCGTTTCCGAGGATACCGAATAGTTCTAATTCCAGAGAAATGAATACGGGACCCCGAACAGTAATCTTGTGCAACAAAACTTCTGAAAATACTCTTTTCTTAAATTATATTTATCGTGAGGCAAACCAAAGTGCTATCAGAAAAAACTAAAGATCTGCATGACAGATTTAAATTAATTTTTTTAATTAAAGGTAATAAGTGTGTGCCAAGTTTAAAAGGGAGAAATATGAAATCGAGTGGTGTTTTTGCGATATTTTTGCCTTAGAATCTTTGATTTTGACCATAATGTGGGAAGGAGACCCGTTACTGCATTTGGTATCTGGGTTCTGAATTTAATGGGGAAGGGGGGGCTGACTTGATTGCAAACGTGATACTACTGTACTACTGTACAGTGTTGTAAAGTTGCTCCTGGAAGGAGTGACACGAAGGACAAAATAATAGGATGCAGGATCTCCTGCATTGTATCACTGGGAATTTAAAGTTCCGCGAATCATTACGAGAGTGAATCTGCTCATAAGAAATGACTCCCCACAGTTACACCGAGCTGTGAATCTCACGACAACATTGAGCGCTGCCCAGGTCTCCTTATATGTGAATGCGATGATCATCTGCTGCAAGGTAAAAGCGGGACACATCATTAAGCACAATATGTGAACATTAGAGAGCAGACCATATCGCCAGGGAACCACTCTACACGAAGTCTTCTGTTTAACTGGGCTTTTAGAGGCAGTCCTCGTAAGGGCCGACGGGAATGAAGCCCAGTGTCTACAATTCGTCGAGCGACGATGCAGATAAATTGCTCGAAGGATCTTTGAGTACATCGCCGAGGTATTACTGATGTGAATGTAAGAGTTCCATGAATCAAAATGTATTATTCTCAGATCCTTATACGGACCCCACGACGGGCACTTTCATTAAGATATTATTAGCAACAGAAGAATAAGCAATTAAAGATTTAATATCCCACTGTCGTAAGCATATTAATCTTATATAAATACCCCCCACCAAACTTAAACCAATAAAGATTCATCTTGTTCTAATAAATTTTCTTAAAATAATTTGATTTATTCGAAGTAAACCATATCCTCCTATTTTTAGCAAAATTCCTGCTAAAACCATTGAACCCGCAATTGGAGCTTCAACATGAGCTTTGGGTAATCATAAATGAACCAAATATATAGGTATTTTTACAAGAAATGCTATAATAGAAAAAATATAAATAATTATTCTAACATTTATTTTTATATTAGTTAAAACCATAAATGATAAGCTTCCTAACTCTTCATAATAATATATCAAACAAATCAATAAAGGTAAAGAAGCCGTTAACGTATAAAATATTAAGTAAACCCCAGCTTGAACACGCTCAGGTTGATACCCTCATCCAAGAATTATTAAAAATGTGGGAATTAATGTAATTTCAAATCAAATATAGAATGATAATAAATCCATTCTACAAAACGTCATAAATAAAGAAATTAACAAAAATAGATTTACAACCCTAAATTCTTTTCTCCCATGAGAATCATGCTTCACTTTATATATAGATAAAACCATTAATGCTAAAATTCAAAAAGTTAAGGTTAACAAAGTTATTGATATAGAATCTCCCCCCATAAAACAACTCAATCAAGAATAACTAGTTCTTTCAAAATATAACATAAATATACTAATGATAACATAAATCAGAATTCATACAAAAGAACTCATTCATCTTATATAAATCAAAGAAGTAAGAAATAATAATCTTAAAGAAACTACCAATATTATATTAGTTTTAATAGTTTAAATAAAACATAGATTTTTGTAAATCTAAATTAGAATTTCTTTAAAACAGAAGAAAAAACTTATCATTAACTTCCAAAGCCAATATTTTATATTGTGATGATGTTGATGATTCTTGACTACTAAACACTCACTTTCATATCTAATGGAAGATAGGTGCATATGGAGTTTCATTCAAATTAGTTGCTTTCTTAATGGTGCTTAAAAGTCATCGAAGCACCATTAAGAAAGCAACTAAGCCTTCGTTTTTGTTGTTGCTGTTGTTGTTGTTGTTTTTGGAGTTTTTTTTCCAAATACACTCTAAACATACTGGTTGAACTGTTGACTCATCCACAATATAGTTAATACTCTAAACTGGACAGTTTATTCTTAATGGACATATTTTGAAAAATATGTTTATCATTGTATCCCACTTCCCTATGTTTGATTTAATATTTTTTTAGCTCTATTTTTCTTTAGAAACTAAGCATTTCTACAGTATACGTTTAAAAAATCAAATTTTTTTTATAAGATAAATTTAAATAAAAGAAATGATTTATGAAAACTTGCAAAATGAAGACAGGAAAAAAAATCGATAAAACTGAACTTTTCTTACCTGAATATAAGCCTTCCCTTTGTCCACCCACATTAATACAATGTCGGCTCCTTCCATTTGTCCATTTGATGTAAAACCAATAGCAATGTATCCTTTTGTTGCAGCTGTAATTTCTACTTTGATATCATCTTTTGTAAAATTCCATTTCATCAGAATTCGATTGTGTTCGTCGAGATATTCGGTTCGATGCCATTCGTTAGTTTGTTGTTTGATACTCAGTTGGTTAACGTTAGCCAGTGATTGTTGTTGTTGATTATTTTCTGAAGTTATATGACTTATGTTCATTTGAATTGTAAGCAATGAGTTGTCTGATTCTATGATATCCCATTGATGTTCAGTTATTCTTTCACTTCTTGTTTGTGGACGAAACAAGAAGGAAATGAAAATCACTGAAGACAAGGCAAGAATTAGAATTGGAATCCACAAAATTACTTTTAACTTCAATGGCGACATTCGAAGATTCACTTCAAAGAAAATATCTGAAACAAGAAAAAAAGTAGTAAATTTGGGATCCCATCAGCATGTATGGTCTGTTAATGAAAGATACGACCTGGCATATCTTTGATTGGTCGAAACAGAATGCAGCCAGCATTTTTGGTTTGTTTTATGTTTTGTTTGGTTGCGAGAGAGCCCGAGGATTTCGATGAAATTTTCAAAAATGGCTCTTTTCGAATCATTTAAAAGGTTACTGACCCCTTAGTTAAAGCATTCAATTGGCGTCTTCAAATGACAGTAGGAATTCCTACAAGGTAGGAATGTAGGAAGTGAGGATTAACAATCAGTAACCTAATGGAATTGAAAGATTAGTATTTTCAAACAAAAAAACACCATATCTCCATAACATGTAGTTTATTTAGAACTTTTCGGAATTTTCGGGATGATAATACGTCATCCCTTCTTCAAGCAAAATGCAACAATAAATTAGTTCTTTGGAATTGATTTGTCTAATGTGTTATTACGTTGTTAGTTCATTTGGATTATTTGTTAAATATTGGTTTTTCAAAAATTGTAAAGTAATGTATAAGCATAATTGCTATTTCATATTGTTAAAACAATTGTTAATTGTTTCAACGTTGTGTTCATGTTTATCACTAGTTTGTATTTTTGGTTATTCCAAAGAACTAATTTATTGTTACATTTCGCTTGAAGAAGGGATGACGTATTATCATCCCGAAAATTCCGAAAAGCTTTAAATAAACTACATGTTATGGAGATATGGTGTTTTTTTGTTTGATAAACAAAGATGAAAAGGAAGAAGTTAAAAGAAGAATTTGGAGATTAGTATTTTGTTCAAATATTACAATCCCATTCATAGAAACTGAACCCTTCTGTTGTAAGAAGGTTGGATAAACCATTGAATCTTTGAACCAATCGCGAGTTAGGAAACGAACCTATGTGTTCTAGAACTTAGATAAGGGCCTTGAGCTTTATGCCTATTTATTCAATTAGGCCTTTTTAAGACATTCCGAAATATTATTAATAACTCTTTTATTCAAAAAATTAAGACGTGTAACGGGTCTACGGGCTGACGAAGCTTGAGAATTTCAGGATTGGAGGCATTATTCGGGCAAATAAGCGTAAGTGTTCCTCGATTCAATTCCTTAGCCCTCTTGAAAAAGTTGCAGCTAAGCAGTTATGTGACAACTCTGATTTAATTTTCATGACAGCAGAAAAGGGAAGAGCCACTGTCGTGCTTACTAGAGCTCGATAGTTGGTATCGAGGGCTCTAAATTCATCGAGTCAACAAACGGACTGATTTCTCTTTGACTCTAAAAAGGATGCACTTAATATGATTAGGAAGATGGCTAGAGGATTATTTAAAGATCCCCTCATTTCAAATGTAACAAGCTGATAAACTCAAAGACAGCTATGCGGACATTCCACTTCTTCAAGAGCTGCCGAAGAAAGGGATGAAGCCGATCTTTTCCTTGTACGACCTATTGTTAATTACTCGGCATCCGCAATTAAGGTATTGTCTAATATTATTTACTATAAATTATTAGAGCTAGCTATAACCTCCAAATTTGCGGTGCCCGACAGCACTGAATTTGTCAAGAAAATTAGAAAATTAGCTTTCAGTCCTGAATTCGTTTTCTTTTCGTTGGACGTGGACTCCCTTTTGGCATCTATTACTATAGATTTAATTTCCAAATCTTTGTAACACTTCCAAGTTAAATATTCTACTAATTTCATGGAGTCCACGTCCACTCAAGGATTTGTTAAAGCTCATTCAGGCATTATATAATATTCAAATTATTATGTTTAACAATGTATTGTATACGCAGTCCGTTGGTCTTTTTATGAGTTTAGCTGATTGGTTTAGCTGTTTAGCTGTTTGTTGGTGGAAATTTCTATAGGATAAATCGAGGATGCTGCCTTTTTATTGTTCGACTGCGTTCAGTTTGAAATTCCTTTCTACTGCCGTTATGTCGACGACTTCCTCTTTAACGCTTGTGATGGCATCCAGTATGGAATTAAAGACATCATAGAGGGAATCCATGAGGACATTGCTTTTAAAATTGAGGAGGAAATTGATTCCCCCATTCCCTTCTTGATGTAACCATTACAAGGGTTCATGACGTCTTTCAGACATCTGTGTACCGTAAACCTATCAATACTTGATTAACACTTAATTTTAATTCGGTCTGCCCTTGGGCGTTTAAGAGGAATGCCGTTGGCATGGCTTTCAATTTATCTAGTATGTTTTGTTTGTTTCATAATGAAATTGATGTATATTGGTAAACTTTTATGTGTGCTAAAGAGTATCCAAACTTTTAGTAACGGCCAAACACACCAAAAATGTACAGACAGTTTCGATTTGAAGCGTACAAAGCTTCCTCAATGTAACCTGGAGACACAAAAGCACCCCCTTTAATACTTGCCGCGAAGGAGACCAAAACTTCTAAGGGATGTGAACCCCGTTCATTGGAGGAGTCGTTCTGATTCTACGGGGTTCACATCCCTTTGAAGGTTTGGTCTCCTTCGCGGCAAGTATTAAAGGGAGTGCTTTTGTGTCTCTAGGTTACATTGAGGAAGCTTTGTACGCTTCAAATCGAAACTGTCTGAACATTTTAGTCATTTTTTAACTGTTTAATTTATTATTTTATATTGGTATGTTTCGCCGTTACTCAAAGTTTGAAATTGATATAATCAGAAATATGCTTTTGTTAAATGATTATCCCAATGTTTTCATTGAAAGAAATATCGTGAGCTCTATCGAAAGAATTTATAATCCTATTTCTAATGTAATGCCCACACCTTAGAATTTTCTTTCTATTCGTTTTCATCCTCGAATTTATCCCGCTCTCCGAAATTGAGAAAATTCAGCATACATTACTTCTCCTATTCGGCTTACACTACATCGTTTTCTTAGCGCTAAAGAAAACTTTAATGAGCGAAATAATCTGAAGGAAATGGTCTCTGCGCTCCCGTGCATAGACATCCATGTCGATATATTGGGGAGACTCGGCAGCCCGTATAAAAGCGAATGGCCCAACATGGCCTGGCTATTCGCAATAAAGATCAAAATTACATCACAGTAGGGCATATTGGTAATATGGACCATGAGCTCGACTATGCTAATCCCGTTTTCATATGTCATGAACCCAATGATGTGCGGAGAAAATGTACAGAATCGTATTTTACATTTTCTCCGCACATTATTGGAGAAAATAATTAAATTCATTAAAATATCCACATAAGTATCAATTCATTACAATTACTTATGGAAACCAAAATAAGAAATTGTTTGTACCGAGAGGTTGTCGTTGACAACCTGATGTAAACTGCTACAACGACAACCTCTCGGTATAAACAATTTCTTATTTTGGTTTCCATAAGTAATTGTAATGAATTGATACTTATGTAGATATTTTAATGAATTTAATTATTTTATTTTAATGTCTTTGTGCTATTTTTGCATATATCCAATATTATTATTAATTTTTTTCTTTGTTATGTGTTGTTTTTATATCTTATGAGTATCCGTAGTTGTTCTCCGGGAGTTGTCGTCCAGTGATCTCCAGTATGTTAATTTGGTTTCGACCTGACGTACCTCCAATAATGAGCTCGCCTGCTTCCAATCACATGTTCCTGCTTTCGTAGTATCTGGGTTTTTACTTCCCAGTTTCTTTACTGTATCATTGCACTTGAGAAAGAGTCGCTGGACGACTGGAAAATGTTTGTATATTTTTAATTGGAATGTATATTTTTTAATAGAAGTCTTTGTATGGGGCTGTTTATTTATTTCTCACAATTATGTTCCACTCATTAATTTGGTTTATTAAGAACTTAGTAGAGGTTCTTTTTCCAGCTGCGGCCGTTCGAAGGATGATTAGCAAATTTGAGGCAACTAATCCTTGTTAGTGCTGCCTGGAAGATGCTGTTTCACCTCAGATGGCTGGAGGATTTGCAACTCCTATAATTCAAGGATAATGTTGCTTAAACTGGCAGGATACACTGGAACTTATCCTGGAACTCGCAGCGTATCCTGGAACTAAATGTCCCTTATTCCACTGTGTATAAACTTTCTTGGAAACTAATCCACTATTATCCAAACAAGATCAGCTACCACCAGCAGCTGCAAGGAGATGATCCTGAAAAATGACTGTCATACCTCTAACATTTTCTGGCCAGAATAAATTACCAGGCTTCTTTTTTATTAAATAAAACAAATATACAATATATGTCGGTTACGTTCATTATACATGTTTTCGTTTAACTTTAGAACAAATCGTCAGTTATTTGATACACTACTGTTTATATGCCATTCATTTTGTATCTGTAACCGTAGTCGCACTTAGTCTCTAAATACTACAATGTTGTGGCTTCTCTTAACCACTTTCACCAACTGTGGTTTACTAGAAAGTAACCAAATAATGAGGAACAAGTTTTTCATGTGTAGTCGGCTACAAGGCTGTGATAACTCCATGAACCTCAGCACACAACTCTCACTTTTCTGTGTCTGAACCTCAATCTATTTTCATGTCTAAGATTCATTTCTAAGACTCATCTTACAAATCCAGAGAAACAAGCTTGTGTAATCTAATTTTTCTTCTTTCAAGTACTGTATATTGGCAAACATTGTCAACAGAATCAAGAAAACTGTTCTGAAAGAATGAATGTTTAGGAATTACGCCTTTGCTATTCTGTCATCATTTACTTTATCTTGGCATTATACAACGTTTATATGATGGGTATACAACGTTTACATGACGGGTATACAGGTTTCTACGACGTTTACCTTTAAGTATCTGAAGTTCTTTAATTTATCATTAAGGAAATTATAATAGAAGTAGATGAGAAAGATATTTAACTTTTGTATAAAATTTTAAATTAAAATAAATTACAATTTTTTATAGATGTTGTATTTGATATTTTGCTTTTAAATTTTCCATGTTCATTCAACATTTTTCTTTGAAACTTTTTAAAATAAATTTGTTTTGATCTAGTTACTCATTTGATCAAATATAAATTCTTTAAGCTATAATGCTAAGGGAATCCTTTTTAAATTCTCCAAATTTTTTTTATTTATTTGATCTCCGCAAATTCAAGAACTAAAATTCGAAATGCTTTACATGAGCTTTCCCTTTTACCAAGAGGAAGCATATAAGAAAATTAAGCTTGTAAAATTCTAAAGACACTCTGACAAAAATAAATCGACGCACCAAGAAGGAATTATCCAATTGAGACAAAATTTGGTTTGTTTAATTTACATGTACAGAAAACGAAATCATTAGAATTTCTAAATTTCTTAGATGATTTAATGGACAGAAAGAGCTGCACAAAGTGATCAAGTCAGTATGGCGCTGGTTTGGATACAAACTGTTACCCAACGGGGCATGGATTGATTTAGTTGGCGGATGGTGTTCAGCGGGATTTCTTGCCAAACGGTCTCCAATTATGCGACGCCCCGTAACATGCTACTAAGCTGAATGGGAGATCTGGCGATCTGGCTGGCCAAGGAAATGTGTCGGAACCACGAAGACATCTGGTCATCAACACGCCTGCGCTGGTCGTCACGGTTCAGTTCAAACCAGGAATTACCACAAGACAGTTCGTCGCCAATCAGCACAATTCCACGTTGATCGTACCCGGCACCACTGCAATCGTTCTTGACTGGTCAGTGGTAGGTACTGGTCAGTGGTAGGTGGCGTAATGTGCGCCGTGAGCGCAGATTCTGCTCCCGTAGTCTTCTACTAATGGTCCGGGTAGTCACTTCAGTATTGGTCACACATTGGCAACAAATCTGGTGTTGTAACAGCTGCTCTGATAATCGCTCTATCTTCCCGTTCTGTTGCCACCCTAGGCCGTCCCCGCCCTCTTGTCGCTCAAATCTTCCATTTAGAACCCATTCCTGCCACCATCGCCTAATTTCCGCATCGCTCCGACCCAACTGCCGAGCTATTCGTCGATTTGTCCATCAAGCCTCATGTAATCCGATGGCACATCCTCTTTCAAATTTTTTTTGCATCGCATTCAAATCAGAAATTAGGGAACATCAGCGAATTATTCTCAATCCATGGAAAAAAATTTAGTAAACTTTGCATGAAATTGATCAAGATTTAATTCTATCTTTAAAGCAGTAACTTAATGCTCTTCATTATAGCAAATTTATTATTTTTTTTTCATTCTTCTAAATGTGATCATTTTTAACCCTTTTAGTTTTTCCTACAGTAATTTTTCCTTTTGTAAATTTAATTTCTGGGGATAGAAACCTCTACTAATAAGTCTTTATTAAAACATGCTTGAAAATAATTCTAAATAGTCTGAAAACTTGCTAAAATTAATTAGAATAGCACGAAAAATTTTGAAATACTGTTATGTTATTCCAATTTTCGCTTTCATTGTCATTAAATTTCATTTTCGGATAATTTGACAATTTTATCAAATATTAACAGATCAATGAACTTTTGAAATTTCCCCACTATAGCATGATATCGATCTATTTGGTTTATCGTTCGTATTTGTTTCCGGACACTGGTTTCGAATTTTTCGGCTTTGGGCCTCCTCACTCCCCTTTCGATATTGCAGAGAATCTCATTGTCTATTCTCCTCAGGACTAAAAAAAAAAAGGAAAGAGTTCTCAAGGGAAATCATGGAGATAAAGCTAAGAATTACAAGAGCTTTGTATTAGTATGAATGAAGAAGCAACTGAAACATTCTCCAAAATTGAAGCAAGGATAATTTAAGGAAGATGGTTTTCGAACATTATCCCTAATGACGCAGTAGACTCAGTCACTACGCGAGTCGTTTCTAAACACGTAGCTATTAGTTGTAATTATTAAATCGCCACAAGCTTCTTTTAAGTTATAAGATTTACTAATTTAAATACAATCAAGTTTGAATGCTGCGGAAATAAATACATAAAGAGAATATGAAAGATAGATTACTTGTTAATCTCTTACCTCCTGGAACAGTTAGTTTTGTGGGAGAAATTACGTGTGTGGTTCTAGTTCCTATTTATACTAAATGAAGAGCGCTTGTGAAAGACTTTTCATGAATAAGATCTTTATTATTGTTGTGTAGATGGAATGGATACGAAAATAGAAGAAGAAAATTAAGAAAAAAGCAATACAAAGTAGTTACATAACATGTACTGTTCTCATACAATAAATCAGTTTGTGTCAGAGCTGAGATAAACAAATGACACGAATAGAATGATAATTATATATCATTCATATGCTGTCAGATTTAGTCAACATAGGTTTATATTCTGTCACCTACTTCAAATCTATTTATTGAGAATAGCTAGTTTTTCATGTCAATAAGGAAATTCTAGCATATTTTGTTTTCATTAGGAAATTATTATTTGTTTCCACGTGAATGGATTCATTTCGTAAGCGAATCTGCATCAGTTGACATAATTGTTACGCAGGAGCATCAAATTCTCCTCCCCTTAAGAGAATGGGAAGCACACTGAAAGAATTATATTAAAACTTGTATCATTATTAGGAATAGGTCAGTTAACCGTAATGAGAACTAAAGCGCAATGATTTTGAGAAGAGGGTCAGTTTGAAGGATGAGAAGATGTCCATCTCCTCAAAAATGACCTTAAACTTGACAGTAAGTAAGCATTGAACCAAATTTTGGGAAAATCCGTCCAGCCGATTTAATCAGGGATTCGGGGATTGAGAGATGAGGGGGAGAACGGCAACCAAAATAATTAAGCCATGCTTCAGTTGACCATAAATTTTAAATACGTCCAGTGATTTTAGAGTGATGAGGATAGAGACAGACAAAGAAAAATCTTCAAGAAAAGTCGTAACAGATGTTTCGAATGCTCAGATTACTGTGAAGAATAAAACGGTTTTCTTTTTTTCTGCCCTTTTATTTATTTACTTTTTTAAATTCTTCACACAGCCACATCCATTATTAGTAATGTTAATGTTACACATGTTAAGATTTTTATGTCATGGAAAAAAAAGATGAGCTCACCTTTTTTCTTTTTTGGCTAATCCAAAAAATTATATAATACTGATTTTGGCGTTTTTTGGCCCCTACCGTACTGCTGACCTCTCCTTTTTCCCCAAAACCGTGTTTCATTTTCCTTAAAGGATATTCTTAGATATATTAATACTCGTATATCTATAATATGTATACAGGAGGATGTTTATTTGTTTGTTTGCTATACACTCCTAGGCCCTTTGACGGATCTGGATCAAAACTTTGCAGAATAACTCTTTACGATCCACAGAAACAACAGACTACAATTGAAACTGGACACATCTCTCCTCACCCCCTTTTTAATTAATAATTAATTTAATCCCATTCACACTTTTTCAAGTATGGCTTATTACCTCACTTCTGACTTTATTCTAGAGCTGTCTTCACGCTGGGATGCAGCCGTTTTAACGCTGATCTTTGAAGATATGGTTAGTGGTTCAAATCTGCTTCTTGGCAACAATTTTTTTTTGTTTTGTTTTCCTTTTTTTTTCCTGTTTTTTTACTTTCATTCTTTATTTATGATATTAAATTTTCTTTTGTTTTCTTTTCTATTATTTTGCAATAACTAATATTCTTAACTTTTTTTTTAATTAAATGCTCTTAATTTAAGAACAAAGAAAACCGGATCCAGACTAGGGGTGTAATCAAAGAAGCAAACTTTCTTGAAGGGTACACATATCTCTGAAACCGCTTTAGTTGGAAACACGAAATTTCATATGAATATTCTTTGTCAATATCGAAAAGATGAGTATTCGACGAATTTTCGATTTTCGGGTCGTAAAGGGTGTAAACTGGAGGAGGGGCAAACTTTCTTAAAGGTATGCGATTCTCCGAAACTGCTTTAATGAATTTTCTTTTCTTTTTTTTTTTTTGAAATTGGGGAGGGTGTAAACGGGAAGGGACGGAGAAAAAAAATTACTGAGGGATACTTTACTGGGTTTTCAGGCTACAAAATCAGAATATAATATTACTTTGTAATCATCACGTGATATTTTATCAACTAGGGAAGGTTTGAATTAATAGGTGTCTGACGAAGGACAGAACGGGTCGGAAGTCTTACATTCTCCGATCTCGATATTAATTTCATATCTAGGGTTTATCGAGTTACAAAATAGGAATATAACATTATTTTAACAATCAAAGGACTTTTTTACTAACTAAAAAACCTTCAAAGTGATTTCACAATTTCAATTTATTCGTCATCCACATCAAAACAACTCTTTTTTGGAACCCAAGCACGGGTATTTTAGCTAGTGTAATATAAAAAGTTTAACTGTACTTAAATTATGATTCATGAATACTAAGCATTGACACACAAATTGAATTAAGATTTTTAGTAAAAACAGTTTAAAAATATATTTACATTAAAAATCTTGAGAGCTTTCGAAGACCTCTGTGGCTTCATTATTAATAGAATTATATAAAATAAAGTTGTCAATTTATAGAAATAAAATTAAAAAACTGAAGCATCAGAAAACTTCTTAATAAATTATTTTAACGTCCAATAGAAAGGTGTCATGAAGTTGATAAAATATCCATTCAGGAGTCATCTTGGCGAAGTCATCTGTGTTCATTGTTGACATTAGTTAAAATGTCTCCTGATTGGATAGAATTCTCTGATGGAGAATTTATAAAGCTGTTTTTTTTATTCCTTGGTGCTTGGCTACTGTTCTGAGTCTGGAAGTGTTCACAGCCATACGGTCTATTGTGGTCAGGAATTATGCAAAACTTTCTCAAAAATAAAATTGATTAATATAAATGAAATATTTATGTGATGTTGCCTATTTGTTTTTTGTTTTTATGTTTTGCATTTTCTTTCTTTTAAAATCGTTGAAAACGGGATTGATTGGCTAAACGTTGTTTTATGGAATGCCCTGTGTTTCCAGTGTAGTAATATGCGTTAGCCCGACGTTTAACCAAATTGACACAATGCCGGTGCTCGACAATCTCGTTATCTTGATTATGGATAATTCTTATTTGTGTATTAAATGATAATTTATTATTAAGTGCTAAAATAGGTTTTATATCTGTGCCTGTGAATTGTTTTTATAACCATACAATTTCTTTAACCATACAATTCAGCAGTCATGCTAGAATATATTAAAAAAAAATAGATAATTTTGTAATTAAAACCTATTTCTGAGTGATAACGTGTTAACGTGATTACACTGATGATTATATTAAAACTTCAATTATATAACTTTGGCTGGACAGATTTGGATATTTAAAAACGATTTTTTTTTTAAAGTTTAAAAACAACAAGATCTACTTTTCAATCATTTATCATTTAAAAAAAATATCATTTTATTCTCAATATGGTATTTATATCGTTTAAGATATTCTGGAATGTATCTTTTTATAATTGTCAATTGTTTGTTTTTTTTTCGTTTTTTTTAAATTCTTCAAAACTTTTTAGTTTATGTAGATGATATTCCACTATTAGATACATCCACGTATGTAACAACAAGGCAATTTGGAAATTTCGGAATTTCCATTAGCTTTTTAACTCCTTCACTTTTATTACTATAAATATTTTATCATTGATATCTTGTCTCGATGGTATCTTATTCGGTAAATATTATTATTCCGGAGACATTGTCTCGATGGTATCTTATTCGGTAAATATTATTATTCCGGAGACATTGTCTCGATGATATCTTGAACAATGTTAGCATTTTCTCGTGTTGCTATAGTTTTGCTATTTCTAACAACGAGCTCAATTATCTATCGCTGTGATCCAAGTTCCTTATATGATTATTTATAACTGGTTATCTCTATTAATTATTATAAGACCATCCACACAAATAAGAAAGACATAATTTTATAAATCAAGACATAATAACAGTGACATGTTTCGAAAATTCATCGTCAGACTGTAAATAAATAAAACGGAAAAACATAGGCTTATAACAGCCCCACAATACAGAACATCGTAAGTAATTAACAATCATTTACATAATAATTAAAATTAACGCAAGTTATAATCTAACACACTTTTGATAGATAGTTCATTATTATAACAATTGGTGGTTTTAATAATGATTGACTCGAAGAATTTACGTAAGTAATCGTCCTTTTGTTGGCCATAAACAATTGGCTTGTTTGTCATGAGCCTGTGTCCCGTATCTCTCTGATTGCCTTGCCGTTAGATATTTGAAATCTCCTTTTTCAATAGCAGTACAGTGCCCATTCATTTGAATACTTGTCTGTCTTCCCGTTTCTGCTACATATTTACAGTTAGGGCCTCCATTTTCACATCTTATTTCATAAATGGTGTAGAATTTGTCCAAATTATTGAGTTTCTTCTTGTTACTATAAATTAACTTTTCAATGGTGTTATTGGCTTTATAAGCTAATTTAATGTTGAATTTTCCCAGTAATGGTGCTAATCCAGTATCTCTATCTCTGAAACTATGAGAGATAGTTATAGAGCATGGGCGGATTTACGGGGGTGCTAGGGGGTGCGCCGCACCCCCAGATTTTTGGGATGACTTTTTTTTTTACAGATAAATAAAAATGTTTTCTATTATAATAATTTTATAAATTTTGTTTGAAAAAATATTTTATTTCTTAAATGTCTCCCCCCACGCTCTCTCTCTCTCTCTCACCCCTCGCCTGTGGCGACTTGATACCTCAAATACATCATACCTTCCGGTGAGCTCGCACCCCCAGATATCTAGATCTAAATCCGCCCATGTTGTAGAGCATCACCGAATTAGTAGGAATGACATTTTAAGAAAAGAATCGTTCAAATAGAAGGCGGTAGATATCGCGAGTATACGCCTTTGTGTGTCATATGCAAATAATGATCTTTTGTTTACAAGATACAATGTTGTCATGGACGGAATATTCGATTCTTTGTAAACTGCAAGTATGAGATTTATCTGCAGGAGTGGCGTCACGTCACAGTCATCATTACATACGACACACAAAGACGTTTGCTCGCGACGTCTTCTATTTGCACGATTCCTTTCTATAAAATTTCCTACTAATTCGGTGATGCTCTACAACTTTCTCATTTATTTTTTTTCTGTATCTCTCATAGTTTCCGAGATAGGGTTACTAACATCTTCCATTTTTGCCATCTAGGGGCGCTGTCGTAAGTCTCATCTGATAGTGCATGGTCGCTTTCCTATACAGTACCTAACTTCCCTAACCCTAATTTCGTTAAAAAATTATTTGGGTGTCTTTCTCGTACACCCTGTATAAATGTTTTACATTTATAGGATCCCCTCTTTTTGAACCATATTAAAGCAAAAACAAACAAAAAAGAAATGGTTTATTTTTCTGGGCTGTGTTATATCAAATCGTGTAAAATCAGAATATTGTTAAAATGATCAGCGCGAAATATTATTAAACAAATCAACAAATAAATGTTTTCTTCGAGCGCAAGATTTCTATTTCTTTATAGTTAGTGAAACACTGTGTGACTGATGTGAATTTTCCCTTTAAAAACAAAATATGCAGGTGGTTTTTTTTTAATTCCCAGTAAAACTTAAAGAATACTTTAAATAACTAAATTTTTATTTCATGTTAATTTTTTTTATCTTTTAATTAATATACAACTTAATTAATATGTCACATTATGTTACCTTCTTTCTTTTATCGTCAAATAGATTTTTCTCGATTTTAAACAAATTCTTTGATTGTTTTTATTTAGCATTTACATTCTTTGGTTAATGACTTAGGATGTTGAGAATTGATCCTCTGGCCTGGAAAATAAATAAAATAAACTTAAGTTAAATATGTTAAACTTTTTAAAACTTATTATTAATAATTCTTTGTTATTATTTATTATTATCTTCGTTATTTTATTTTTAATTTCTTCAAATTACGTAAAGATTCATTGTAACAAAACATTCCTATATTTTTATAGTCTTTATAAAGATAATGTATGTTTTTATAATTTAATCCTTGTATCCTTTCGATGAAGATAAGCCTTTCGATTAAGCCTCATTACTATATCTTTTAGAACTCTTTGTCTTTTGGATTGGAATAGAAATTTCTAATTTTCTTATTTTTAAATCAGCTTCAAAGTTAAAAGGCGCAATGTTATCAAAACATTTTCTATGATTAATAAGCGGCCTAATTTTGATAAATCGACATTTGATAATCATCTGTTATTAATAAATTGCAGGGATACGATTTTTCAATTTCTTGTAATCACATTATTAGAAAATTTATTTAAATTTTTTTGCGTTCTTACTGATTTACAATAGATATATGTGGGACAGATGCTTAATAGTGAGCACTGATCTTATTTAGTTTTAGAACATGTCAGAAAAACGTTCTGAATAATCCAAATAGATCGCGAGCATCCAAAAGTTGTTAACCAGTGATAATATATACGCCCCGTTCAACAATGACGGAATAACAATGTGACGGCTTTTAGTTGAGATAGAGTAATTATGCTCGTCATTTGTAATTTCTTCATTCATGAAGAAATATATCTCTAACAACTCTTCAGGTGGTCGCTGGAAAAAAATGAAGCATTGAAATTTAAATTTTAATCTAGTAGGCTAAAATTAACGAGTTATTTTCTTTTTTCTCAGGCTCTTCTCTCATTGCACCACACACGCACAAACGGAGTGATAAGAAACAATAATTTGAATGTAGTCCCGTGACCTAATGGATAAGACGTCTGACTTCGGATCTAAAGATTGCAGATTCGGTTCCCGTCGCGAACGTTTCATCGTAGTAAGTTTTTCACAATTGCGCCGGACAGACAAAGAAATAAAGATTTTAGTTATATAGATTCTAACTTTCTACTTATAAGCTATTTAAAAATATTTAAACTTTTATTAGCTTTAATATTACGAAACTTTTAAAAACTTAAGCTATTAGAAATTAATAATTATTAGTCAATTATTAATGACTTACGATATATTTTTATCCAGGTTAAAAGAGGAGAGGCTCTGTATGAGTATTTGAAAAAATAAAGTAATCACATTTTAGGGATGACTGCATTTTATAAAACGTATATAAAGCAACCAACTCTACAAGTAGATCGTTATTATAAATTATACGTAAACTTAAAACACTAATAATCAAATATAATTTTAATTATATAGTACGTGATTTTTATTTGTTTTCAGTAATCCTCAATTTTCTTTTAAGTTTCTGAATGAATTTTCTCACAGCTGTTCTACCACTGGATTCCAACACCTACTGACTTATTTACTCTAATAAATGTATCTATAATCAAGAGCCATCCTTATACTAGTTGAAATGCATGTAAAGAATCATATGTTGACGTATGTTTGTGATGTATTTAAAGTAGATATCATGCAAATCAAAGAAAATAGTAAAACTAATAAAATACAATCATTAACTGATAATCAAAATGCAAATTCTCCTGCAATCATACAGTGACACACTGGTTACTCTTCATTTCAAAGAACAAATGAACAGTAAACTTTAAAAGTTTACTGCAAAAGTGATATTAATTGTATTTAATGGAATTCAGTAAATTCAGTAAGTGATGGACTCAGTCATTTTAAATCATAATCCAGATTACGGAGATTATAGACGAAGTCAAGAAATATAGAATCATACAGAAATTACAGATCTTACCTATAATAATAATAATAACATGGAATTAAACAAACAAACGATAATCTAATTACGACTTAATATGAAATTTAAATGTAAAAAATAAGCATTACAATAAAAATTGGCACTGTTGGGTTTGCAAGCAGACTTGAAAGCAGGGAATTTAAGCAAGGGTGGTGGTGGTGGTGGTTGTGGCAGACTTGAAGAGTCGTCGAAACCAGCTCTCCTGTTTATACAAGAAAATAAACGTACACAGAGGATTAATTTTGTTAAATTCTCTTCTGGAGGCTAAAAATCAAATTATTGGCTTTTTAGTTTCACTCCAAATATACTTACAATATAGTTTCAAATATTGAAGCTGCAACAATAATACAAAAATATTAGCATAAATATTTAATAATAAGTAAATAATAAAGATACATAAATGTAATATATTTGAATGTAGAGCATTAAAATATATGAGAATCATCATTGTTTTAATCATTTCTTGTATGATCAAATAACTCCATAAACATTTGAAGAGCTACATAATATTTTCGAAGATTTATTCCTGTAGAATGTGTATATAAATGAAGAGTAAATTGATGCTGCTACTGTTAAATATGCAGCAAATGTAAAGCAATTTCAGGATCAAAAAATATAAGAAAACTTTTAGAATTTCTATCCCAAGTACTTTTTAATGAGGTTATTTTATTGGCAAGGCTCTTTTTATTGTATGATTTATCTGATTTCACAGTTGCATCATTACTATTGGCTTTATTTTTTTTTCCTTCTTTTCCTTTCAAAAGAGAGAAAGAATAGCTTAGAAACTGTGTTTCAATAAAAAAATAAGCTTCCGGGATGTCGCTTCCTTGTGTAATATGCTAACAAAAGTAGTCCAATTCAAAGCTGTTACTTGTGCATTACGGCATTCAAATATTTGCGTTTACGTTGGACTCACTTTATAACGCATTCTTCTTGCTACATACAGTAAAACACGGCATTCGCAGGAAATTTGGAGAATAGTGAGAAGGATATATGACGTATTAAAGGAACTAGTTCAAATCAGTAACTTGAAAGTAATTAATTGAATATTAGTAAATAATATGTTAGAAGACTTTCCGATCAATCATGAAACAAAAACATCTCGCAGATCAGCAATGACTTCTAGTTAAACTACTTGTGGCTATTTTTAATATATATTCTTTGAAATTTGCGTGAAGCAAAATTCATTTCATTCATTGAAAAAAATAATGAAATAATTCATTCAAGGAAATTAACAAATAAATCCTAAAAATATCTAAGAGGTTTTTTTTTTTCTTTTATAGATATTCTGAAATTTTGAAGCACAAATGATGTCCTTTCAAGAATCTTTATAAATACTGAAATTTTTCTAGTTGAATTCTTGAACTTGCGGCTAAAATTGATTAACTTATTATGATTTCATTACATTTTTAACAAATGGAGAATTTGTAATTGTAACACATTGTGAACGAGATTAAAATTGAAGGTAATTCGGAATAAGATGTCGTAATTTCAATACAGTACTTACAAACTTTTATAGAAATGAGCTATGATCATTTAAACAAAGACATTGAATGAAATCCTTGTGTTGCAGCATTACGTTATAAAATTAATGCGTCACTACAGTTTGATGTAGTATAACTTTGATAAACAAGAACTTGTCCACCGAATCCATGATGTCAAGGAAGAAAATGATGTGTAGTATATATACTACAAATTACACTCTTGTGATAAAAAAAATTGGATCACCTTGAAGGAAGAGTCGAATTTGAATGCAACTCTGCAGTCTAATATGTCTAATACCTTCCCATTAGACATGCAAATGATTAAAGTATAGATGTCAATAAACGGGACTACACTCCCATGATTCAATGGAAATGCCTATCTTGTAGTTCATACAAGGGCCTCAAATATTCTGCTTCTGGAACTATTGCATTCACAATTACTTACTATTAGTAATGCTTCGACGAAAAGCTAAGATTTTATGAGCAATTGCAGGACTTCAAAGATACTGTGGGACTGCAAGAAGCCTGCTGGTCATGCAAACGAATCGGTCGCCATCTGGATCGTTTCGAAGATTCTGTAGGAAGATGTTGAAATCGATAATTGCGTGAAAGTATTCATTCACATTGTCCAACAGTACCACTGCTAGAGACACTGAATTTACCCTAACTGCTCTGATAACTTCACTTTTCACCATTCAGAGAGATATTGCATCCTGTGTATAGAATGTGGTATCCACCTGCACCATTGCTACACGAAATGCAGAAGCATTTCATTCCAGTCGACTTTAAGCGGCATGCCTTTAACAATCCAGTACCGGAGGCTCAGTCTAGAATGGTATTGTCTGCTCTCACATAGTCTCGTGTTTAGTGATGAGTCCTGCTTCTGCCTTGCAGCAGATAATGATAACATCAGCGTGTGGAGCAACGTACAAAATTCTGGCAATATTGTCGAAAGGTAGACAGCGATTTCCACTGGTGTAATGATGTAGGGAGTCATTTCTAATGGCAGCAGATCCCCTCTCATAGTGATTCGAGGAATTTTAAATGCACAGTGCTATGTGCAGCAGATCCTGCAACCCGTTGTTTTGCTCTTCGAATCATGCAGTCAGGAACAATTCCAACAGCAAATGCACGTCAACACGTGCACAGTGTTTCATTCAAATTGAATGCTTCCTTCAAATTGGTGCTTCGATTTTTTAAATAAAGTGCATTTCCAAATCACCGTCTTGGAAAGTCGGGCTTGCATCAAGACTAGCGACAGCAATTTTGGACATTTATTATTTTGACATTTCCTGCTTTTTATTTACTTTTCACGAATTTTATAAATGTTTTATCTCCTGTCATTTTTTTTTATAATTGTCTATCTCTTATGATGGATTTGTAAATATGTTGGCTTTCTTTCTTCTAAATCTTCTAAACTGCTATATTGAAGTTATAATATCTTGTTCTTCAGTAACTTTATATGTTAGCTGATGTAGGTTCTAAATGAAATTAATCCAGAGCAATTTGAATTTCACTTTCTTTTGAAAAATGCATCTATTTATTTTTCGTAACAAAAAATAAACCATTCAAATGATACAATCACTTTACAAACTGGTGTAAAAATATGTACAGCAATTGACAGAAATTCTCTTGAGCAAATTGATTTTACATGATGTAACTTTTTACTATTGATGTTGACTCACGCTTTTCTGGATCGGCGAATAAACTTTCCGGATCTAGAAATCATAGATAATCCACAGGAAGGTTCTGGAACAATTCGCACTTAATTACAAAACAATCCATTGTATGGCAACAATATTATATCACAAATGTATATTATTATCTACAAGAATTTTCATTTACTTCAATTAGATTTATGTACAGTGTTTTGCACATTCTTTCGTTTTCCGGATTTATTCGCAGTTCTGAAAAAGGAGAGTCAACTTAACCAAACTTGAATTATAAGCAAATCAACATAAACAAATGCTTTGAAAATAGTATGACACAGGTACTACAAATACAAACACAAAAATATCAGTTGACGTGCAAAAATAGTAAAACAAAAAATTTAAATCACTTTCAAAAAGTTCTTGTCCTTTAGTTTGAAAAAAAGAAAAATTAAAAGGTATGTGGAATCGGATCTGGTTTAGTTGTAATGGTGACGTGTATTTTTGAATCAGTTTTAGTTTTGATGAAAACTTATATTTAATTTATAAGTTGCGATGATTATAATGAAAACCTGAGTAAGTTCTCAAATAAAGCCTTAAACTCTTTGATTGAAAATCATTAATTTAAAATAGCATGGACACTAGTATGGTATTGATTTCCTTTTTAATATTACTCGTATTTATTAAAATTATAATTAAAATTTAAATTAAAATTAAATTTAAATTAAATTAAATTAAATTATCGAAACAATGTTTCGAATGCAAATGATTTGTGATTTATATAGAAGAATAAATCGTTATTTTCAAATACTAAGTTCGGATAATAATTAATATACAAATTGGAAAGGGTATTTCCAATCTAAGGGTATCTAATAAGGTAACACTTCATCAACTAAAGAGAGGATTTATTTTATATTTTTATTGAAATGTAACTTAGCAATTAGCAATTTTTTAATAAAAACTAAGTTCAATTTATTAACATTTTTGAATAATGGATTGATTAAATGCAATTCTATTAATTTTAGATTTTTACTTAAAATTATAGTCCTTTTAATATATTAATAAAATTAATAATATCTAACTTTTAAATCGATTATTTCTGAAGATTATTATGCCATTTCAGGTTTTGTACTAGTTATGATTAAAATGAAAAGTTATTTTTTTTTGTTATAATTATATAACTAAAAGATGGACATAGCTAAACCAACTAAAAATTCTGATCTAAGTTACTTCCTTTGGCTTAATTCGAAATTTAATACTAATTTCTAAATTCCGTTTTCTTATTTTTGAGTGCATTGGCATCGTTGCATTCATTGCAAAATAATATATTATATGTTAACTGAGGTAACGTTCTTAAAGTATCTGAAAAAAATATCAATTAGTAAATAATTTAAAGCAATTATTACGTAATGGAATCATTGCATAGTCTACCATGAACTGTATTATTACCAACACTACTGTCAAGATATTGTAGGGAAGATCATGAAATATCATGAAAGAATATCTGATGATTTATCAGTGCGCATATCAGATTAAAAAATGAAACTTCAAAAATAAAGTTCAAAACATTATACAAATAACTTTAGTTCTTTATCAACTAAACGTGATTTTATATTCTCTCCGAAAATTTGATGTAAATACTGACAAAAACTCAGATAAAGATTGTTGAAATTTAAAGTTAATGGTAGATGCAAACAATTTGCTAAGGTCTTGCAGAATTCTATAATGTTTGTGCTTGCTTCTTTTGAAAAGCCAGTTGATATTTATAAGCCAATATTTTTTTCAATGCAAATGGTTTAACAGTTAGTTTAGTATATTTATTAATATATACCGGATGTAATCTGGAAGTTAAAAATACTGTTTTGATAGGGTACTCGCATATGAAAAGACTATGTAATAATATCTTCCATAAATTCTTAGCCACGTTTTTCTCTCCTATCAAACAGTTAACTAACTCAGTTAGTAAGGAATCAGAAATACAGTCGATGGTGTAGATATATAGATAAATAGATAGATAAAAAGTTATTATTTTTAAATATAGTGGACCTAAAGCAAAGGCAGATGCATGTGATTTACACACACAAATTGGTAAAGTCAAGATCAAATAAATATCGAATGAAGAGAAGTGCTGTAAATAATTGTTGTTTTAATGTTTTTTGATCTAAAAACAACTAATATCGTAGATTCTTTATGAAACGAGACCCCAATCAAATTACTGACGCTCTAATATCATGGCTACCATTTAAATAAAGAAATCTTGTATTTGAAGCTTCAGAATTCTGCAAGAACTTAATAAATTGACTAATTTTTTGCTCTCAACATTTTTAGTTTTAATCTAACTTTTCCCAACAATTAGCAGCCTTGAGAAAAAAATTTTCCTGAGATAATCTACGTTATACAAATATATATTTTATGAATCTTCTTAGATAAAAGAGAAAGAACGATTATTTTTAATAATAAATTAGTTTAAAATAAGAAAAGAAAATAAGATAATTAAGAATTAGCTGCAAGGTGTTTGTATCATCAACTTATACCTCGAGCACATTTAGTCTAAAGGTAGTTGAGTTTTTTTACGGAACTTAATCCATAATTTAATTTATGAATAATTGCCTAAGACTTCTAACCCTTATTTAAAATAGTGCAAAGATTTGCTTAAGAATGAAAAATAAGTTTAACTTTTTTTTTTATATATATAAAATATTAAAAAATATTTCTGAAGAAAAAAAACAAGAAGTATAAGATAATAACATTTTTACATGAATGATTTCTTAAGAACTCAGTATGAATTGCTCCAATAAAATTAAAATAGCAGGAGTAAAATAATGAAAGCATTCGCCTGCTTTCAGAAAATATTGCTTTTCTTTTTAGCTGAAAATTCCTAATTAACTTACAATTTATCAGCAAGTTATTAGCAAAGGAATTTGTAAAAATTCATAAGACAGTGTAAGTTGCAAAACATGTCATAGAGCGCATATACAGTAAGTTATAGGTCATCTTGTACATGAATACATGAATGGAAATGTTAGCTACTATTTCGCCTAAAAAAAAACTTAATTCCAAAGGATTAAGTTTTGATATGTTTCTATCATCAGAAATGAAATCATCACTCACAACTAGATGGTTCTACGATGGTCTAGGAAATAAATGCTTTTTAAAAATACAGAACGATTTAAACTGTTTTTCAAGTATTTAAATATGTAATCCTCAAAAATGATCACCAAAAAGATAAGTTAATTGGAAACAAAAATATTAATTTAAGTTAAATTGTACTGAAAACTTTTTTATTCAATTTCAGAAAATTGGCTTTTTTAAAAAAATTTTTTTTATCATTTTAGACAAAATTAACAATTATTTATTGCTCTCTTAATGAAAGATTATTTTTCATAGTGAGATAGGCCTTTCATTTAATGTTTGCGCATGAAGATTTAATTGATTTTTAATTGCGATCGTTTTGATATTTTCTGTTGATTTGAGGCTTGTTATCTGTTACTCTTTCTGTTAACAGATTCATTATTCTTATATTAGGAAAATATCTTCTCGACATCGCAAAACGGTTAAAAAGTAGATTATAATTTCAAACTTTTTGTTTGGTCTGCGGACTATTGAGATCAGGAAACTATTCATTTTCTTTGATTTCACATTCGCAGCAAAATTAGTCACTATTTATGGGAAACTAAGGCATTTTTTTTTTCTTAACGTCTTAAAGAAGAGACGAATTTTTAAGCAAATGTTTTCTGGATGAAGCAACCACAGTTTATTTTACAAAAAAAAAAAAAAAAAAGAAAAAGTCAAATTGTAATTAACTATTGTGTCTCTGTGTGGATTATTTGGAATCTGTTCGCTGGTAAAGTGGAGTCTTCCAATTATTTTTCAGAACATTGAAATTTTGCTTGAATTTCTATTGGAAACGAGGATTTTGTCTCACTTTAAACACTACAGATCTTATTTTACTCTGTTAGATAAGTAACAATAAAATTTAGGCTAAATTGAATTTTTTTTTTTTGAAAATCTCTTTAATAAATGCTTCATTCGATTATTTCATTGTGGTTTCTGAATGCTATTGTTTTGTTTTCTTTCTTAAATTCAGTAACTCCGTCACAATGGTGGTTTGGAGACACAAAAAAAAGTTCCATTAATTAGGTCAGGTCTGACCAGAAGGCTAATTAATTTTATTTAGTTGATTCTTTTAATTTAAATTTATTTATTTAAAATTACTTTCGGTTAACCCTAATCACTTTCAAAAAACTCAAAACTTAACTATTAGTAATAACTTTCTTAAAGAAAGTTTCTTTCCTGTCTTTAAAAGATATTTTAATTATACGAATTAACTAACTACAAGAAATTTTTCTTTAAAATCTTATGGTCATCCATAAATAAATTTTTACTGAAAGTAAAAACTCAAAAATTATTTTCCAAAATAATTAGTAAGCTTATATATCGAGGGCTCTATGACATAAAGGCCTAAATGACATTTTTGTTAAAATTGAGTTACATGTCTTAAGTGCAATCCGAGAACCATATCTTTCATATGAAAAAGAGACCTAACTGAAAATTTCATTGCAACTGGTAGAATTCTACTTCCATAAAAAGCTACTTCCATAGAACTGGCAAGGCAATACAAACATAAAACCCTTAATAACTCGGAATGGAGATTTTGTCACTTAGGCCTTTATGTCATAGAGCCCTCGATATAAATAGGAACTTGTTGTACTTTGATATTTTTTGATGGTTTTGATATTTAAATTAGTTAGTTAATGAGTTCAATAAAAAAATAAAGGATAAATCTAGAAAAACAAGTTCAAGAGTCTATCAGTCGTAAGAGAAAGGCTTGGATGGATGCCAACTAAAAGTTATCCAAATAATCGTGAATCTAAAATGCACATATCAAAAAGCCAAAAACCCAAGAAGTTAATCTAACTTGAAATCTTCTTACTTTGCAAGCTTATACATATTTCCATAAAAATCTATTTCGCAAAGAAGGAATTGTATTTTTTTTTTTTAAATTATCACATGTAAAAAAACTAGGCTCGTAACAAAAGTTTATTTAAATCAAAGTGTGAATTTTCATTAATGACTTCCTCGGCAGAAGCAATCTTTGACTGAAATGGAAAAAGATATGAACTTTAAAAGTAACTCACTTAAATCTCAGAAATGCCTTAATTTGTAGTGAAGTCATAATGGTAATACACGTACTGCTATTCTGAATACTGATATGAAGGTGGAGGTAATGATATGATTAAATATGTATGTTTAACAATCAATAAACGAATAATATGGATTATTATCATAATAATTTATGTCGATCTTTTCATGAATATGAATAAGAAAATATTAAATTAAAGAAAGATGATCCGTATATGATAGGGGAGGAGCATTTGACATTTAAAATGTTAAGAAGTATTTTTTCAAATATAAAAATCTGTTTCCATTTTACATATGTACAAATTAAAGTTTTGGATATGTAAACTTTCTCTGCACGAGTACATTTTCAGTATTAAGTAAGTAGTTCCACAGAACTTAGTTAAATAAAACGAAGGATCAAAACAACTTTGCAACCCAAATTAGCAAATAATCTACATGCGTTCAAATAAACCTCCATAAAATCTTTGGGTATACTTAGTACATTTTAAGTATCTTCGAGCTCTTATTAATTCTTCAATATTAAGATACATGTTGACTTTATTTTAATACAACACTTAAACACAGAACACCATTCTAAATTTAAAATTCAATGTAATTGTAGTTCTATTAAGAAGTCTTGTTCTTTGGATATATTTGAATAGATATAATAATGCCTGCAATTTCGTTTTTAGAGTTTTTTAAATTTAAAATGTCTATTTTTAATAACGATTCCTTAATCTTAACATCAACTAATATTGGTCTTTTATCCTTAGCCATTAATGATATAGATATGTACTAAATATATATTTGTATGTTTCAGGAAATTCAGGAATTCATAGTTGCTACATGAGGAATGTTGTACATCTATTTTACAATGAAGCTCTTGATCATTGAAGAGCCAATATCTTACAGTAAGCGTAGAAGTGGAAAGATTGTCTATTTTGAAAGCCCATTCACCAGAAGAAGTTTGTTAAAATCAAAGCTGCTGCTGACAATTAATAATTTAGGACGGATCTAAAGCCACGTAGATCTTCAAGAATTTGATATTAGAGATCTATTTAGCATATACGAGGACTATTAGCAGGAAAGGGTTGTTAGCAAATTCATTTGAGGTTAGTTAATAGCTGCACTTGTGATATGGTACAGTAAGGCTATGGCTAATAGTAGTAAAGGCACCTTTTTCTTTTTGGCTGAATTGACATATCTGTAACAGGGCGTGGAATCCACTGATGCTTTGGTGGAAGCGTACAAGAAGTTCTTGGCAAATGGCTGACAGGACTGATGATCCCACATGGTATTAAAACAGTCTAAGTAAGTCTTCTGAGTACTAGAATTAATAAAAAAAACAACAAGACATTGTATAAATTTGTTATCTTTAGTAATCATATCATTAATAATGTATTTGAAAAATAGACCTCAGGTCGCAGTGCTTGGCTTCTCTGCCACCCACATTCACTACATAAACATACCGTAAACATAATGTATTTGAAATCCAGGATAATGAGAAACTTAAACATCCAATTCAAAAAAACCTAATTTCCTTATTTTTACCATCCTCTGATAAATCATAACAAAATTGTCTTAATCCAATACATTTCAAAAGCTTTTTTAACAAGCTTAGAATATCATAATCATAAATTCATTCCTTAATTGATAATATTTTAATCATTAATTAATTAACAATAAATAAGCTTATATAAAATATTATACAAAATGCTGAAAATAAAAATTATTTCAAATTTTAAGTAAATTCACAATTAATTTACAAACATGAAAGTTTAAAACCATGAATTCTATTTATTTGTCTTCGACACATTTCAAATGAGATGCTAAGCTTCTTAGAATCCTTTCCCATTTAAAACAGTTTTAATTAAACCTTCAACTTCCGTATTTGATTTAAAATATATGACAATACATAAATTATGCAATTACTTCTCTTAAAATGTACTTCTTAATAAAATGCCTGAGTTTTAACAAATCTTATTTTCCATTTCTAACATGTGTTTCTTCTTCGAAATAAACTTTTCGATGTCAGTGAAGATAAATTTATTTATGTTTTTATTCATACGACATCTGGCGGAAAAAAAAACAAACCAAACAAACAACTTTAATATTTACTTTTGCTAATGGAAAGAATAGAACTACGGAATACTGTACAGCTGCAGTTTAAGAAATAAAATTTAACAATTTGGTCTGTATTTTAACAATTAAGAAAACGGAATTTCATGACAGTTTCGCCTTTTTACATCTTTTACATCTTTTTCTTCTACAAAGTAGACGATGTTTTAATGACTTTTAAGATATTAATAATAACTTAATTCTAAAAATGTTGAAAATGGTTTTAAAATCAACTGATTTACAAGCTCTTTTCCCTATAAACCCATATTAATGGAGCTTCAAAAAGAAAAAGAAAACAGAGAATCAAAAAAATACTTAAATAATTAATTCCAAGACTTACTTGCAAATAGTTTCATTGAATTTGAGAATCAACAAATGGGGATTAGCACATCTGTTGCGTCCACTGGAATTCTTGATACAATCAGTTCCTCCCTTATTCCAGAATTCTGGAAAGAAAATAAAGCAGGCATTTAAATTTTGAAATGATCTTGAATTGTTGCTCTTTAGTATGTTGGCTAGAAACTTAATACAACTCTAACTTTACTAATTTTGATAATGTATGCTACTGATTTTATTAGAGCTAACTGATCGACTCAACGAAGACTAGGTGCCAGAATTTTGATCTTTGCAAAAATCAAAACTCAAAATTGTCTTGTAAATTTCATCTGTTTGAATTGTCATTCTTGTAGTCGTAATACACTAAACACTAAAAAATACATTATTAGAAAAACTTAACTTTTTAAGATGAAGTGGGAAAGTTAATTGACATTTTTTTAAACTTAAAAACATCAAGAGAATGTCTGTCACATAATAACTTACCTTTTAGTTGATTTCCATTATCTTTGCAAATGGCATCAACATAAGCAGTTCTTGATGCTCGGAATGTATCCATGCTTCTTCTCTGAGTGCTGTCCAAACACGGCCGGAACGGAGTCTCATATTCGTCCAAGCACTTCACTAAGTCTTGTTTTGCAGAACTTAATAGCAAAACAAGAAAACCTTAAGTATTATTTGATAGACAAGCAAATAAACCCAGTTGTCATTTATTCTTATGAAATGTAAACCCTGGATTCTGAGAGAATTTATGCTATTATCTACCATCTGGAACTATTCCATCGTCGCAAAATCGAGACCTTTTGTTAAGAAAAGAAAGATCAACAATAATATCGATTTTTAGGAAAAGTCCTTCAAATGAGTGGCGTTGGAAGAGTCCCAATTGACTAATAGACCGATTCAAATCAATGCAAACAAAATCAAATGTTTTTAAATTTTGTAATTCAATGGAATAATATTACAAATAATAATTTGGGATATGCCAGATATAATAAACACGAATTAAGTTAAAAAGTTGACGATGTAGAGCTAAAACAGCTTATTCTTTTGTTTTTTAGATTAACTTGATTCATTTTTCTTGGATTATTTTGAAATAAGTAAAAATTTCCTGCATTCTTACTATGTTCTTACCTGCATTTCTGTGCTACATTGGTGACGACTGTGTCTAATAAGGTGAACACATGACTCTTCTGAGTGCAATCCTTATAAGTCGTTCCTAAGTTGGTACGTAAGAGTTCTTCATCGCAGGCTCCTGAAATAGAACAAATCTCGATAATAAATCCCAAAAAATATTAGTAGGTTCCTGCATTTTAATCGCCCATTCTTTGTTTACTTAATGAATACAAGTATATGAAACAAGCAGAAATGTGTAAAGCATCTTATTAAAATAACAAAAAGAAACGTTTTTTAGTAATAGCCTACTTGAAAATAAAAAACAAAAATCTTTAGAAAATAGCAAAATAGCCGTAATATCCATATCAGATACCAATCTCAAACCACTCCCATTCTCCGAAATTTTTAAACTTAACTTGAAAAATTACAGATGCTTCGAGAAAGAAAAAAAGACAATAGAATCTCTTCCGAAACAAAATGGTAAATATATCATGATAAATACAATTTTGTCAACAAATGTTGTATGCTAAGAAAGATAGAGCAAACTAAATGTGCAATATCAAGAACAATTATTTAAATCTTTTAGGCTATTTAAAATTTTTACATTTTCTTCCCTTACAATGGAAGAAATAATTAACTTTCAGTTGAATAAATTTATTGCTTGGGTACGCCTAAATCCTTGAGCAATTATAACACTATTGCTTGAGTAGGCCTTGAGTAGTTATTAAAAAATCGGAAGAAAACAATTAGAAAAGATTAGATATTCCATGCAGTATAAAAGTAATACAACGATGCTAATTTTATAGTAATATACTAATTAATATATGTTATACTAATAAATTAGTATAACTAGCTGTAGTTGCATCGGGTGCAATCATTGGTCAGACTGTCGTCGCCCCTGTTTCAATCTAAATCGTCAAAAAAACAAACGAAAACAACCCCTTCAATTCCTATTTAAATAAAAAGTCAAGAGAACGCTTTACCTCGAAAAGAAGAGGATTCCACTGTTGTTGTTACTAGTGTTATAATTGCTATAACGTTTATTTAGGTTTCAGTTTTAATTGCAGTGAAGACGAAATAATATAAAAACAGAAGATATTAGCCGATAATAAGGAATTTAGGTTATTTTCAAGAATATTAATTTATTACCGTTCATAGTACATAGAAAACGGAGCAATGCATTAAATATTTATATGGTAAATTAAACTCAATTAAAGTTTTTCGATTTGCAATGATTACTCACATCGTTCATGTTAGTCTTCATTTTAATAATATTCTGGCAAATCGAAATTGAGTTTCTGCGATTTTTTTTTTTTTACAAGTGAACTTAGCAATTTACACTGATGCGGTGTTTGTCATTTCTTTAAATAGTACTCGAGTCTCTCGCTCTTTACATCAGAGCTACAGTTATTTGATTAAGAATAATTTAATATTCCTTAAGATTTTTTTAATTAAATGCTCTAAATTTAACAACAACGAAAACGAAAATCCGGATCCGGACTAAGGGATGTAAACGGGGGGGGGGGGGGGCAAACATTTTTGAAGGGTACGCATATCTCTCCAACCGCTTTAGTTGGAAACACGAAAGTTTACATGGATGTTCTTTCTCAATATCGAAAAGATACGTATTCGACGAATTTTCGATATTCGCATCCTAAGGGGTGTAAACGTGGGGGGGGGGGTAACCTTTACTGTAGGGTATTTTACGAGGTTTTCAGTTTACAAAATCAGAATATAATATTACTTTGAAATCATCACATGATTGTTTATCAACTGGGGAAGATTTGAAGTGATAGTGGTGTGGAGGACAGAAAGGGATGGGAGTCTTATAATCTCCGATCTCATAATTTCATATCTAGAGTTTCTCGAGTTATAAAATACGAATATAATATTAATTTTAACTATCATGGGAGTTTTTTAATCAACTGGAAAAGTTTCAAAGTGATCACACAATTACAATTTCCTCGTCATTCACATCACGACAACTCTTTTGTGCAACCCGAGCGAAGAACGGATATTTCTACTTGTAAACTATAAAGTTAGTCTCTTTTGAAATTTTTGTCGTCTTTTTACTCGGAAAAAAGTAAAAACTTATTTTAACAGAACAAAACTGTACGAAAGCTTTTTTTTTTTTTTTTTTTTTTTTTAATATTTACCAATTTTATGTATTTGGTCTTCAGATAATATTTGCCAAATGGATATTAATTTTAATCAAAATCTTTTTCAGTTCTGCTTATTTACTTCAGAAGCTTAGTGCTTCACTTTCATTCTCATCTATTCAAGCTTTTTTTTACGAACAAACTGTCAGATTGACTGTCTGTTTCTTTAATCTCTTTGCTATCTGTCGGTGACAGACTGACTGTCTGACCGACAGACAGCAAAGAGATTCAATAAAGTAGTTGAATGTAAAATTGTAAAGTTTAGTTAATATATAATCTCGATTAATTCTATTCAATAATATTAATGACAAATATAAAACATTATTTTCTAATAAAAAATTGCTTAGTATAATGATAAAATTGATTTAATGCAAAAATAATACAAATGCAATTCAATAATAATAATAATAATAATAATATAAAATAGATTGATTACTTATGAATATTTAATTTAAGAAAAATGACTACTGGATTAAGTTAATTAAATTAAAAAATTGATACAAATGCTTTAATAGATTCTAAATGCTCTTCTATTCTAAAATTCATTATTATTGAAAAGCGCATGTGGAACGTTGGCTCACGAAAGAATTTTGAATCGATCTCCCTGCCTCCCATGTCTTTCAATGCAGAATCGTAACTACGCCGCTGGCTTGTATCAAATTTCGAAAAGTATTTTTTCACAACTGATTCATTCGAAACTAATTAATAACTATGCATTAATTATTTTGTAATTACTAATTTTCACGTGGTATACTACTCATGTTAACGATAGTTGCACTTAAGTATTTTTTTCCCAACAGATTTCCTGTGAATAAAAACAAAAACAATTTATCTCCGCTAACATCGAAAAGGTGAATTCGAAGAAGAGATAGGCCTACGTTACAGAAACGAAAACGGAAAATAAGATTTATCAAAAACCCAGACATTTAATTAAGAAGGACATTTTAAGAGAAACAATTACATAATTTATGTACTGCCACACCCGTTTCATCGAGTAGTCGGAAGTTGAAGATTTAATTAAAGCTTTTTTAATTGGGAAAGGTTTCTAAGAAGCTTAGCATCTCATTTGAAATGTCTCAGAAGAAAAATAAGCAGAGAATGTAAATAGAATTCATGCTTCTAAACTTTTGTGTTTAATTTATGAATTAATTTAAATATATAAGTAAACCTCAGCATTTCTTAAAGCTTCGTTAATAAGAAGCTTCGGAATTATATCTGCAGATATAAAAAGTGAACTCTGCCCCCAATTCGGCAATTTATCTCTTAGATACTGTCGATTAGAAAGCTGAAATTTGGGATCTTATTTTGTTATTCCTTACGAATCAATAAGAAAACTTCTTAGAAACGGAGGGAAATGCTGTGTTTTGAAGTAAAGTTTTTTTCTCATTCTCTTTTAATTCGAGGGACATGTTAAAGCAAGGTTAACTGCAGAAAAACAAATCTTTAGAACATAATTTGGATATTATTTGGATAATTTCCATAGGCAGATAAATATTGCTTTGCTTCACGATAGAATCCCTACTGTGGTCGTTAGAGCCTAGCGAAAGACAAAACTTTTTAGATTTTTATAAAATCCTTTCTTAACGATTTATATATATTTTTATATATTCTTTTAGCAGGAAATTATTTGCTAGTTTTCTAAAAAATAAATTGAAGAAATTATTTAAAAAAAAGGTTATTGACTATAGTCACAATTGGAAACGTCACTTAGTTTAGATTAAACTAACTTAATAAGTTTTAATTAAGTTAGATTAAAATTAAAAAGTTAGCAGTCATCCAAATTTTATAACTTTAATAATAAATGCACTTATTCTCTTTGATTCAAAAAATCACTTGTTACATAATGTAAGATTGTCTCTATGCTAAGCATAAAGGAGAGTTTATTGCAATATTTCAATTGATTCTTTCTACATGGAAGTTTGATGATATACTGTATAAAAATAAATGAAACCAATGCCTCAGATGACATTTCGTGCAAAATGATATTGTTTTAATTTAAATTAAAATAAATCGTAATTATTCGAAACTTCGTTCTTTTGTAGTTCTTTGTTTTTTGCTTTCTTTAAAAATATTTGTCTTAAACGGTGTTACATGTTCAACATAAACTGTTTTGTTATTTTTTATTTTTTTTTCTCTATATTGGCAACTGTTGGTGGTTTTGTATTGTAGTTAGGCCATTAAATGTTGGAGACGACCAATAACTGAGCTTCATGTTGATCAAGCACAGCATTAGATTATCGTAAGTTCTGGGGAAATCCATTCCCCTAACATTGTTGCAATTTACAGCAGATGAAAGCAGAAAAAAAAGGGATGTTTGAAAAAAAAAAATAGATTGTGATTTAATTGGAAGTTTTAGCAAAGAATAAAAGATGAAAAACGAATTTATCTGGCGCGAGTGTGCTTGGTGCGCTAGTCTAACCATCTTGAGTTTCTTCAAAATCTATCCAAATTAATATTATTCATTTTGTGAATAATGAAATTCCAGACCTAAGGAAAAACAAAGAAAATTGATACGAGCATCATTAGTAGGATATACGAAACACATATAAAAGTTAAGAAAATAAAAACAACAAGAAATTGTGGAATACAAATCCTTGCGCAGTTAAGCGCTCACCACAAAAGGCATTCAATAACAAAGGAAAAAAAGAATAATAATAATAATAATAATAACTACAAGTACATACCACAAAGCGTATTAGTCATCCTCACATAAGCTGTATTGGGATCGCCCCATTAACACAGACAAAACCATACATCACAACAGACCTGACATCACACTTGTTGATAAGGTCAACAAACAGACCTATCTCATTGATATTGCAGTGCCTACCAGCAAGAACATGCAGAAAACTCACGCAGACAAGATCAGTAAATACACCGATCTAGCACACGAGCTCCAGAAGCAGTGGAGGCAGGTCCGAGTACGTGTTGTACCAATCGTCTTGTCCTTTTGTTATGGTCTGGTGCCTCAAACATTCCACCACAGTCTCAGCACTCTAGGACTTCCCAAAAACACTTATACACAACTCCAGAAGGCTGTGATACTCAACACAACACGCATAGTTAGGAAATTTATGGACACGACCACACAACCTAATCATTCCTGCACACGTCTTTACACTTGGCAAATATGTGCTTTGGTCCTTGACCCACCATGTTGTGTAAGCTGGGGAAACCCATGGTTTGAAGCTTTTACATAATAATAATAATAATAAAATCCTTCTAATAGCTAAAAAGAAAGAAAACAATTCGTAATAAAATGACATAAGGAAGCCTTTTGAGTGAAGCTGAGACCCTGGGACAGCTGTTTCGAGCGTACTAGGCTCTTTTCAGCCAGTAATACCCAGCAAGCAAAGAACTCAAAAGGTGAACGAGGGGAAAAGGAATATATTTTGAATAGGACAAAATAGAATATTTTGAAAATTTTTTGTTGCACCCTAGACAGTCTCCCAGTTAAACTGATCATGAATGTAGTATAAAAAAAAAATATGGAAACGTAAATTAATTTTGCTGTGGAGTTCCGGCATAGCCTAGTGTTCTAGGCAACGGCCTGACACGAGGCAGACGTGTCGGAACCTGGGTTCGAATCCCAGAATCGGCATAGATCTTTGAAAAATTTCCTTTCCTGTTTTTTCTTCTGCTTCATATTTCTCTTCAGGTCATATCTGAATGATTTCCTGAGGAAGGCAACGGGAAATCACCTCAGTATCAGTTCCCTGAAAATTTAATGGACTATTCTAGGTGTTCGCCATGATAGCAACCCTGGAGATCCATTGCTCACGGACATGAAGTTTGTACGTGAGATAGACCGTGAACAACAACAACAAAAGAAAATAAATGTAATAGGACGAAGTAAAAGCAAAAAAAAAAAGAAAAATTATTTGCTTCTTATTTTGTACTATTTTATAGTTTATATTTATTAATATAAACTCCCTATTGTTAATATTAATAAATATTCATAAATATTCATAAATATAAACATAATAATGAAAAATGAATTACTAAAGATAAGTATAACAACGAATATTAATAAAAATTAATACTATCTTAAATTGTCTAACTCTGTGTACAATTTGTGCTTGAAATAAATCCTGCCAAGAGAGTCTTATCTTTTATCTGTTTTTCTTTGCTTTTTAATCCTTTAAAGCAATTTATTTGCCCGAATTAATCTCATCTCATTTTCCATGTTGTCGCATTTAATTTCAATTCCTTTTTAGGTGGAACAGTAAACAGTGGAATAAAAGGAGTGGTTTTTCCCGTTTGAAACAACCGGAAGTGTATTAAAGCGACTTTGAACAGAGATTGAAGAGCTTTGGACTTTACATAGGTTCTTTGCTTTGGATTCTGGACAGAAAACGATGACGTCCTTATTTTGTATTTTATTTCATTTTTATTTATCTTCGTTTAAAACTGAACTTGAAAATAGAGTAACAGTATAGCAAACTGTTCAGGGCTAATGCACTTTAAGACCAGAAAAGTTCAATTAAATTTTAATTCTTCTTAAGCTTAGCTTATCCTTGAATTTTGTTCGAAAACGAGAAATTCAATCTTTGATAATCTTTGAATTCCCTAAACTAATTCTCGCTAATAATTGAGAAGCTTTTTTTTAAGAGCTAACAGTAAATCAATAAGAATCATAATTAAGTTCCTGAAACCTAAGATATTGGACGAAAAAATAAAACTAAAGACCAATTTTTGTTTTTAAGTAATTCAGTCCTTCTACTGGTAAACATTCTTTAAAATTCGCTAAAATTCAAATAGAATCACCTGAGGAAAGATACAGAGATGGGATTCCGTTACCGTCCTCAGGTAGTCTTTAGGGAATGGCTTCAGACCGAAGAGAAAGTGAAGAAGAGGCTGACAAACATAGGAAAGAAAATTGAAACAACCAAGACAGGGAAACGAACTCAGTTTCCGACGCATCGGCCTCATGAAAGGCCACCGCCTTGCGTATGAGACCACGCCGGAACCAATTAGCAATAATTAAATTAATAATATACGTTTTTAGTGGTAATTAAACATTTCAACTGCTTTACCAACAACAATTAACGTGATAGAAATTTTCACTTTCTTCGCGGATACATTGTTGTGATCATTTGAACTAATAGTGAATTTAAGAAATTTGATATACAACAGAGAATTACCTGATGTTTCTATTATTGTGTACATCCAATATACAAACTTACACCATAAATTCACCTGCCAATTTAATTTTTACTTTGTATCCATTGATGACAATAATGTCTAACGAGATGTCTATTGAAACGCAGAGTCATGGAGATCAACCAACTGTCACTTCTACAAGATTGCCAAGGTTTTATTTATTTATTTATTTATTTTAGTTTTACAGCTTTCAGTTAATCTAACATCAATCACGAATACTCAAAGTAGTTAAGGAAACTAGGACTAGGAAACTTTCTATAATATTTGCCTTTTAAAAAAGTACCATTAATAATTTCTAATGCTGCTGTATCATTCTTTTTTAATTCTATCTTTAATTCTTAGCAGTAACAACATATCAAAGAATCCCCTTAAATAAAAAGTAATTTTATATGAGAATTTTGTCGTTACTAAATGAAAGTGCTTTGCGGACAACTGGTTTGTGGACAGCTTTAATTCATGTACTTCATTGATTCTATTTAGATTTCATTTTTAAACTTATGTATTCATTTAAACATGAAAGCTTATAAATTATTAAAAAAAATTTCTAATATTACGCGTTGAATTAAAACAAAGCTCATGCATCTGTTTAACTAACTTTACTAACATAAAACTTAAATTATTTCAATCAAATTTCTAATATATTTCACATTTTAGAAACAATTTTCTCCCCTCTTTTATCTTTCTGGAAAGATAAAAACCTCAAAGTGTTCGGAAACTGTGTAAATTGAGCTTTTAAATCACAATTGGGGTCATATCCTTCTTTTTCGGGATTATTCCGAGGCCTTCCGGGAAACTCCGGTAGTTTTAAATGAATAGGTTTTAGGAAATTTCCGTCACTTAGTCCGGATGAATCATTGATTTAGATTGCGGATATCCATAGACTCTTGTTTTTGAAATTGAAAACAAACAATTGTTGCTGTAATTTTTATCTCGAATAAAAGACTTACAATCAGAAACAACTTAAGATTTTTAACGTGAAATAAAGATAGAAACATCAAGAAATGCTTAGTATTTTGTGTTTTTAATGCAAACATGCTGTCAATAGAAGACAAGGTTCGCGAGAATGAGTTTCTGTATAATATTAAGAGCCTTCTAAGATATAGAAGAAGTAGAATAAGAATAAGAACCCAAGAATACAAGAAAACAAAATTCCACCTGAGATGATATGCTGAGATTTCGTCTAAAGAATGAATTTAATTAATTCATTAAATGCATAGAAAATATTAAAGTAGGCCCTATTACTTATTTATTTACTAATAATTTTGCATTAAAGTATAACCTTTAAATTTATATTGTATTATAATTTTCATTTATGAAAAAAACATCTTAAGATAGAGATTATGTTTTTTTAATCGTCTTTTTCATTAATTAACCCCTAAGTTTGTTGAAATAGGATGAAGACCTATTGAAAACTTAGCAAGAAAATTTAATGTTGAAGCAATTGTTCAGACAAAAAAGATTTTTTTTTTATTTTTCTACTGATTCTCCTGATGCAGATGTTTTTAACATATTCTTTCCACTAATGGATTTCATTTTCCTTAAGTTCGTTCTATATGTTCACAACATAATTAGCATCATTCGATTTTCGATTATTTAATCATATCTCGATCCTTTACTTGTAAATCAAACATTTTATGAATACAGGCAGACTTTCCTTCCTTTCATCGACTTTGGCCAACTATGGACCACAGGCTAGCCCTACCTGACAACGTTAGGGTGAGGTTAGGAAATTCCAGAGGGGGGACGAGATTCACATCCCGTCCAGAAATAACCCTGAGATAGTAAGTCCTAGGGGAGAAACGGACGAAACACAGAAGAAGAAAGATGAAACAGCCTTGCTCTCGACCGGGACTTGAACCCGGGTACCGGCACACAGGCCGCACGGCAGACCGACGCCTGAGACCGCACGGCCCAGGCAGACTTTATTTATACATAATTTTCATTTCTGAAAAACAAAGATTCCTCCGTTAATCTTAATGCACTTTCTTTAACCAAAAATTAAATTTCTAAAATCAATCATAACTATCACAGTTCTATTATTAAGGCATATTTTCTCTGCTGTTATTTTATCTACATTCAACGTCTATTTTTATTAATAATAATAATAATAATAATAATAATAATAATAAAGAGAAAAGAAGTTGTATAATAATATTATTATTATTGTTGTTGTTGTTCTGTCAATTAACAATATTCGGGAAATCTTATCGCCAAAAATTTGAGAGTGGATAGTGGGTATAATAAAAAGATCTTAAATTAAAATAGAACTTTTTGTCAAAAGAAACTGAAAATTATTTTAGTTTTAATGAACTATCAAAATAATTATGTTTAAAATTCACAGACAATGCTTTTTCTTTCTTTCCTTTTTCTTTTCTTTTGGTTCATTTGTGATATAACTGAATTTAAAATTCAATGTAAATTAAAATTAAATTGAAAGGTAAGTAATTTAATATCTACGAAGCAGTCTTACTTTACAGGATTGGTGGTGCCAAACGAAACCTTAATAAATGAATATAATTATTTACAAACAAATAGTTAAACAAAAATTTTGCTTTCTTTGTTGCAATGAATGCGTAACTGTACTTTCAGCTCCAGTTTACATTTCGTAATTCGTAGCTTTTTTAAATATTTTTATTTATTTAAAGAACTCGTGAGTATTTGACGACAATTTTTAGATAGAATTCAAGTTGTTTTTACTTGTTAAATTGGCATAAAAATAATATCCTGCTTCGTAAACAATCCTAGCATTTCTAAAAAAAAAATTCAAAACTACAAAAAAAAACTTTAACATTTATACTCTAAGTCGGATTCAAAATTCCTTCTAATAACGGTTACATTTTGACATTTTGCAAATATCAAAGATAAAAAACAACAAAAAACACTCAACATTAAATCCAAACTTTTAATTTGTTTTTATTCTTTTCATCTAATAATGCCAATGTGAAGGTGAAAAAATGTTAATGAAAATAACATTCAGAATAAAATGTGCTTTGAAATGTTTCAAGAACAGTCAGGATTAACAGGAAATAAAAATAAAATGGTTCAAATAATGTCTTTATTGACAGAAATTAATATTTACATATTTATATTTACTTAAGATTATACGAAGGAAAACAAATAAACCCTTCATTTGCTTTTCAATGACCTTCTTGTGACTGATTAGAATTAAGTCAACGGTAATTAAATATTAGAAAGATTGAAAGACAACAATAAAATCGTAATAACTTACTTTCTTTAATATTTCCGGATTAAGTTAATATAATTAAGAAGGTAATTATAAAACAATCATTTGATATTTTTTTTTGTTGTTGTCAAGTCAAGATCACCTACTTCTATATGTCAACTCAGCTTTTTCAAAGATATTTCCGTTATTCTTAAGATATCATTGTTTAGAAGTTAAAGTTCAGGACAATGATAAAAATGATAAGCATGGCATGCTTTTTATTGTTAGACTTTTTTATTCGATTTTGTGAGTCTGTGTTACCATTACGATCATGCCTAAGTGTAATTCTTAGGTGAATATTAACTTTTAATATTCTTAATTGAAATTTCTCCTATATTCTATCTAAAGTTTTTGTATGAGTTTATTTTTATGTTCTATTTGTTTGAATTAAAAGAAAGAAAGAATAACTTATTATTACAGTATTACACTATATTATTACCATAAATGAACCATTATATTATTATTATTATTACTGTACATGCACTGTTCATTAGTGATCCCAGTTATCTACAATACTAATCCGACTTAAAGACGTTTTCCGGAACGTATCTCGGGGACCGCCAGTATTTTGTTTTCTTTTCACGACTTTAAAAATAAAAAACGCACAATTTTTAGGGAAAAAAAAAACACTTTAAGAACTTTCTTAGAGAACTTCCGGTATAACATCTATGCGAGTTAAAAAAAAAAAAAATATTTTAGTTAAAGAACATTTCACATTTATCTTTAATTTAAGTATTTAGAGAAGATGAGAAGTCAATAGATCACATTACCTGTTTCTTTTTCTTCTTCTAACAAACTTACAAAAAAAAAAAAAAAAAACACGATTTTGATGAGATTTTGTTAATTCATAACAAAACAGGAAACGAAAATATGAATAATCTGGAACGCCATCTTTTAAAAAAAAAATATTTGTTAATAGTTTCTCTACCATTGCAATTTACTCAAAGTAGGTTATTCGATCTTATAATTTCACTTCTCTTGAGGCATCGCTGAATTCATTTAATGAGAACTGGGTCATAGAACAGGTGTTTGTTGCTCACATAAGCCAATAGAAACAGATAAGTTTCAACTAGAGAAGCTGCATTTGTATTCAACTGTGCATTTCTTCTTGGACTGTACATCTCAAAAAAACAAGTTCCTGAAGAACTTAAAATAAAATGCACCTTATCTTTTCTAAACATAAAGCGCATTCTATTTTTCTTTGTAGCTCAAAACGTGAAAGCAATACACATCTAGGGCTATTATTCAAATTTTGTTGTAGTGTTGAAACAATCTTATGCAATAGTTCTTTATTAACAGACAGATAAAGAGAGTAGAATATGAAAGTTCCAAAAGGCAATCTGAAGATGACAAAAAAATACTTTTCTCTGTCCGTCGTTTTCTCTGTCCGAGGTATTTCAAAAATATTACAGGAAACTGATTGGTAGATGCTACAGAAATGGTAATTAGACCTACTTTGAATATTTAAGAAATTGTCACCAAAAATCAATTAGCTTTCCTAATATATTGAAAGTGTACTGGCGGTGCTATCAATGTTATCTCGCTACTGAATTAGTGCTAAAAACAAACTAATATTCACTGACTACCGTTAAAGGAATATTTCACGATAATCAAAAGTAATTATCTGTAAAGGCTGTTACTTGACTTTTGTTTTTGGTTCAGAGTATATTTAAATTATCGTATTATTTCTGTATATGGCACTGTAACTAGCTTTTAATACATTCAATCTATTATTTGTTCTATTAATGTTTAAACCAGACAATAGGTCTTTCTGAATTTTGTATGAATTTGTCTTTTGATCAAATCTATATAAATACAGTCGAACCTCTATTTAACGAACCTCTATTTTGCGAATTTCTCTATTTTGCGAACTTTTCTTTGGAACCAAGAACATTTTGATAATTTCTTCGTAAAAATAACCTCCAAATAGCGAAGTGCATTTTCTATTTAACGAACTTTTTCGTGGTATCTATTTTTTTTTCCTCCTTGAAATGTTTTTATGATCAACATTTCCCTAGAGGAAATGAAAGAAATGTGGATACAGCTGAGGGAAAAAGAAGAAATTAACGATGATGTGCTGATTGATGATTATCTTTCACTTGATATTGAAGTTGAGACCTCGGAAACACTAACTATTGAATCGGATATTTTGGACAGTGTGAAAAGTAAAAACAATACAGCAATGAATTGCGATGAAGATGAAGACGATGAAAATGGAAATGATCATGATGAAGAAATCAAAAAACCTTCGTATGATGAAATGCATTTGAAACAATCCAATGCGGATTACAATTTGAAGAAAATACGCCTGTAGGGGTTTTTGGTGTATTGCAAAGATGCGAAACGTACTCTAAGCGAAAACACTTTTTCAAAAAAAAAAAAAAAAAAAAAAAAAAAAAAAACCTCAGACAAAATTAACAGACTTTATTAGTAAAATTTAAGTACGCATGTGATAATGTATGCTTTATGTAATTAAAATTATTACTTTTTTTAATACTATTTATTGTTTATGTATTTTAAATCTCTTCTATGTAATTTAAAATAATTTTAAAAGGTGATTAACGAATTTTCCATGTAACGAACTTTTTATCAGGATTTAGCGACTTCGTTAAATAGAGGTCCGACTATATGAAAGGAAGAATATGTAAGCCCTTTTCTCTTCATGAGAACCACACGAGATACGGGGTAAACGTGGTAATTAGGTCCTGTTGTGGAGGCGTGTCTGAGCATGTTGATTTTTGTTAAAATTCATTTTAATAAAAAAATTCACAAAAAAATTGACGCCCCTGGATCCTTGTTATTGCGTCCTCCTACAACTAGAAAGTGGTTGAATCCGTTCGCATCTTAATTTAATTGTCCCTTAAATATGACTAAAAATATTTTTTAACCTGAATTGTCACCATTATGATTAGGAGAACTATATTTACAACGATAGGATTTCTACGGGTTAAACTTGTGATGATATATCTTTCTGTGGATCCATGCGAAGAAACTTGAGCGCAAAGATGAAGAAAATTCCTGTCAGAAAGTCAAATAAACTTTCACTGATTGAAAATAACGCCCTCATTCTAAGTTCCTGAGGGATGAATCAATGTTAATCTATAAGATTGGGATTACTTCACAAAAAAGCCTTTGAAGCCAGAAACTAAATTAAGATCATACGCAGTGAATTTTTTTTTTTTGGACATGTGATTGATGCGAAGCGGGAGACAATGTCTTGACGAAACTTAGGGAGAGTTTCTGTGATCAAGTGTGTGTTATTAAGTCGAGAGTATTAATAAATACAGAAGAATAAAAAAAAAAAATGAAATTCCTGTGAATTGACTTTGGAAGGCCAAAAAAATTAGAGACTTGTGGAAAAAGGCGAAATAATCACTACACTTTTTCTTCAGAGGAAGTAAAATATTTTATTCTAAGGTCAAACCTAGAATTATTTTACTCATTATCATTTTACTGACCTTTTATTTTCTCTCTTAAATTCCGACCTTCGTGAGTTGATGATCTTTAATAGCTTCAGGGAAGGAATCATAAAATAAAATTAAAAGAATATTAAGAAATTTTTTTCGCGTTTTATCTCTGTTTAGCAACACAATCATTCACAAAATCGTCAATTTTGATTTTTTTTTTTTTTTTTAATGTGACTGTTTCTATATTACTGTATCTACTTCTGTATCAAAGATTACTGTTTTAGGAAAAAAGGTACGAACGTTATCTATCCATTTAAAGTATTATCAGAACACGGTGCATGATTAAGAAGTTAATAGTAAAATAACATAATACTATCCAGAGGATGTCAATGTATTTTTAAACCAAAGTAATCTTAGTATTCAAGTATTTGTTTGTATTTTATTCAGGCAATTTTAGAAGTAGTTTATGATTAATAATTCCCGATACTATCAAACTGATGAAATCTTCAAATACATAATCTACAATGCATCACATTACTTACTCATTCAGTTACAAACTCCTCGCTATACCCTTGACCAGGGGTGCACAACCCGCGGCACCACCGGTATATTTGCTGCGGCCCGGTAGTGACAACTTAAAATTAAATTTCGGCCTTTACATTTGCTGCCAACAGATACATTGAAAAATGTCATAACTTGCAATAGCAACTGTCTCAGACTTTACTATTGGTATTAATGTTGGTATGAAACACAACTAGCGCATTATCTGATAACTAGCGTATATGCTCCCTCAACAATAACGCGAGAACAATGTGACGGCTTTTAGTTGAGATAGAATAATTTAAGTAAAAGTTTTTTTTTTTTTTCTTTTCTATGTTTAAATATTATTTTTAATTTCTTCATTCATGTAGAGAAATGTCTCTAACCACTCTTCAGTTCGTCGCTGAGGGTGAGCTTCTTTATCTAATACTCTTCTGGCCTGCGCTTGTCGTAGGCTAAAAAATGAACATTGAAATTGAAATTTTAATCTAGTAGGATAAAATTAATGAGTTATTTTTTTTTTCTCTGGCTCTTCTCTCATTGCATCACACACACGCAGAAGGAGTGATAAGAGATATTTAACAACAATAATTTGAATGTAGTCCCCGTGGCCTAATGGATAAGACGTCTGACTTCGGATCAGAAGGTTACAGGTTCGATTCCTATCGCGGACGTTTCATTGTAGAAATTATTTCTATTTTCACAAGAAATTAAAATTATTTTCCAAACACAGAGGAAGTGCATTACACACAGACATATCTGGAAAACTATATAATAAATATGAAGTTTATGTAAATTACATGTATTATTAATAATTATTATTTTAAATGACATTATCAAATTATTAATTAGTACGATATAGTAAGGGTTGGAGGATGGAATGCTGCAGGCCTCCATCAGAAATTTAATAAAAATATTGGCCCTCAAGACTTCCTAAGGTTGTGAACCCCTGGTCTAAAGCTTGAAACGGTCTATTTGCCGTTTGTTGAATGACGTGGTTCATTAGGAAAAGAAAAAAAAAAAACAAAAACAAAACAAAACTGCTCTATAGGGTGAATTCTTCATAATAATAATAATAATAATAATAATACAATTTTCTTTGTTCTTTATAATCTTTATTTATACGACTATATTTCAACCGGGAGCATTGCCGGTCTTCAACGATCTTTACAAAATTCCGTGTTTTGAATATAAAACAATTTTAAAATTTAAACAATATGACAATTTGCTGAATGATGTGCATCCTATTAGAATTGCACATCTTATCACCACCAGATTCTTAGTAATAACTGATTATTTAAATTAAAAATTTATCAATTATTGAAACATACATTAACGATTTATACATTATTTTTCATTATTTTTTATTCTTAACAACAATTTGTCAATTATTGAAATTTTACATTATTTTTTTGAATTTTTCTTAAACAAGTGTATCGAATATTCACCAATTTGAATTCCCTTATTTTTGTTTATGCATTTGAAACTATTTATTACCAACGCTTCCATAATGTATCTTTCTTTCTTGTCTTTGATTTTGTATAAAATTTCTACCAATGGGTCTGCGTTGTGGTTTTTACTGATACAATGATCAGCCCATTCTGATAAATTTTTCTTGTTATTTTTGTAAGCTCTGATGTGTTCTTTTATTGGATCTATTAATGCCCTTCCCGTATTTCCGAAATATACCTCCCACAATTCCTACATTTTAATTTATATATAACTCCAGTAATATTGAGATTTGGATCAATTTTTTGATCTGCTGTATTTAGTAAAATCAATTTTTTACCATTTGTTCTAATTATTATAGTTTTGTTTTCTTACAAATTTCAGTAATTGATTTGCTTATTTTAATATTTTGCTGGATCTTTATAAATTTCTTATAGTCTTCGTCGTTTTTTACTGAGTTGTTTACAATATTTTGTTTTTTGTTTTTGAAAATATTTGTTATGCAGCCATTGATAAACTTTTCAGGATATTCCTTCATAATTAGCTTGTTTTTCATTATTTTTTTTTGGTCATCTCAGTTTTACTTCATTCGTGTATGTTGTAATTCTATTCAGGTAGTTTTTATTGCTCTTTTAATGCTTACATTATGTCCGGATTTGAAATTTAATATATGATTACTTTTATCCTTTTTTTCGTAATATTCATATTTAATGCAGGAATCCTTGTTGATCAACAAAATGTCTAGAAATGGTAGACATAATATATAGTTTAGGAGTGAAATGTTTTCTTTGCCTATTAGGCTGATAAACGCAGGAGCCTCTATCTTCAAGGCTGTTCATTCTGCTTTGAGAATAAAGCTTTTAACCTTCTCTTTCGTTTGTGATTGATGACAAGTAAGAGTTGTCGTTCTTTTATGTCATTTAATGCAAACTAATTAATACTAAGACATCCTGAAGGTAACATAATTTATACCGGGGAAAACAATACCTTATAAACAGATTTTTCAAGGAACTTAATCCACTTTACACGGAAATGACTGATACAGCAGATTAATAAGAAAACTTTGGAACAAATATTCCCCTTTATATTTATTTAAAACCGAATTTCTTTTCTATCTGTTTTTACAAATTGATGTATAAGATTAGATTTTTTTCAATGTGAAAGAAAGAAAATGCAAATTTATACGAAAAAAAATATGTATACGAATTTATTTGTTGTTAAAGCGAGACAATTGTTTTTAATTATAACAGTACCTGCGTGTCCCAATCGATAGGACGATCGACTGAGGGTTGGAAGATTTTAAATCGAATTCTGTTCGGAGGATTTTCGGACAGAGTACTTTTCTATTCGCAGGGCTTAATCAGCCTTCCACTTATTGACAAACCTAAAGTCTTTTCTGGGTTAACGAGTTAGTAGCATAGGTTAGAATGCAACTGTCATAGCTAAATCAATCTACTTCAACATAACTTTGAAAAAAAAATCTAAAGTTATATTTTTATTTCATATCTTGTAAGTTTTCTTTCTTTTTTTTATTTTATTTAGTTATATCAACTGTAAATATATTTTATGCTTAATAATTAACGGAACAAATTTTTAATTACAATCTAAATCTTTTAATTGTGATGTTCTGACATTTTTTGAGTCATTATATCTTTTAAATCGCATATTATAATTATAATATCTTTATAATTATAATATTTTAATTGTATTAACAATTATTTGTCTTTAATTATATCTTTAAATTGCAAGATGGAAGCAAAGAATTTTTTTTTTTCCAAAGCATAATACTTTTAGTCTTTATTTCAAGTCTCAATACTATAGGTCTTCCGTTGTAGGATTTTAAATGGAGGTCAATTTAAGGAAATGGATAGTAAAAAGATAAGGGATCAACTATAGGGAACTAAAAGTAGGATTGGGTTTTTCCCTTTACGACATTTTTACCTTTTGAAATCTCTGTGGACTAACAGAAGAGCATCTCTTGTGACAAATAAAACCTTCACGGAAAACCAATGGAAACCACTTTTAAAAGCTTTTACCACTTACAAGTTAGTCTAATTTTTCTTCTTCTGTGATCACGGTGCTCAAAAACCATTTATTCCAGAAAGCATCAATTTAATGGTACGATTCGTTTACCAGAATTTTGTTCCATGTCCTATTGATACATGTGGGTTCCATAACAAAGATATACCACCTTATTACATTTTTCTTCTATCATATCTGAATTTTAACTGATGAATTGACTGTCCTCTTTTGTTGGATCTTGTGACATTTTTTGGCGATCCCTTAAGGAGAAGATATTGGGGTTCCTTGTCTATGTGTGTGTTTGTGTGTGTGTGTGTCTGTGTCTGTCTATCTATGTGTGTAACTCCTCCACAGGTCAAACCAGTAGTTGAAGACTCATGAGTCAAACATCATGGGCTGGAGGTTCTGGAAACCCGATTTCAGTTCAGGCAATTTTCGGTTTTAGATGGTCACTAGCCTTGTCAGGAAAATAGCGGAAACTGGACAAAACTGATGTCTATTTGCTGAGAATGAATGTAATAACCTCTATCCAATGTGGTCATTTGCTCAGTCAAAGATTCAAAATATACCTTGGTTCTGTGCTTACTAAAAAGACTGTGAATTGACTTTGATATGATTCAATTGCTCAGAGTCTTCCCTAGCCCTTTCGAAGGAAAACTACAATATATTGTCACAGAAATAACCAGCAAGTTTATAATTCCGAAGAACTAATTTAATAGCTATTTACCAACTACATTAATAAACTATTTTTCAATTTTAAACAAATAATTTTATACAATGATTCTTATACTTATTACTTAACTAATTCCATAATTTCAAATCAACAATCATGGGGGCAATCTTAGGATTTTATTAATTAGAGGATTCTTTGGATTTTTGTCACTAGGATATTTCCCTCTTCAGATGAAGTTTTTTATTTATTATTTTCTTTCTTTCTTTTTCTTTGATTGGATCTTACGTAAAACTTGATTGCCTATTGCCTGCAATCCTTACTCTGCCTACCTCTTACATATCTTATACTTATAATTTCCAGCTTTACTTATCCCCTCTCTTTCGCACCCTACATTTTCTCATTCATTTCACGATGATTTATTTGGTATATTAAGTCTACAGAAATCATTTTACGGCATTGCACCTTTCAAAGAATTAACTACCATGAAAAATCATATTAACATTTTTTCCCATACTTCCATATTTCCTCCAGAACAAAATCCTGAATATAATTAATTGGAAATTTAAAGCAAATTATTGTTCTCTAACAACAGGTTATAAAAGGAAATGAAATGACATTTTTCTTGTATATTTCTTCTTGTTAAACTGGAGAATGCAGTAATAATAATAAAAAAAGATGATAAATGAAATGGTAAAGGAAATATATCATTATACGATTTAAAAGACGAAGTGAATAATCTTGATGAAGCCTTGTTTCAGCCTCCCCCAGACTGATTTCAAGTGTTGTCAAATCTTTCGCAAGAGATCATTTTGATCTCAGCAATTTTTTAATCATTGGGATGTGAATCAGTGATCTTTAAATATCACCCTCAATGCATTTAGTCCTTCGTCATCTAATCTCTCTCTCTCTCTGTCTCGCTAAAGAAAAATTCCTTTAGGAAAAAAATAAAGAATAAAATAATCGAAATGTTTTTAAAGTTTCTAACGAATTCTGATCTGATAGTAAAAACTGTGCAATGTCATACATTAAGCTTAAAAAGAATAGAAACTTAGTAAAATCTACGTAAGCAAACTATTAAATTACAAATGCTTCATTAATAGCATCTATAAATGTAAGCAGATGATGTACAATCTAAAATATATGCTATAATTCAACAACTATCTTCCGAAGCGGATATCTGAATAATAATATAAACCCTTATAATAATATTGAATTCATTAATTCAAATAATGAAGACATTTAATGATGAAATATTTTTTTTTTAGATATTACGTTTTTATATATTCAGATATCAGAAATCTACACTTTTTACTTATAAAAGAAAGTTATTTATTTTAATTTAAAACATGTATACCGTATATTTGTCTTACCTCATACCATTATTTTGATGTTCTTATAAATATCAATAACTTATTTATTTATTTATTTATTCATTTTTATTGTTAATATTTAATCATTGCTTTTATGTAAATTATATTCCTACACTTTTATTTTTGTTAAAAATGGTTTAAATTTTAATAAATTAGATAAGTAAACTAATCATAGGAAACAATAAACTCTGGAGGAACTTTTGATGTAGCTTTAAAATTAATTTATTACTTTTATAGTTTGTAAAAACTTTTTTTATGGCAGAAATATTGTTTTGTTTCTTTATGTTTGGATAAAGAATTAATTGATGATTACATTAATAAACAATGAAAGTATGAAAGTTTTAGCTAAATATTACTTTTGATTTACTTTTTTTTTTTCAAATCCTAAAAATTCGTTACTGTAATCCTGAAAAATAAATAATAACATGAGCACAAAGCTGAGTAACTGTAGCAAAACGAAGTCTGTCCATGTAATCTTTCAATTATGCTAAATTTTAATGTTCTCTGTAACCATTCCCTCCCCCCCACACACACACACCCCTTTATTTATTTTTTTTTTCCTCAGTTTAATTTCTTTAACGAAAGAAAAAAACATTGACATCAGTCGAATAGAAAGTGAAGACTTTTCGAGGAACGACTGCATCGTGTCATGTGATCGGAGACGTCATAGCCCCTCTCCCCTCATCCCCTGCAGTTGTAATGAACTTTTCTATTGAATGAGAAACTTACCTAGTGATGAGGGTATAAACAGGAGCAGAATCACTCCAATGGCACTGAGTATTGTCCACATGGTTCCACAGCCTAACAACCTCTGGTGGTTGATTTCAGAGATGAATCAATGTGGATTCGAGGCGGAATTATGCCAGGTCCAACCTACTTCGTAGAGAAAGGGGAGGAAGGTAGAAGGTCTTCCGCCAAGGTCAATTTCCGTCCGACTGAAAGAACGTGCGTTATTAGAACGCCTTCAGTCAAATAAAAAAAACAAAACAAAAAAAAGAAAAATCCAACACATTTCACAGTGAAATGTCATTAAATTAAAATTCTTTCCTTTCAATTAAAAATTAAAAAAAAAAAAACGAAAGAGAAAACCTAGCATTTTCATATTGTTTTTGTGCTTTTTTTTTATGAAAAAGAAAGTTAATAAAAAATGAAATGGATTGGGAAGTATCCTTTTTTATTTTGTTTTGAAATAGCTGTTGAGTCATGAACTAGTTTTTTTTTAATTCTCGAGCGTTGTAATCTTCAGAAAATAATAATAATTAAAAAAAAAAAGTGTTTCCCGCCCTTTGCTAATACGTCACCAGACTTTTATGTCATTGTTCATGAACTTATTTCTTTCATTACTAAGGAAATCCTGAACATTGGAGGGAAAAAAAAAGTAACATTTTACTATTGAAGAATTAATAAAAAAAGATTTTACAAATTACAAAAGCATTTTTTTTTTTTTTTTTAATTTACAGGAAAGCCTTTTTGATTTAAATCCAGAATTTTCAAAATTTATAGAGTAAAAAAAAAAAAAAACCGAAGATATTCAGATAATTATAAATAAGTTTTAATAATACTCTTAGTAAAATATGTGGGCCCGGTAGCCGAGTGGGTAAGGGCGCTTGGCTGTGGGTTGGAGGTAGCGGGTTCGATTCCCGGCCTCGGCGGAGGACGGGAATTTCTCCACGCTTCTTTCTCCTCCAAACGGGCCCTAGGGTCTACCCAGCCCTCTATAGAATGGGTACCGGGTTTCTTTCCCGGGAGTTAAAGGCGGGCGAGCGACGGGCCGACCCCCCGTCCTCAACTTTGTCCCGTAGGTTCTGAACACTGGAGCCTACCCTCCAGTTGCATTGCGCGGTCCTCTGGGCCTGATCACAACTTTAACTTAGTAAAATATAAATTTACCCAACTAAAGTATTGGGAAGTTTCCATATTTATACCTGGTCGTAGCTGGCGACGATATGCACTTAATATGCATCGGAAAAAAAAAACAAAATAGATTGAAACTATAAAGTTTTGCAAATTGAAATCGATTAACGCATGACCTTTTGTTTTCGAGATAATGTAAAAACTATATATCTTACACAGCTGAAACTTTGTGAGAATATTTAGAACATTAGAATGAAGATTCCTGTTGATTTTGTTACATATCGGAATAAAATAGGTAGCGAGCTATGGACCAAAGACTGGCATGTTTTTTTTTTTTTTTTTAATGCAGCTATATCTGAAATTTAAAATAAAATTGGCTTCCGTGTAATACGTTCTTCTCAGCTGGCTTGATCTTAGAACAACAGTACTTTTACTTCTCAAAATTATCGTCTATATTTTATTTTGGTAAATTAACAACTGGTATTTTTATATACTTTGTGATCAACCTTTCTTGCAATCTTACCATGCCAGTATTTGAAAGTTCGTACCACCAACTTTGATTTGTTGTGTATGATTTTTTTTTTAATTATTCCTTACTTCTTATGACTTATAACCAACGTCATAACATAGATAAATCTAGAAGAGATTGAAAGAGATTGATATTTTATTTAAATACCTTTTAAGTTCTTATTTTAGTATGCATTTTCTAGAAGATCCGAATTTAACCTTGTCTTTATTTATTTCTGTATACGCCACTTCAATAACGACGGGAGAACGATATGTGACGGCTTTTTAGTTCAGATAGAATATTTTAAGTAGTAGTTTTTTTCTGTTTAAATATTATTTTTAATTTCTTCATTCATATCGAGAAATGTCTCTAACGACTCTTCAGTTCGTCGCTGAGAGCGAGCTTCTGCATCTAATACTCTTCTGGCCTGCGCTTAGGATAGTCTAAAAAATGAATATTACAATTTAAATTTTAATCTAGTAGTCTAAAATTAATGAGTTATTTTTTTTCTCTAGCTCTTCTCTCATTGCGTCACACACACAAACACACACAGAGGGAGTGATAAGAGATATTTAACAATAATTTGAATGTAGTTCCCATGGTCTAATGGATAAGGCTCCTGATTTCGGATCAGGAGGTTGCAGGTTCAATTCTTGTTGCGGACGTTTTATTGTAGAAATTATTTCTATTTTCACAGGAAATTAAAATGATTTTCAAAACACAGAGGAAGTGCGTTAGACAGACAGACAGATCTGAAAACTATTTAAGAGATTTTTTTATTTTTTTTTATTTAAATAGTATTTTATGCTTTAAATTCTTATTTTTAAATAGTTTAAAAAGTTTTGAAGGTCTTATGAAGGTCTTAATTTTTTTTTTTTTGCTCTTAAAAGAATAACGTGTTTTCTATTTATTTAAGGTTCTTTAAATTTTTTTTGAAACTTCTGTCTTCAGTTAAATCGTTCTATGTCCAGCAAAAAAAAAAATAAAAAAATAAAATAAAATAAATTAATAAATATAGCAGAAAGTCCAAAATACGTGAATTCGAATTTTCAGATAATTAATAAATACAGATAATTCAGTAAATGTATTGAAAATTTCTTTCAATCATTAATTAGAAAAACAAATGAATCTGGGGAAAATTAATATTAATCAGACTGCATAATCTGTATAGTTTGTGCAGAAGATAATTAAAAAAAATTAAATATGTATTTTTCGGTCAATTAATTAATTATATAAATATTTGTAGAGCAGAAATTAAAAATTTGCATTTTGAGTTCATATATTCTTTGAGCTTACCTTCAATGTTTGTAACATTTGATTAAGAATCAATGTAATTTTTTTTGTTAACAATTTCTTTACTTCAAAGTAAATGTAATTGGCTGACCAGTTGCTGTCCCCCGGGTTTTAACTATCAGATTTAAAAATTATCTGAAAAACAATTTTAAGTTTTCTTTGTATAATTCTATTGTAGTTGTAGCAGATTTAACTAAGTAGCATATTTAAAACTACTTTATTGATTAAGAATATAATAATTCTTATTAAGAATGGTGAGATATTCGGACCAATATGAAACAACATCTCTATACTATAAAAAGTACAGGTTGACATTCGAAAATCCGGCAACCTCTGGACCTGGGGAGTGCCAGGATTTCAACTTATGTAAGCATCTGAATAGTCTAAATATCGATTTTTCAGATTTTTTTATGGTTATATATGCAGTATATATTTAACAGAAAATGACTACCTGTATAGTCCTTTAAAGAAAAAAAAATTAAACACTAAATGAAAAGCCAATGAAATTTTAATGTTCACCAACTAAATAAACAGTTCTACAGAATTTTAGTTCAACTGAATAATGAATAATAATATCTAGTTATATAATTCCCTTTTAACCTATATTTAAAATTTAACGTAGCTTATGTGTTATTATAAAACATAATCAACATTAATATATAACAAATCTATTGTCAATATCGTAGTATTTTACAATCTTAATGTATTCTGCACTATAGCTAGAGTTTAATTTTTAGTAAGAAAATACTATTATCTAATACTAATACTAATATCTGTTGGTATTTATTTTAAGAATTTTTAAAGAATTTCAGACTGTTAATGGGAATTTAATTCGTAATATAACTACGTATAAAATTAAAATCATCTACAGTGCATTCTCAAAAGTCTCGTGGCGATAAAATTGTGAATTTGGTCTTTTTTATTTGGTTAGTTGATATGAGTCTCCTTCACTTTTTTGGTTGTATTGGGTGTCTAGATACGCAAGAAATAAACAAATTTCTGCAGTCGAACGTTCACATATGGCTCAATATGAATGATACCTAAAAAATCGTTATTTTAAATATGGAATTCTATCTATTCTTTGTCAGAATAATCGATAAAGTAAAATACCTACAGATTGTTTTTATGTGTACTAAAGTTACATTTGCTTTGAAAATAAAATACAAAAGTAATATCAGATAAGAAAACGTCGGAACCAATGTGGAGCCCGCAGAAGCTAAAACATTTTTGTGTCAACTTGATCTCGCCCATTATTAATAATATCAGATAAGCTTGATGCAATAACGAACAACATTTTAAGGCATTTCCGATGTCTTTAACAAAGCTTACGTCGGTTCAAGAAAATTTACGCAGAAGGTGTACATTTACAAAGTTCAATCATAAAGAAGCCTCATTTTTTAAAATTTCTTTTGGTTTTTCTGACATCGGACCAAGAGGCATTCGTAGGATCTTATACGTAGGATCTTATACATAGGATCTTATTTCGTGGTGGGGGTTGCAAGATCCCTTCAAGTTACTGTGAAACCAAAAGAAACGAAAGAAAATAGGGGTACTCTATATTTCGAAGTTTCTGTGAAGGGTGTGGTCAACCCCCCCCCCCCCCAAGCACCAGTTTAAGGATTTAATTAAAGTTCTTTAATAACATGAAGTACTCGAAGTGGAATTTAAATTCCATCCCTAAGTCATTACTTCATTTTATTCTGCTTTGTTTAATCCTCAAATAAATAAATAAATAAATAAATAAATAAATAAATAAATAAATAAATAACGAAGTTTTTTATAGAAAGACGATCCCTGTAACATGGTAAGATAGATTACATAAAATCAATAACAAATTGCGTAGATGTTTCTACTCTCGCTTAACCAAATAAACAAGTTAGTCTTGCAATCTAATTAGGGGGAAAATATCTTCATTTCGGATCTCGAAGACATATAAATTAGGCAAGAAATGCAACTGATCAGTCTCAGATTCTAAACAGAAATTAGTCCAATACAAAGGTCAGTTAGTAGAAACTTTAAAACTAATGTAAATAAATAGTAACATTGCCAACGTTTCAAGGTTTTTGTTAAGAAGTGTAACCTTTGATAACTTGAATTATGAAGTTGATATTTTTTTTTTTGATTTGATTATCTGTATTATTGCAGTAATACAAAAATAATCAATTCAACAAATTTTATTAACTTTATAATTCAAACTTTAAAAATTACAAACAAAATTTCTCATCTTTTAAAGGAGAGACTTGGTTTTACATTTGTCAATTTAGTTATTGAGAAAAAGGGATACAACATGAAAATAAAAAACCCAATATAAATAACTAATACTCATAACAAACTACAAAACTTAAAGGCAATATTTCGTCCTTTTTACAGGACTTTGACGAGCCATTTTGTTCTAAACTAAACAATAATATCACAACTCAAGAATTCACAAATTTTACAATAATAGAACGTGACACCTAATCACGCTCAAATTATTAAAGCCAAATAACAATATTAGAAGTTAATTCTTTAAATTGTAAAAAAAATATTAAAATTTTAAAGTCCTTTCCTGATATTGCCTTTAAGTTTTGTAGTTCGTTATGAGTATTAGTTATTAAATGTTATTGAAAGTATTTGAGAAATTAAGTAACCCAATATAAAGTTTATATTCCTAGAAGTTCAGTATTTAAATCAGATAAAATGCCGGGAAGTTAAATTCACTAAAGATCTCTGTGGATTTGTATGTTTAAACAATATTCCAAGAAAGAAAAAAAAAAAGAAATTGTGAAAAAACTTTGTTGAACTTGGGTTTTTTAATTTACTTTCATTATCATCTTCATTTACAATTTTTTAATTACCAGAAAATTATTATTCATAAGATGAGATCTTTCACTTAATATTTGACTTTTTTAAAGCAAATAATAATATCAGAAATTGGAATTCATTTATCAGAAAAGAATGAAATAAAGGAATGAAACCCTGATAACTCCTGAAAATATGAGTAATGAGTTGGTGCTACATCTTGCAAATGACCTCTCTTCGGATATAATTTCACAGATTGACAGCGATGGGGAAGGAATTTCATATTATGGAATAGTGGAGGGGAAATAGCAACTGAAATGAAATACATCCGTGTAAACTTGTCACAGCAATTTTCGTTTTACTGTTTTACTCATTTGAAGAACAAAGCCTCCAGAAAGATATAATTTCATATTTTGTCAAATGTCTTGGAGATTCTTAGATAGAGTAATTATCATCTTTATTCCCTTCCCTTTATACTCTGATGATTGAAGGCGTTTGTCAGCAGAAGAAAAAAAAAACAAAATAAAAGTTTCCCGTAAAGTGCTTGGAGTTAACCAAAGTCTAATCAAAGCATCCGGCAACGATCTAATATTCAAACTGAGGGATGAAAAGTAGAAACCCCCCCCCCTCTCAATCAGTTTTAAAGTGTGGATTCCCTGGAAAGGCTTTCCCTCAGCTACAATTAAAGATTCGTATGAAAATGAGTCGAGTCAATGAGCTATAGGCGCAGTATTTCCTTCGATCCAACTTACTCTAGATATACTGTATAATTGAGTTAATGTTGCTGCCTCAGTCGATCTATTAAAATTCCCCACTGAAGGATTAATGAGGTAGTTTACAGACACTTATTACAATCTGGCACGTGACTTATGTGAAATATGAAAATAATTGCGTGTCTAACGCTTCTGCAAATCAGATCTGTAGATGATTAATCGATATTCATCATTTTTAAACACTGAAAGAAGGGCAAACATGATTCCCGTGATATTAACAGTATAAAACATTCAAGTAATTGAAATCTGCTTTAACATTTATACTAGCAAATGCTGTTTATCTGTGCTGTAATCTTCTATTATCACAGAATCCAAACCAGTTATTATCATCATGATCTGAAAATAATATAATTTGATATTACAAATCTCGGTTGCTGGAAGAAATCTCAATTAAAAAAAAAAATCAACAAAAAAGTATATTTTATTTATTTTTTTGCATTTTAATACTTTTTACGCATGCTCAAACAACATATAAGTTATTATTCACTATTTATTCCTGCAGTCTGAATATAGTTTTTTTTTTAGGTTGTTTTGAAAGTTTGTTATGATGTATGAAGTCTTTTAATCCTTGCTTGTTTTTCCCCTTCTCCCCTTAAACTATAAACAGAAGCCATTGGATCTATTTGTAGCCTCTGCCTTCACGATCTAGTTCATGAATTTCCAAAGGAAACATTTAGGGATCTAGCGGCAGTCAGTTTACATTTAATAAGCAACAACAGATTCAGTTCAAATAAAAACAAAAAATTTATGGATTTCTTTTTTTTTACTCTTATTTTTTTTTCGAAAAATGAAAAGAAAAAAAATTCTTGGAAACCAAGCTCTAAATCAAAATGAAAAAAAAAAAATATATGTGGATGTTAATTTTGTGTCACAAGGAAAAAAATCAGGACAAAGCTCAGAAATACAGTAGGAAAAAATCCTACAAAAAGTAGGAACAATATTGAAATAATATTATACATATGACACAAACTTCTACAGATATCATTGTTGAATTTTTCATTTACAAAACAACTTTTTAACTATAATTATCACAATATCTTTATTAAACAGTCTACTTTACATAAAATGTTTTCTTTGTTTGCATGTCCTTATAAGTGTAAATGAAACATTATAATTACATCTTGTAACGCACTTGACTGCGGATTGAAGGAGCCGGGTTCAATTCCCGGCGGTGGTCGGTGATCTTTCCACGTTGAATTCTCCTCCAGACAGGTCCTTGGGTCCACTCAGCCCTCTGAAGAATGGATACTGGGTTTCTTTCCCAGGGTCTAAAGACGGTTATCAACTTAGTTGGTCAGCAAACGCCGGAAGTTTTACCAGCGACCCTAAGGATGTTATTGCATACTTTACCTTACTTATCTTATTATTTACCTTATCTTACTTTAACTGTAACTTACATATTCAATCGCAGATGGGATGAGATATTATAAAAGATTCTATTGAACTTATCAATGTCGTCAACTTCATTTCAAGTTTTTAAAGATTTTTATCTTTAACTTACATCATTATAAAAATTTGTTTTCTTTATTATAATCGATGTTTTAAGTTGAACCTATTAATCATTTAAATTTAAAATATGAATAAGGGCAAGATTAAAATTGATTTTGTGAAAACAACTTTCCGTTCTTCGTCGTTGAAGTAGAAAATTCAATTGTGGAATTATTAATAGACCATTAAAGATCGTCCAAGAAAAGACCTTTTAATATTTTGTGGTTATATTATTTTTATATAAATAAATTATGTTATGTAACATCCAAACAATCCAGCCAAGCTCAGCTAATAGATGAGACGTTTGAATTGATCAAGTAAATGAAAGATAATGATGATGACCTCAACAGATATTTACTGAATATCTTAAAATAATTACTTTCAATCCTTTTTAAATTTGATTATTTAGCTTACGTAATTCAAATCAAGCTGTGAGGCTCATTGACCATAATAATCTTTTATGTTTTGCTTATTACTTTTGCACTGTTAAAAGAACCATTGAAGTGAGAGTCAAAAATTGATAGCTTAATATTTCAGCAATATTTAGAAATTTAGTAACATAGAAATATTAGTATTAAGTAAAATCAAAAATGATACATCATAATTAATTATTTAATATTGAATAGTTAAATATTTTTATGAGATTAATTACAATTTTATGCTATTATATTTACATTAATATTGATATACGAATATTAACACTACTGTATAGTAGAGTATTATCATATTTACTAAATAACAATATATGTATGGTAATGTAACTAATTATTTTTAACAAATTATGTAATTATTCTGTAATAACTTAAAATAGCTATATTATACGGAACCTACAGACAGATCACTTTAAGAGTGGATCTAGTAGGACTGGAATTGTAAAATTACTAAAATTAAAATAAAAAAAATAAAAAAAATTCAGTTCTATTAATATTTTTGCCAAGACAATTCATATGTAACTGTAATGAATCAGTCAGTATTAGTAAAGAAAGATATTTAAGAAAGAAATTCAACTATTTCAAAGGTTGAAAGTTATTTCACAACAAGAAACTTAACTTAATGTTCGCGAAATATATTAATAATAGGAATCTTTTTAATCTGATAATAAATTTCAATAATTCAAATTGGTTAAAATTCATAGAAATCCTTTATGACAATATTGGTTTCTTTATTATCAGTTTATTTTGATCTTAATAAAAAAACAACAACACAAGGAATACATCAAGCTTTTCACGATACTTAAACTTCATTCAAGCTATGTTTTCTTTCTTTTTTCATTATTTTTTTTATTAAATTAAGTTAATAATAAAAATATCAGTCTCTTGTCAAAGTCTGTGCTGGACGAAACCTGTTGTGTCGTGAAATATATTTAGTGTGGTATAAAATCCTTTTAAACTATTTATGTCTGTTGGCCGTCGAAGTCCGTAATTAAAAAAAAAATTGTGCACACATTACATTAATTTTAAATAAAAGCATCATACATTATAAATGTAAAATTAATGTGTTTCAGCGGCATATGAAAGAAAATGCAGAATAACATATTAAGTCCATATCAAATAGCTTTTTGGAAAATATCATCAGCAAAATGTGTGAATTTTTTTTTTTTATATTCTTTACAATTTCAGTTGAATTTACTTCAGTTGATCATCATGACTATAAGTCTGACGTGAGAGTGACTGTATCTAGACATCAAAGAAATCAAAGAAATCTTGGCTGAGATATAACCAATAATTATTCTTTTTTGTTCACAGAGTTAGGAGTATTTTTTTATATCTTTATGGAACTGGATGTACATGGAATTAAGTCTAATAAATTATTTAGCTTTTAAGACTACATGGTGCTAATAACTTGCTATAATATCAAATTGCAAAAGCTTAATAATATAAACCTGGACCACAATGAAGTATTTCAAATATTTTCATTAAAATAAATTCTACCAACATGAAGTTTATACGCTTTT
>JAFIDM010002131.1:67436572-67529311 GCA_023159025.1 Thereuonema tuberculata | reverse complement strand
TTTTTATTCTTAATTTATATATTGTTGTTTTTAATATGAATCATCGTTATCTTGTTGACTTCTATGTTCTTTATGTTTTTCTTTATATGTGTTCTTTATATGCTGTAGATTTTGTATGAATGCAGCTGATAAGGGTTAGAAAATCAGAAACAGTTGTCCTGGATTCCTGGTATCAAAAATACTTAAAACGACTCAGGGAATTCTTACTTATGTGCGGATATGTTTTTGATTGTGATGTTGTTATGATGTAAAATTTGTTGTTGTGATATCCCACTACAAGCTTTTGTGGTCCTATAGTGGGGTTTTCGCCGGGTACGGAATTCGGTTGCTTCAGCCCGCAGTTAAGTGCTTTATCGCTTCGCTACCGGGCCCACTATCAATGACAATGGAATATATAAATCTAAGAGAGAAAAAATTCAGTTTTTTTTCTTTTTTTTCTCTTCATTGAAACCGTGGGATGACGGTTTTTGGGATTATTACGGTTTTTGGGATTATTACTGGCTACCCAAATGAACCAACTCTGAAGAATTGAAAGTTCGCCCCCCCCCCCCCCTCTTTTGAGTTTACTCAAACATTAAGAAATAATACAAACAAATAAAACTTTGATGTAAATTATCTTAGCCTGATCTTTTAATACACGAAGGCAATTTGTAAAACATAAAAAACTCAACTAAGAAATTCTAGAAAATAATTACTTATAAATTTCTCACTCCTATACACGAGTATATTTCATTTCAATTCTTCTTATTTTGTTTTTTGGCGTTTCTGTGTTTTTTAGCACTCTTATTAACTCATACTGACTGCTTTCCTGGTCAAATCTTGTAATCGATATTTAACCTATTATTCGATGAGCTACAGAGCTGCAAATTGGCACACATACTCATTTGGATAACAATGCACTTCGATAGAAAATATTACAGATATGTTGCTTCGTTATGCAGGAATTAATTATTTAAATTTTCAGATAAGCTCCTTGTTTTCCAGCAAAACTCTCTAAGAACTGATTGTTCGTTTTTCGTTTTAGAATAAAACTCCACCAAGTTTTGGATGAATCAAGTAGCGCCTTCGCATTTTCCAAGCAATAATTTATTTAATTATATTCTTATGTATGTCAAATGTAGTTCAAATTATAGCGAGAGATAACACTATTGGGTCGTCGGTGAATTCGCTTATGTGGTGTATAAACAAGAGAGTTAGTGTTAATAATGTGTTGCTTCGGCAGTACACATTCTAAACTTGGAATGATACAGAGAAGTTATTCGTATGCAAATGAGAAAATGTAGTTCATTAGGTGAATAAATATCTATGAGATTTTTAGTTTATTAATTTCTTCTTTGATTACAAAATAGAGACTAAACAGTAGAAAATAAATTATATATAAAATAAAAAAAGAAAAAAAAAGAAACAGATTTTTATCTTTAAAAGGAAGTGATACGAAAAAGTAAAGACTAAAAAAAATTTAACAAAATTAATAAAAAAAAACATATCTGAAATGCACTAAAAAGTATTTTTTTTTTTTTTTGCTGTGAACAAAATTTAAAACTTATGACTAAAAATAAAAGTGTGGGGCACTCACAGCAAAAATTTCAATGATACTAGAAATAATGCTACTTGTTAAGATATAATTTTATTCTGCACTCTAACTATTACTAATACTTACTTACTTCCAATTTCAAATAGATTAATTTCTGAATACAGAACCAATTCCTAAGATCAAAATGTTAAATCTAAATAACATTTTGATCTTAGGAATTGGTTCTGTAAGAAATATGTTAAAAGTAATTATTAAATTATTATGTGAGATTTTAAAATCATTATTATAAACTAGTACTTCTTAAACAAAATGTAGAAAAAAAACCCAACAACAACAGGTTTTTATAAATTGAGAAATCATAACAATGAAATTTAAAACTATCTTTACGTTATGCTAATTAGAAGTAATCGTACGAGTAAATGTATCATTTTCCTCTGCACTCTTACTATTACATAATATTACTAATACTTAATTTTATACATAGCAAAAAAAAAAATATTTTCTACTTTTTAGTGCATTTTAGATAAAAACTGGTTTTTATTTTTTTTTATATATAAATTTTATTTTAAAACATGTTTGAGCCACTACAATGAGGACTAACAAATATATATAACTTAGAGAAGTATTTTAGGTCCACTATATCTAAAATTAATAGGGGTTAGCATTAAGAAGGTGAACTATCATTTGAATTTCAGCTCCCTTTATTCTTTTTTTTTTTTGGTAAAATAATTGTATATGAAGATGATTTATTTTATTTGAATCACTCCAAAATTTTTTTGTTCTAACCTTTCACTTTTCTAGATGTTTCTTAACGATAAACTACTGTATTGTTTCAATTCATTCATTCCAATAATTACGATTAAATTTCATAGATTTAACTTCGAAATTCGATATAAATCTGTATAAATCTTTACGATCGGTTTTTTTGTCACTTGGTATACAACTGTGATGTAATTTTGTCTTTAAGCCTCTTTAATCTCTTCAGATTATCCACATTTTGTTCCTACGCCAAATATTCTTACTGATTTAGATTGCTACCGATCACCTAAATTAACCGAGCACAATAAAAAGTACAGAAATTCTACCGTATTTCCATCAAGTGTGTTTTTAACTTGATGTTAAAAACATATTTTATGTAATTGTTATTTTTATTATTTCTTATCTGTAAGATGTTACCAGAGAACCGTGATTACGTAACACTGGGCCGTCGACAACAGTTCCTTGTAATGACTTAACTAGTAGTAGTTTTAAGAAGACCGGAAACACTAATTTAAGCAATTACTTTTATTAGTAAATGATAACTGTTGTAGTAAATGTTTCCCGCCACTCAAAGACAAAATTTAATTAATCATCAATCAAAATCCCGCAAATATCTGTATAAAAAAAAATGATTCACATGAGATCTATTTTAGGCTTTCTTCATGACTAATTTATTCAAAATTAAAATGCATACACTGTTTCTAAAAAGGAATTTTATTCTTTTATTGTTTCCCAAGTAGACGTTCAAATTGTGTCAGATTAACTTTAAAGTAATTTTTTAAAAAAATAGTTTAAAGAAATGTAGAGGATATGAGTGAAGTAATTATTTTGCCTTATCCATTAAAAGTTTATAATTTTTTGGCAATGAGAATATTGCTGAAATATATTTATTGATATAATAACTCTCAAAAGAAATATTCGAGAATTTGCTTCATAGGAATAACTCTTTTGAAACTGTATAAACAAATGTAATATATAAAAATTAATATAAGTTTTATTGTTAAAGTTTGTTTAATGGTAAAGTCTTGTATTAGGTTTCAGCAAACATGAAGACCCATTCTAAAAATCGTAAAATTCCATATACACATAATATTCATATAGAATTTTATGATATTTGAAAGATTTTTTTTTTTACAAATGACCGGGCTCGTAGATTAATCATCATTTGGCCAACAACAAGGGACGAGATATGATGCCTTTAACCGACGAAGCATTGCGCAGGGTACGCCACAGGAGGCAGCATCAATTGGCACCCGCTGGAACGGACAGAATAAGAAAGAAACATCCATGCCATGACGGGATTCGAACCCGGGTACCGGCACACTGGCCGCAACGGCAGACCGCCTCCGTCTAGAATGCTCGGCCGCGCCGGCACAGCTTGATATTTGACAGTAACATGAGTACACAATAAGTTACTGTATTTTGTATTTGGTAGTAATAATTACTTATTACTTGAGAATCAGTTATAACAATATAATTAACTACAAAAAAGCAGGACTTTGAGTAGACTTGCAAACTACTAAAATAGCGAACTGTAGGATGTTTCGATTTGCGTTAGTCAAAATTTGAAAATTTTTTTTTCTTAATAATAAATCGTTTATTTTTATTAAAATATAAATCTTTGTTTTATTTGGATCTTTTCTTCTTACAAAAACGATAAAATACCATTTTAAAGTGCATTTTTATTAAAAAACGGATATATTTGAAGATTACGATGCTATAACGTTATTAGAAATGTTGTTTCGGTTTCGAAGCAAACGACGCATTAACCAAAGCGCTTCCTATGGGTTTTCCGTGTTATTAATAAACAAAGAATTCTGAAAAAATTTACGTGTTTAAAAATTCTTTAAGTGTTGAAAATATGATTGTGCACATCTATATGGATTTCAACGAGGGCATGGAAACTCATATTTCAGCTACTGTTCAGTTTAAATAAAATGAATCACAAAATGTGGGAATGGAGATAGACGAGCGAAGCTAGTGTAAATTATATACACTGTACAAAACAAAACAAAAAAAAGAAACACCATAAACGTCCACTTTCAATGAAACTCCTTATGCAACTTTCCTTTTAGATTATTAGTTTAGTTGCTAAGAAAAGTTACTATCACCACATGACTCAATGGACGTACAAGTCTTGTGATCCATTTAGAAGTCCTCAGAATCTTACTAAACGCAGTCTTCTTTCTGGAACAGCTGAATTCACATCAGCTTACCATCAGTAAAGCATGACGACGTAAATTCGAAGTTCTATGAGCGATTGCAGGACTTCTAAAGGGCTACATCTTGGGATTGCGAGATCAATTGCTAGTCAACTGGATCGTATTGATGCTTCTGTGGGAAGATATTGAAATCGATGGTTGTATGAGAACACTCATTCACGTCGCACCACAGTACCACTGCTAGAGACAATCTGTTCGAAATGAGCAAGACCTAACTGCTCCGACAGTTTCCATCTCCATAATCTAGAGAGAGAAGTGGCATCTTTTAAACGGCAATAGTTATCTATCCGCACCGTTGCTAGACGAATTGTAAACGCTGTGCTTCATTCCCGTCGCCCCTTACGAGGTTGCCTTTAATAATCCAGCACCGAAGGCTCCGTTTAGAGTAGAGTCGTGCCCGAGAGACGTGGTCTCGAAGGGTGTCGTTATCACTAAACATCAGTTCTGCTTCTGCCTTTATAATCGTCAGCGTGTGGAGGAAAGCTAGGTAGCGCACAAATCCTGGAAACATTGTCGAGAGACACCAGAGAGTTGGTGTAATATTGTGGGGAACCATTTCTTACGACAGTAGATCATTTCTCATAATGAATCAAAGAACATAAAATGAACATCCATGAAGTTTACAGGAGATTCTCCAACCTTCTTCAGGAGCAGTTTCATGATAGGATAAAGAACGTCCACACATTCCACACGCTTCTCAGCAGTGCCATCAAGCAATTCAAACCTTTCCTTAGCCACCCAACTTCCCAGAATTGTCCCATATCGTGCATGTCTGGGATGACATTTGGGAAGCAGCTGCAACACATTTGGCGTGATTTGCCACAAGATAACATCAGGACCTTGTTTCACTCCATACTACTCCTTACAGCAGGATGCATACCAGCCAGAGGCTACTTAATACAATATTAATGATGTAATGATGCTACTGTTGTTCAATAATTTTTTTTACTGTGAAATTTGAATCAATTCCAACTCTTTTGCTGGAAATGATTTACTTGTGATGGAAATGATTTACTTCTCCATTGAAATTCTTTCATTGATTTTTTTGTCATAGAGTATATAAACAATGACGATAATAATAACAAGTGTTAATGAATTAAATGTTTCTGTGTTAATATCATAATACTTAAAAATTAAAAATTAACAATTAGTTTTTTTCTGAAATAAAAAAGGGGAATGGACCATTTGAGGATAGGCGGGGCTTCCTAGTTCCAAAATATCCGACCAGTCTAATTTTTGGCTTGTGGGATAAACAAAGCCATGTGCTTCGTTGTAACCCTAGTAGATACAGAGGCTGAACTAAAAGATTTGATTTGGATGCAACGATTGTAAGCCTTCCAAAATTTTCAGATTGGATGTAGAGTTGATTATCGCCTATTGAATAAGACGACGGCAATATATTTTCAAAGAAGAATATAATTTAATGGACCACTTGAGGATAGGCGGGGCTTCATAGTTACAAAATATCCCACCAGGCTACTGCTTCGCATGTGGGATAAACAAAGCCATGTGCTTTTTTTTAACCAGTGTAGATATAGAAGAAATATTATGTTAAAGAAGGATATTCCAAGAGTTTTTACAGGATTATTACAATAATGAACTGCACACTACTGAAGCATCCGTCTTGAAATATCAAAAATCGAAGATTTTTTTAAGTAATTCGCACAAAGTTATATGTTTGTTTATCCTACAAGCTCTCGACGCATGTGGGATACACGTCATACGTGACGTCGATAGGGGCGTAAACCTCAAGTTGTCCATTGAACAGTCATTGTCAAAGAAATTCACTCATTGCAAAACAAATAATTCGGAAATGATGAATCTCGATATATGGCACCGTCACAGATAGTTGTGCCACTGACTGCAGTTGGGCTACGATTGCCCGCAGAGATCTGCCAGGAGGGGTGTTAATATCTCTACGGAAGCGGTCATGTGAACTGCTTTATTATCATTCAAAACTAAAACCAAGCAAAATAAAAAAAACAACAACAAAAAGTGGGTAAAAATAAAGTCAATGAGCATGTGAGTAAGTTAAAAAACACAAATCGAAATGCACCAAAGTAAGAGTTTTTAATAAAATACAGAATTCAAAATAGAAAAAAACAAAATAGTTATTGAGGTAAGTTTTTCACAAACACTGCAGGCTTCAAATTGAAATTAACTCTGAAGGCAATTAAAAATCAAGCTGCCGGTTATTTAACTGACATGGAAAGGATAACTTAGGTTTGATTGAATGTGGCTTAGAAAAAATTAGTGGAAAACACTTCGGGTAATGATGTTTAGAGCTTTGTTTTATGAATTGTTTTCCACCAATTTTTTCTAAGCCACGTTAATCAAATCTAAGTTATCCTACTAAGTTTTCCATAATACAAGAAAAAAAAGCATTTATGCAATGGAGGGTTAAAATCTAAAGGCATCGGGTAATGATGTTTCTAGAGCTTTCTTTTTGATTCCTTTAGTTTTTAACCCTCTATTGCATTTTTTTTGTACTATGACAAGTAAAGGCCAGTCAACGATACACAACATAATTCACCAGAAATTTTTGTACTATCGTTTATTTAATACTTGCTGCTACAGGGTTGATTACGTTATAAGTGAATGATTTCATTATGCAAAATCTCAGGTCGTGTGAGATGCAAACCCCACATTTGTCCAAGGCTTATGAAGGCAGCATAGTAGTTAACATTCCATTAATTGGTAATAGTATGTTGGTTATAATGCCATCGAAAATAGATCGATTTTGAGAGGGCTATATTACTGCCCTTTCCGGCGCCAAATTTTCATATTCTGCGATTATAAGCATGTGCAAAACGGGGGAAATTGCACTTTTCGAAAGGATGGGTTAGCAACTTAATAAATAAACAAGAAAAAGTCATACAACGACAATGTTGGACGAATTAAGACCCTTGAGACACAAACCCGCACCTCCGGAAGCTTCGGGAGTGAAGGCCTTCGTCATAGGAGATATTCTGGAAACGCAAAGGATTATTGCAAGACAAGTAAGGGTCTCTCAGTCAACGGTACACAACATAATTCACCAGAAATTGCAACTGGTTACATGTCAGAAATTCGATATGCATAAGCTGCTGCCGAGTTATGTTGCAAAACGACGTCAAAACGACGTCAAAACGACGTACCAATGCCGAAAAATAAGAGTGCTATCTTTCCGGCGATAAATGGAAATTTGTTGCGACCTTGAACGAGGTAAGTGGCTGTAACAAGCCCAGAGCAATACATTACAAGTCAAGGGGTGAAAAAAAAATATCAAAAATGGTATCGAGAATGTGGGGAAAGTTTTCCGAGTTGTTTCATGATCATCTCTGGATACTACTACAAGGGAAAATTCCAGATTCGTAACATCACCAACAACGACCAGCATTATTCCCTCTACTATCAGAGAAACGTTGCAGATTGATCACACCGCAAAAAATGACTTTCCTGTATGGACCATTCATAAATCAACTAAGACAAAACTTCCAGTCATACCTCTAAGTCGAATGTGGATTACTTAAGAATCTTGAACAAAAAACATCAATACGTGCAATTCTTTTTTCTGATATCCCTGTCGAATCTCTGATGACCTTTGAGGATTTGGGTTATTAAAATGGGCTCTTCGAAGTAGTGACCACTTTCATTGGACTGTTTGTGGAAAGCCTGTAGAGAGAAATGGAAGGCGATTGATACCAATTCTGTGACAAGGAGTCTTTTGGAATGAAATTGCGATACAGGGCAATATTTCGAAATATGTATGTGCTATCGGATAGAACATAATCGAACGTGGCGTCGAGGATTTTCGTAAAGTTGTGAAGGTTAGAAATCTTTCATTTATAACATAACAACCCTATACAGTTATTGATGAAAGTAATTCTTGTTCTTCTTTTTATTTATTTTTGTAACTTTTAGAATGTTCCATTTTCCTGATTTCATTTATTTTGGTATTCACAGATTTTTCATTGTAAATTGTGTTTTGAATCTAGAAAACAAAAATAACAGGAAATAAGATTATTTTCCTGCCATCTTACTCACCCGATCTCAAGCTAATAGAACAGTTTGCGGCTAAATACAGTATATGAATATTTAGAATATGATGATTACAAAAATTAATTATTGTTGTAGAATTTTTAATGTCTGATATTTGATGATGAAGTTTTAAAAAAAGGTCAGACACACAATAATTAAAAATACATGAAAACACATTAAAATCACGACCGGATTTCAATCGGACCTGCCGATCTTTTTCAAGTGAATTTCAACTTGATACAAACTGCTTATAACCAAATTTGAATCTATTTGAACTGACGAGCGAGTGCAAAAATGTTGTCCCCCAACGTCCTCTGGTGTCAGGAACTGCAGACATGAGCAGAAGAACGTCAGAGAACCGGAAATGTCGAAGCTTCGTGAATCCCCTCAGAAATAAATGTATAATACGAATATAGTTACTAAGGGATTGCGACTTTCTCCACTGAAATCTACCGCAAATCAACAGCGAGTGGATTAACCCTAAATTTTGATTCTGCATGCCCCTTAAGCTACAAAATTAACATCGTCCACATGGCGGTAAATAGAGCTTTCAAGTTATCTAGTTCCTTACATTTATTTAATATTGAGCTTCAAAAAATTAGACAGTGTCTTCTCACTCACAATTACCCATCTACTTTTATTACTTCACATATTCGGTTCGCCATGTAGCGTATTTACAATCCTCCGCTCCTCTCACCTCGTCCAATGAGTAGCAGGGCCATCTACGTTGCCATTCCATATCATCCTTTGCTGTTTGCTGTTCTCCGAAAAAAAGCTTAAACTTTTAGATATTATACTCACTTCATAGGTTAGGTCTACTCTGGCCATTGCTGTTAATACAAGAATAATATGTATTGTTCCAACCAATCCCAAGGATGTTGTTTATGCCAGTGCTTGCAAGGGTTTTCCTTGTAAGTATACTGGCAACACTCATCAGGCGGTAATGCGGCGGATGGCTCAGCACGCCAACGCTCTGGAAATTGGCGATTTCAATTACAGTGGAACCCGCTATTCGTACACAATCCGTTCCGGGAGGCAGTTCGAATGGCGATTTGTACGAATGGCGAATCATTTTTTCACATAAGAAATAATGTAAATTGGATTAATCCGTTCTAGAACCCAGAGATAATTGCTTATTTAAACCTTTGTAATAATACTTTAAGCGTAAAATTGATAAAAACTATGAAAACAATAAATATATAGCCTCTCTTATTTTGTCTTTCTTTTTCAGTATAGACGATATGGTTGATTTCGCCATGCCATACTGAGTTGCCAGTTCAGAGACACGAGTTCCACTTTCAAACTTCGCAACGAGTTCTTTTTTCAATTCAATTGTCGTTCTCACTGCTTTCCTTTTAGGCTTAGTTGAATCAGTAATCTTTTTTGGACCCATGGCTGCACTATTTTTAATAAAAATAACAAAAAATAACAATAAAATATCACAAAGTTTCACGAAGCTTGCGTGGATGATGCGTAGTGTACGGAAGCTTGCACGAGAATGAACTGAAACGACCGCGTGGGGCGGCCAGTAACAAAGTCACGCTGTCCGAATCGCGAGCAAGCGTACGAATGGCGAGTTCAATTTTACTTGAAAAAGTTGGACGAATAACGAGTTGTACGAATAGCGAGACGGACGAATGGCGGGGTTCCACTGTACTTAACTGCATTTCATGTTCGCGAAAGCGGACATTCACTTGAATTGGAAAAACCTTTCATTATCCATCATGAATCTAACTATTTCTTTCGTAAATGTCATGAGTCTCTATTTATATTAACAGATCCTGATTTTTATAATGATTCCATTTCAGTTAAAACCATCTATGAATGTGGCTTTCCACCCAAGGATAAAGACATCCCCTATACTACTTGACCTTCCATTTATTCCCGTTCACTTCAAATAGCAGATCCGATTGAAACCCGGTCGTGATTTTAATGTTTTTCCATGTATTTTAATTATTGTGTCTGGCCTTTTTTAAAACTTCATCAAAAAATTAATTTTTGTTTTATGAATATAATGATATTATTGCTAATTAGAACTGTAATATTTTATAAGAAAATTAAGAAGATGAAAAAAGCCTTTGTAAAGATGTAGTAATTTCCTGTATATGACAAAGTAGAAATTTGATTTCAAATACAGTATTTATGATTGAATATTAATGTTGTTTCTTAAAATAAAAGAATTATTTAATGAGAACAGACAGTTTCACACTATTTTGAATAAATCTAATAAAAGGAGTAAAATATGATTAATATACTAATAAATTACACTTTGAAATATAGAACTTGTGCCGATGTTTTTTCTCTGGATTAAGAACGAAAAATAAAGGTTTTAGTTACTAAGGAAAATCAAAGATTATTTAACTAATTTAATAAAATCAGTAATTGAGGAAAATACTGTAAATTTTGCCAAACATCTGAAAAAAGTTGTGATTAGTCATAGAATTTAGAAAACATAGAACAAAATTCTTGAAATCGTCTAAAAAAAACAAACAAACAATAAACATCGCAAATTTTATTACAGAAATTAAAATTACAAAAAAAAAAAAATTCCTGTTAGTTTTCAGCGATTTTAATGTTCGGTGGCGCCATCTCTCGCTAAGGAAAGAAACTACCCAATTAGTAGCCTTATAGAAGCTTCTATAGTTTGCATGTTTTTTTTTTTCCAAATTAATGACTTTTCGATGTATACTTTAAAAACTTAAAAATAAATTTTTAAATTGTTCTAAATTTATAATGAATTTTGAATTCTGTTTGCTTCTTTAAAATGATTTTACAGCAGTTTCTGTAATATTAAAATTTCTTAATGTTGAAAATGTAAAAAAAGGAATCAGGTTCCATTAAATGACAACATTGGTTAAAGCATTTGTTTTTTCTTAATCAAATCTCAAAGTATTAAAACAGAAATAGATAGAAATGATACAAATAAAAAAGTTTAGAAAGACCAACGAAAGATTATCTTTGGTTTGTCTTTCGTTCTATTTGTTTTGATGTATAGTTAGGCGACATGATAAGAAATTGAAAAATCTTGTAATTCGATGATGAAGTGAAGATTTTAAGGATTCTTTTCAACTTGTGAAATTTTAGCATTTATATTAGATTTAAATGCATTTTTTGAAATATGAATTTAAAAAAAAATAAATAAATTGGCGAATATTCTTTTTTACAACGATTTCCAAAGTTCTCTTAAAGCAGTAGACACTCACAATCTTACAATTCATCGTTTTTTTTTTAATATTTTTTTGGGCTTGCTTCATTATACTAAACATTGCAATATTATCTGCTGCTGGATCTCTAGACATCTTGGAAAGGTTTTGGGAATGACCATGTGGATTCCTTAGGGCCAAATCCACAAAAAACAGCTGAATCTATTTTACAGCGAAGGTAAGGCAGTCATTCGATCTCGCTTGAAGATTTATTAGCAGGAAGAATAGGACAATTTTCATTCTAGTAAACTTCACCTGATTAGTCACCTACAGAGGTTTAGCAGCTGACAATAAGATGTACTTCTAATACGATTTCTCATCGACAATAATATCTATTTGTCAAGAGTAGCTTCCTACTTGTATAACGTCATTTTAACTATTCATCAATTTTATTATAGTTGATTGTTCTGTTTTACAACGATGTTTTATTAAACATCATAACCAATGATTTGTATCCTCTTTTTTTAAATATCATATATGTTCTTTTCCTAAATTAATAGTCTTTTTAAAAAGTCTTATTTTCACAAAATCTTCAAAAATAAATCCAGTAAAATCATTATTATTGCATTTAAGAAGTTTTTCAGTTGATTATCCATTGAGATACGGTGACGTAAGTATATGTATATATCAAGAATTTGACTATTTTAATGAAGTCTCCAAAAATTAGGAAGAGATATCGTGAATGTTATATGATATGAGTACCGTATCCTCGAGTTTTCGAAGATAGAGGGAGAATAGGAGAAGGATGAAGTAAAATAACATCTTATGAAAGTCAAAGTGAAGGATTTTATAGAAATTGGATTTATTTTTGAAGATTTTGTTAAAATAAGACTTTTTAAAAAGACTATTAATTTAGGAAAAGAACATTTGAAATTCATATTAAAATCTGAAAGTGAATAAGTCCAACGTTCACTTTTAAAAGATTAATAAAGACTATTAATTTAAAATTCATTTTAAAATATAAGATTTGGTTTCAATGTATGTAACGCTTTGTAATTTGGACTTATTAAAAATTTGAACGTGAATAAGTCCACATTTACTGTTTGTTAAATCATCTTATTGTTAGATTCTTGGTTATTAATGTATTCGGAATTTTTGGAAAGAGGGAGGTTGTTTCTCCTTTCCTTTAAGAATTTCTATAAAATGGCCAGTTGAAGTCTATGAGAATAGACGAAATATTGCCATGAGATGATTACGTTGTTGTTTTTTATATAGTATTTAAAGTTGTATAAGTATTATGGCATTTAAGAAGTTTTTATGGAATTAATTAGTTGTTTCGTTAATTTTTTTTTCTAGTTTATACTTTAATTCTCACTATACTATAGCAGTCCTTTTCTTTTATTCCATTTTGGATTTTACTGACAAGTGAGTCTTTTATAAATGTATTTTTCTGAATTTTAGATTTGGTTTATTTCATTGTTATTGATCTATTTTTATCTTTTTGGCGCAGCGCCGCCAACTTGCCTCGCGCCATTAAATAAACAATAACTACAGTAGGCCAAACCAGAGGATGACTTTGACCTTGAACGAGACCTATGATCTCTTAATCATTCCAGGACTAAGAGAGAGAAGATTAAAAATGGCGACTCTCCGGCACAGAAAACCGTTGGCAGCAAAACAATGGAAGTTATTGCTAACGTTACTTCTTATTTCGAAAAGGCCTTATGACATGCTTACTTATGGCACATCAGAGAAATTGTTTTCGATCCCAGTGCCGTGAGTAAAAGACGAGACGTGAGTAAAAGAATCCAATCTTCGTCTTCGTGTTGTCGATCTAGGGATGCAATTTCGTCAAAAAACCAATTGGGAAAGGTAAGAGACTGATTTTGAACGATTGAAACGAACGAATGAATAAAAATAAATTTTTGAAATTATATTTGATGAGAAATCAGAATAGTTCAAGAAAATAAATATCGTCTTTTTTCCGTAAACTTCAAACTCCCTAAATGTTCACTTTCCCGCCATAGACACAGACATATACAATCGATTCAAATTCTACTATTGCGACATCTGGTGGCCACGGTCGTTCTCTAGTTTAATTGACTAACTAGGGGAAAAGAACAGATGTTAGTTAGTTTTTGTTGTTATCACATTTAAATCTAAGGAAGAAAAGTATGTAATAAATATTTTGACACATTTTCCAATCAGTTGAATTTTCAAAAGAAGAATTATCAGAACGATTTAATAGCAGGCGAATTCTTGACACAAGTGGAACTTGACTATATTTAAACAATGTATTGTATAATGTTTCTAAAGCTTTTGGTCGATTATAAACCAAAATAAAATGTATTAAAGTCGACAGTCTTAATAATGGCCAACTTTTTTTCTTTTTTTTTTTTGTAATTTAAAATTATCATCGACATTTCATTGAACTGTTGACATTCACGATGGCCCATATTCACTGTTTAATCAAATCTAATATTTTTATTGCTGAGTTTATATTATATTGTTAAATTTGAGACTACAACGGACATCGAACAAATTAGGCATTATTCAGCAAACGATAAAGATTTCGAAAAGCGGAATATTTTGTCTGAAAAAAACCCAAAATAATGAAAATTTCTTAGTAAAATACAGTATAGTCTTAAATGGCGGATGTGTAATTCAATAATTTTCTGCTGTTATCCGGAAAATGAAGGTTGACTTATAGTGTAAATAAGATTTGAATGCTGGGATTTACAAGAAAAAAAAATTATTAAAGGGTTAATTAATTGATTTACATGTCGTTACGGCAGATGTGAAATTTGAATAAATGGCAATGAATGATAAACATTTCCAAGATGGGCTTATTGTACATATAATTTATGCCCATCGGTAAGAAATTTGTTACTTGCAGGCAACTGTATATGTTTATACAGTTTAGGTAAGGATAGGCTGAGATTATTATTCATTTCAAGGAGTTTAATAGGTTCTAAACGAAGTTCCTTAGAATTTCGAGACTTATTATTTGATGGAGTGGAATCATGAGAAATATGATGTAGATGAAAGTTCTCTTCATACACGTTCTTGCCTGCAAAATGTTGTTCAAAGAATCGCATGTAAACAGGCATGGAAAGTGGCGACATCCTATCGGAGCATTGATCTGCCAACACGAGATGGTAATTCAGACAGAAATGGCTTGTACCAAGATTAAAAGTCAGTCATGTTAATTTGTCTGTGATTGCAGAGCTATGGTTAAAGCTGCAATCCGTGATTCAGATTAATAATATTTCTAGAAATAGGACTTTGGTTTTCGTAGCAACATGGATTTGATAACTGTTTCAAAATCTTCATCTAAAAAAAAATCTAAATTCTTCATCAGTAAAGAAGGATCGATAACATCCGTAGGATTATAATTCGCTCAGACTGCAATAGTCAAAATAACTCTGCTAACACACACACACACACACACACACACACACAGTTGCGAAATGATATGTGAGTCGGACTTTTAGTCATTCTGCCCTACGTGATGTAGTACCTGACGGTGGTTCCGTGTAGGGTGTTTTGGAAGTCGGACGTAGGGTTTTAGTGAGTAGTAGTCTTTTATGACTGAGTCTCACATTACCAATTCCTTGGTATGCGTAAATGCATTTCCCCCGTCCTTAAAAAACAAAAAAAAAAACAAAAAACAAAACACACACACACACAGAAAATTTAGATTAACAAAATGCGTTACCCTCGTCTGATTATAGAAAAGAAAACACTCCCAAACAGATCCTTCAATGCAAAATTCAAGGATCTATCGGAGAGCTTCTTCTTTTCTGAATTATCTTGTATTCGATAAGATTGAAATCAAGATGAATTCATTTCAGGGCTTGCAACTTTAGGTCTTAAATGCAACTAACAGATCTATTTCAATGTTTTTCCTAACATTCAATCTACCAGGATTCTACCACTGCTATAAGTTTGAATTGCACTTATATTACATATAATGTTACTAGGAGGTCTGGTAACAAAATACTCTTTAAGACCCAAAGTCGATTAATATTTGATCCAACAGCAAATGATATCTAAATAAGAATATTTTTCAGCTCTTTTCTTGAGCATCACAAGAATAACATAAAAGAAAAGCTTCCTAATAAGACATTGATAATTAATTATAAGACATTGATAATTTCAGAGATAATACTTATAAAGCATGCTTATATACAATCATGCTATATTACATAGAAGTTATCAACACCAAACGAAAGTGTAGTAATATGTAATAAAAAAAGAAAAATCAATAAATAAATCATGATACTGCTTTTGGAAGTTTAAGTTAAGAATTTACTATTTTGTCTTCCATTAAAAGCTTTACAACATATAAGGCTGATCTCGACTTCCCTATAAAATACAATAAATGTCTAATAAATGTCAGACAGTGCCAGACAATAAATATCTAATCTCTTAAAGTTATATTTAAAATTGCTGGTTTTGCTTTCAGATTTCAGGATACGGACATTTGTTGCTCTGAATATTTAATAATTTCGTGAATATTATTTAATGCTAAATTAGCTTGGAATTTAACGTAGTTCTGTTCTGAAATAACTATTTTATTTCGAAATTCACTAGTTAGATGGCGCCACCGAACACATGATTGAAGAATGAGCGCAAAGGCATCATATCGATTAGTTTGCTGTCTTTAGACTGCACAGTATTGAATCCGTATTAATAATTTTTTAAAGAAAATAAAATTATTTACACAGCAAATAATAATTGAACGAAAAATGTTGGAAAATATTAAAAAAAATGTATATTCCGTTCTCATGGAAAATTTCTCATATTTTTTTATTAATGTTTATATATTTTCCGTCATACTGTATAATTTCTTTCACCCATTAATAGATCTGATACAGTCAAATTTTATATTTGTATATACAAATACCTAGATTTTATTAAGGGATTCAACTAAATGTGCTCCAATTTACTTCAAATTTTACTTTTAAGACGTAAGTTATGCAGTCTACAATTATTTAAAATTGTAATACGAAACTTTACTATGGATTCAAATTTGCTTAGTAACATTAAGACTAAATATTGGGTCTGTAACGTTATGGTTTTTGCAAAATATAATAATTGTCTTTATTTTTTTTTATAAGATATAGTATTTTAAACTAATAATTAATTGAAACGCGTGAACTTTATGGGTAATAACTGAAATAAAGTGGATTCTGTTTTATATTATTTTAGTTTAAACTGGGATGCATTAATAATGTATACTATTGGCAACCCGCGAAATATTCACGGAAGTAAAACAGATTCCTCATTTTTGAAATACCGGGACATTTTTCAAAAGATTGAAAAGATGTTCTAAGCTCATTTTTAAAAGCCATGACTTCCATAACAGTCCACATGTAATTTGAATATCGGCTTATAAAATAAAACAAAATAGAGGCAATATTAATGGAAGTAAAACGAATGTCACATTTTTGAAATATCGTGATTTTTGAAAAACACAAGATTGAAGAAGATGTTCTAAGCTCATTTTTTAACAGCCATGACTTCCGTAACAGCCCACATATAAACAAATCAAAAAAATCGTTTCTTACAGTATTAAACATCTTTATGGTTTCTCTATATTTCTACACCCTGAATGGGTATTTTCTTCAGGAGAAAAAATAAAATATACATCTTTCTTCCATTTTAACGAACAGAAGTGAAGTATAATAATTCAAATTAAAGAAATATATTACAACAAAGTTACAATATAAATAAAACAAAGAAATAAAAACACTACAGCATCTCCTCGTATCAATCAACTGTAGATATCTATGAAGGAAACAATTGCAATATAATTGTTTTAAAATAATATATTTACTTTTTTTGAATTACAATCCTATATTATTTAAGATTAATATAAATCCTTATTACACTCATAATTAAGTTAAATTTAATACAGATTTAATGTGTTTGTTTCTTTTTACAATTTTCTTAAAAAAACCGAATGAAATTGTATTCATTCTTAATGATTTATCTCTATTGAAACCATTTGCTATATTGATTAGTCCCGATTCTATCATATATCTTTCATTTTTTTCTTTTGCATTACAAATAATTTCCACTATCGGATCTGGATTATGTGATAAATTTATAACATGATTAGCCCAATCTGATAACCCTGACTGATTATTTTGGAACGCTCTATATAATTTGAATGACTAAGCCAAATTTTGTTAAAATAAAACAAAATAAAAAATTGATTTACCTGTTTCAACAATAACAATAACGAATGTCCAACAGCCAATCATCCTCTCTGGGCAACAATGACGGCTCGTGTTCCCCTACTTCGTTGAGTAGTGAGGGAGCTGCTATCCCAGAGTTCCATGGGAACACAACCGAATTTATGTAAAAACCAAGGTTTTACAAACTCTCTGAAAAATTTTGACGCATTTCAGTGTAAACTTCATTTTTGTGTGAAAGAAAATGTCAATATGCTGATAATAATTGTGTAATCACGCTCCGTCGCGTTGAAGTGGGACGAATTGTAGAGACGCCATGTTTACACTTTGGCGTGACGTCATGCCTGACGTGTTCCAACGCTGCACTGTGATTGGTTGTGTCGCCGACTCTGCTTACAAATTTACAAATATCCGTACAACCGTACAATTTTTGCCTATAATAGTATGATTAGTTTAGTTGCAATTTTTAGATATGACTAAAATTTGCTGTTTACAAATCAATTTTAGTAGCTGCTTTATAAATGGGCCGAACCGCAGTTACTAAGTAGGTCAAATACTACGTTAACGTTCATTCAATTCATATTTAAGCATTTGATTCTATTTCCAAGATCTGATAAGTTTTCCTTTTACGATCATTATGAATTCTAATGGACTTTCTCGGCAAATCAGCTAAATTATCAAGTTGGAAATAAAATAAAAAAATCTAAGAATTTAGTTGTTAAGTTTAGATAGCTATCCTAAGCCAAAAAAAAAAAAAAGAATAGTAATTTACTTACCAATTTTTGAATATCCGTGTGAAGAAAAACAAAACTAAAAAAAAGCAGGTACTCAGTGATAAAGAAGGGAGATTAAGAAAAAGTTGTTTAAAAGCTATCGAAGAAAACAAATAAGAAGGGAAGAAAAAAATGAATAACTGAAGGATGAACTAAGGAAAAGAATGTAAACAACTCTAACAAGGAGACATGTAGTCTGTACATCACGGATTTTAGTGTGCTTTTGTAAGATGAAAATATGATATCACTTGAAGTACAAAGTGATCGTAATTACACATAGTCCATTCAGTGCACTTTGTAACTGCAACCATTAAGCGGATTGACAGTGAAATTTGTGTAGAGACTATTCAAAGAATGGGAAAAGGATTATGAAAAAAAAAAAAAAAAAATAGTTTAAAAAAAGTTTCCCAGGGGGAGCTTTGCAGAAAAATACACGAAAAAACAACAAATAATCATGAAAATTAACAATAATCGACAAAGACACAACCAAAAAGCGTTTCTAACGGGACATGTCTGCCGAAGATTGTTTAGCGATATAAGGAATATTGCTCAATGTGTTCCCGATCGTGAAATTGTAAAATTTGCAATCGATGAACGGTATGTTCAACGGCTAACTGATCCCCCGTGATGCTTCGCACTTGTAGCGTAATACGGTCTGGCAAATTTGCAACATTTCCACTATAAACTATATTCTTTAAAAGCCCCACAACCAGAAATTACATGGATTCAGATTCAGAGAACGTGATGGCCAAGCAATAGGCCATCCATGATCGACTAATCATCCTGGGATCGGTGAAATGCAGCTGGCGATTGTGGCTGAACTCGTATGGAAAAAAAATGCACTATCTATCACATTCTTTCCACACTTGGCCATACGATACGTCTAACTGCCGTGACACTGCATGTGCACTACTGGCGCCAGAAACATGAGTCATTGACTGTTCGACAATAGCAATCGCAACATTTCCAACGATTTCTTCAGTAACAGGCTTGCACCCTTTGCTGGCATCCTACCGATCCAGTTTTCTCAAATCGACGTATCATGTTCCTTACAGCTTGTGCAGACATCGGTCCGTGGCGTAAATTCTTACGACTGCGAAATTCACGAACAACACTCTCAGCATTTCCATGGTTTTCGTAAAAAAGCTTCACATTTAAAGCATATTCCGATAAAGTAGTAACTATCGTAGCTGAAACCCAGGTACTTATGCAAATGAGATTGCGTATTTGTAATTGCAGTGCCAAACGTGTTTGTCTCACTTTCTCCTATATCTGTCATCTCTCAACCGACGCCTTAAGCCTTTTCCGATTAACTCCCCCCCCCTTTCCTCTGTGTCTCCGTTCCTTGCTGTTTTCTCTCGGTCTTTTTGTTCTAAACATTATGGCACCACTATCTTAATACTTTCAGCATCCATTCCGTTTATCTCTCCCTTCTGTCTTTTGTATCCTAATAATAAAAAGAACCATTGATGTTTACAAAATTATTTGTTTTAATTGTAAATTTCAAATAATAACCTTAGAATTGTTATTTCTATCCTCATTTACTTCCTATTTTAACATTAACAAAAAAAGAAAAAAAAATTAAATGTACAGATATGAAGGTTTTATTTTTCTAAATTAAAGGTAATTTTCATTAAAAAAAGTTAAAATTAATGAAAAAAATATATGTACCGTAAATATACTTTTTATATACTTTTTATATATATTTTTATTTATAAAATATATATATTTTTTATATATTTTTAATTGTATTTTATTTCTATCTAAGAAAAAAGCAAAACAAAAAAACGAAATAGAAATAAAGAATCAGAAGCATAAAGGAGGGAAAAAAACAAAAGGTAAAAAAAAAAGAGAGAGAGAATTTAAAAAAAAAAGAAATAAAAGAAAAATTAAAAAAAAAAGGAAAAGAAACTGCATTAACATAAAATAAAAGGTAGTAAAAAAAAAAAAAATTAACTAGATTCAAACCGGGGATCTTGCGCTCTGGAGACAAGTACGCTACACAGTGAGTCACCACTTCACTGCTCTGCTTTAAGTCGACACAAGTAGCTATTAAACTAAAACTAAAAAAAACAAAAAAACACACTCCAAAAAAACATCAAAACAATAGGTTGTTGGACCCCAAATCTCACAAAAGGGCTTTAAAAATCCCTGATATACAAGGTTTGTCCTCTCCTTGTAAGTTTATTCATAATGTCGATAAACACAAAATTATAAGTTTAAAATATCCATTTTAGCTTGATCTTAGTTATTTAACGTGCTTTTTGTTCGTGTATTTTGCTGTAAAGCGCCCCCAGGTGGAACGTTTTGGAACTTTTTTTTTTTTTTTGCATCCTTTGAGTAGTCTATATACAAATTTTGGTGTCAATCCGCTATTGGTTACAGCTTCAGAGCTCTCTGGATAGATCAAGTTTAATTACTATCATCTTGCACTTCAAAAACATTGGATTTCCACAAATAGCTAAGTATCAGAAATGGGATTGAAGTATTATGATTGTCGGCAGTAGCTGAAAAGACAACTCTAGGGGTTAGTAGGTTCAAGGTGCTGCGGTAGAATCCACTTATACCCATATCCAAATCTTCCTTTTCTCTCCTTTTTTAATTTTGTTTTACTTTTCTTACTTTAATGCACTTTCTTTGATTATTTTTATTTGCTTTCTGGCCTTGTAATATGATTAGAATTTGTAAATAATATCACCTTTAATTAGAAAATAAAGTAAAAATATTCCACTATTACCTTATTTTTATTACTTTATCGTTACATAAATGATCAAATCTTATTTACTTTTTTCTTCTTTTTCCTTCTTCATAACTTTCCTTCATCCTTTGGTTTTCTTTTTCATTATTTATTTTTATTTCATACATTATTAAAATAAATAAGATTGAAAATTTGTAAACAGCAATCCCTTTAAAACTTTTTCAATAAAACTATTTGAAGTTATTAATAGATGTAAGTGTACATTTAAGTGTTTATATTTATCTTCCTGATTTCAATTTTACTTGCTAAAAAATGTTAATGGGTTTATATGCAAAATTCGAAAGCTTCATTCATATTGGGTGGCCATATTGGGAGGTGTTTGGAGCGCGATAGGCAAAAACGTGTTGGACCAAAAACGGTCAAATTTGGCCTAAATACAATTCATATCATGGGATTACGATTTCGTAGAAAAATTGTTTTTAGTTCCGAATGGCGCCACCGGGGCAGGGGAAACTGGCGCTGTTTAGTGAGCTAATCAGACGTTGGAAAGAAAACAAAAGCGTACAGTTGACAATAAGTTTTATTGTTAATCAGTTACACACACGGTTCAATATGTTGTCCTTGCACGTTGTCCAAAATCTGCATTCTATGGATCGTAGATTCTACTGGGGACCGCAGCAATTCTCCAGAGATTTCTCTCATGTGCAGTATTCGGTCCTTCAATGTTGCTAAACTATCAAATTGCCCATGGCAAACCAATTCTTTCAAGTAACCGCACAACCAAACGTCATATGGCGTGAAATCAGGCAAACGTGCAGGCCACGTCGTCAAGAATACTCGACTAATTATGTGGTCATCGGGGAAATGCTGACGTAGAACTTGCTGTACTGTCAATCCTATGTGAGGGGGCGCACCATCCTGCATGAACGCAGTCGTATCTAGATAACCACACTGTTGAAGTTGTGGAATAATGATATTATTCCATCTGTTGATTTCGCACTGCAATGACAGAGCATGTCACTGGTCCTGTTGATTGCAGTTCTTCGAAGAACCAATTATGAAGGAGACGGTAAAACCACACCATATTGTGACTATCAGTGGATGCAATGGTGTGCAATAGCATGAGGGTTCTCAATAGCACAAACCGACAGTTGTGGATATTGACAGTGCCGCTGAGGTAAAAATGTGACTTATCACTCCATAGAATTTCCAAGGCCATGCATCGTCGACTTCCATCCGAAGTAGGAACAGTTGAGAGAAATGCAAGCGCGTTTCCGAATTCCCATGTACCAGTTGTTGGACTTGGCTAATCCTGTAAGGGTAAAACTTCAGCACTTTGCGCATTCATTTCCATACAGTTGAATATCCAGTTGCCTGAATATTGACCGAGCACTGCTAGAGCCGTGTGCAGTATTCGCTTCCACTGCGGACGTTGCAACAGCTTCAACTTCGTCATTTGACACCTGTTCGCGTCCGCGTCCTGGTTGCACTTGTAAAGATCCGGTATTTTCAAAACGGGAGATCATGTTACGCAGATTGGTAATAGTCATGGGACCTTTCCGTAGGCCCTTCATACTAGAATAACCGTAGTGCAATGGAAGCATTACTGTTATTTTAGTAATAAAACTTTACGAGCAAAGCACGATCACATAGCCACAGCATTGCGTATAGTAACGTTCACAGCAGGTCGAACTGACTGATCCCACTTATGTTGAGGCTTATATCCGCGTGTCTGATGACGTTTGTTGTCTGTGCAGCGCCAGTTTTCCCCGTGGTGGCGGCTAACGGAAATAATTTTTTTTCTGGGAAATCTTAATCCCATGGTCTGAATAGTATATATACCAAATTTGGCATTTTTTGGCTCAACATTTTGTTGCTTATCGAGTTCCAAACACCTCCTGTTTAATTATGGCCACCCGGTATTTTGAATGAGAAATCCGTGATCTGCAGATTTCTTACCTTTTTTTTTCATTTAGATCCAAATATAATATAAACATAAACCCAATTAAATATAAATTTTTTAGAAAGGGAAAAAACTAGTTAATCAATGTTTCATTATTTCTATAAATACTTTATTTTTATATTATTTTACAAAATTTTATTCTTTATCTTCTAATACCTTACGAACATGTAGCATTATCATTTGAGCTATTGCAGAAAACCGTATTGTTACGGTCGTATTTCTAATAATTAAAAAATCCAAATATCTAGAAAACCATGAAGGGTTGTCCCCCAAACCCATATATGTTTTTGAAGTTCTTCATGTGTACTTTCATCTCAGGATAGGGCATTAAAATCCGTAATATACAGGCGATGTCTCTCCTTGTCAGTGACTTTGTAAAAATGTTGATGTTGAATTGAAAGTCATTGTTTTTGGCGTCTTATTTGACCATTACTACTTAATTATTGGCCCAATAAGTATCAAAATCAATAGGGATCATCGTAATAACAATTCTAACAATTCAACTATGACAGCATTCTATGAGTATGATAATTGTCTTTTAATAATCTTGATCACAGCATGACGGATGCACGGACATTCAAAAGTTGCTAAGCATTCATAATTTAAATTTGCATTTAACATTTTTTGTTATAATAATCTTTTTTTTCTGTGATGCAATTAATGGGAATTATAAATCTGTAAAATTTTGTGGTAGCTAATTAACAAGCAAGTTAATGCTGTAAAAAATACTGTAATTTTTGTCTTGCAGTTTTGTCAAAATAAAGTAATTCCAAATATAAAGCAAAACAAGTTTGTCAAACAGCTTGGCGTCTTGTGTTGACATTCGAGATATTTTTCTCAAATGATGACGTTTTAAAGCAGAAGAAAAGAAGAAAGAAAGCAGAAAATGGAAAAATCTTGTTCCTCTATATCATAGATTTTTTTATCTTTGTTTCTTGAAGAAATATAAGGACATAAAAAGGATCATCACAAGCAAAATACTTTCGCTGAGTTTTGAAATTGGGCCAAAAACCTTCTATTAAGTGTCCCATTTTGGCAAGATTATTACAGTGATATCAACTCTTAAAGAGAAAATAGGATTCTTTGCTGAATTTCCGCTGCTTACTGTTTACTTTTAAGGAAAAAAAAAAAAAACACTTAAAAGCTGCACCTGACTTAAAATAGATGTGCCTTCAAAAAAAAAATAAAAAAATCCGAAAGAAACGCCACTAAACTCTTCCGGATCAATCGTCTAAAAAGAAAGTAATTCAAGTTAGCAGAGAAGAACCACATTTTCCACCAACTAAAATTCTTTTGTAAAAGTGACAGAAATAAAAGCAAAAGCTGGAAATTTCTACTTTCTATATTGCTTTTGAAAAATCAACAAATAAACCAAGTAAATCTTCAAATTACTGCAAAACGAGTACATTGGGGGTAGGAGTGGGGTTTCAGGAGACCGAAAAAAATCGATAATTAAAATTTTTCTCATTCAGCTTATTAGAGCTCTTTTTTTTAAAAAAAGAAATCATTATCGATACTTAAATGTAATGATTCAGGTTAAAAATAAAAAAAAAGCAAGTTTCTTTCATAAGTAGTTGTCAGTGGGAAATCTGAAAGTAAGTTGTTTTGTCCATTTTAGAACTCATCAGTCAGATGTACCATTTCATGAACAGCTGAGAGACTATCAAAGTTGCTGATCTCATTCTCTCTCGTGTCAGTGGGACTCCAAGCAAATAAAAAGAAAATGACTGCAACCAGTATAGATTCAAAATCTTTATATGAATACCATTTTTTGGATTTTTGTGCGTTGAGTAAATGCCTCTTATGCTAAAGAATCTTATTAACTAGATCCCTCGGAGAGTGCTCTTTGAGAATATTAGCGTCAAGGAAAAATAACTGTAATTACGCAAAAAGTTAAAACTGTTTAAGAAAAAGGAACACATCAATTTTTTCTCTAGCTTATCTTACAACGAAAAAATCTACAACAATTGCAACCTCGTGTCTCGTTACCTCGTATCTTAACAATTCAAAGCTAACAATAATAATTTTTCACAAACAATAGCAACGTTTGCAACACTCCCCCCCTGAAAGTGTATACTTTCAGTAAAAACAATTGGTCAGTCATAACCCACAGTTTATAAGTCTGTAAAGTCACTAGTAAAGTTAGTCACAAATTCTGTCCTTCATGTTCTAACGGATATAGCAATTGAATAGGACGTTTTACAACCTTACCGTCTGGTAGCAGGACACGGCACGAACGGATGCATCCGTCTCGTCCTTGAAGCACTTCTTTTATGACACATGTCTTCCACAGATGACGTACTGTTCGTCCATCATCGAGGAGGACGAGTTGTCCCACCCGCAGTGGAAGTGTTGCACCAATGTTTCGACGTTCGTGAGCTGTCCGGAGCATCAGCAGGTAATCAGTCCGCCAGATCTTCCAAAATCTGTCGATGGTTGCCATGCGAGCCTTCCAAAGTTGTCGTATATTTGGAGAATCGCATAACTTGGGTGACGTCAATTTGGAAGTGGGTGGTGAAACAGTGAGACGTCTCCCAATGAGTAGATGACCCGGAGTGATCACTTCTTTGATGTCTTCTGATACGTAATCAAGAGGGCGGGAATTGAGCACACACTCAACTTCCTCTAATACAGTACGCATCTTCAAAAGTCAACATTGCTCGTTCACACGTTATTTTGATTTTGTCCTTTACAGAACGAACCATTCGTTCCCACATGCCGCCCCACCATGGAGCCTTATCCACGATGAATTTCCATTCAATACGTTTCTCTGTAGCTAACTGCATCATCTTTGTCCAAATATTTAAGTCCTTTGCTGCACGTTTAAAAGTTTTTGCGTTGTCAGACCATATAACACGACATAATCCTCGGCGCGCTATAAAACGACGAAAAGCTAACAAAAAATCATCAGCAGTCATTGATTCTACCAGTTCAAGATGCAACGCTCTAGTAACTGCACAGGTGATTAACAGAAAATACGTTTTCTTCTGTCCTCCCTTACCTTCACGCACAAAAATTGGTCCCGCATAGTCCACGCCAATTACTTCGAACGGGTTAGCTACATTCACTCGATCAGAAGGGAGAGGTGCTTCCACCATTTGTGCTGGCTTCGCACGGCGCCGAACACAAATTTGACATGTCCTTAACACCTTCGATACTGTTCGTCTAGCAGAAGGTATCCAAAAACGTTCACGAAGTTCTATAATCGTCTCGGAAACGCCACCATGAAGTACTCTTGTATGAGCTTCAAGAATGATAAGCCTTGTTGTCCATGCATGACTACTCAAAATAATTGGATGCTTGGTTTCGAATTCTAACATGGAGAAATGAAGTCTTCCGCCCAGACGTATTAATCCATCCTTCGCTAATTGAGGATCAAATCTGTATATTCGTGATGTTCTATCCACTGATCGGCCTTCATATAACGCTTTATATTCGCTTGGAAACATCTCTTTTTGCTAATGGATTAATAAAGTAGTTTCTGCTCGAACAAGTTCTTGAACTGACAAATGTCCATTTAATTGCAAGTTGTTTGGCGCACGACACACTGCGGAAAAACGAAATATCCAACCAATTACCCGAACAACCTTTTTCCACGTACTGAAACATTCGACGTTCACTATAACTTCCGGAATCGTCGTCACAACATTAATAGCTAAAGCTGTTTCCCTTGCCTCGGTCATAGCTTTCTTCTCATATACATCGTCATCATCGATAGTTTCCAGGTTGTCATAACTGCCGGTTACTAACCACTTTGGTCCATGCCACCAGGATTCATCACTGATTAAAGCTCTGGCTGACAGTCCACGAGTTAATTTATCCGCTGGATTGTCTTCAGTTCGTACGTGAGCCCATTTAGATGTTTCACAGGAGTTCTGAATCTCTCTCACTCTATTTGCCACGAAGGTCTTCCATTTCCTGGCCTCTCCACGAATCCGATGTAAAACAATCATTGAGTCCGTCCAGTATGATACAGGAATTGAAGTAGATAGAGCATTTCTCAATCTTGCTACTAGGCGGACGCATATTAAGGCAGCCATGAGTTCAAGTCTTGGAATACTAAGTGATTTAATGGGGGCTACACGGTTCTTACTTGCCACCAACATACTTGTTTTTATGTTGCCTCGTTGTTCCACAATATATATCATAGCACCGTACACTTGTTCACTGGCGTCACAAAATGCATGAAACCTACGGCTAACGTCATCCTCACTTCTTAGGGAGAAACATCTCGGAACACTTAACATTTGCAAGTCCGGTAACTCCAGCATCCACTGATTCCAATCATTTTTTAATGGAGGTTTTAATTCTTCATCCCACGCATAGTTAATTTTCCACAGTTTTTGGAACAAGACCTTTAATCTTACAGTAAACGGTGCAACAATGCCCAGAGGATCAAAAATTCTTGCCATCGCACTAAGAACAATTCGTTTCGTGGGTTGTTTCTCGCTTAGAAAGTCCCTCAGTCCCGTAACATCGAAGTGAAGAGTATCTTCATACTGATGCCACTTCATCCCTAAAACTTTGATAAATTCCTCCTGGGATCTCTCACTGTATTCCTTCTTACCGCATTCTTCGACGATAGCTTTACGCAATCTCTCATCATTTATGGCCCATTTTCGCAGATTAAATCCTGCTTCTCTTAACAGGAGTTTACCCTCAAGGAAAATACGCCAACCTTCAAAACTGGAAGGAACTGATCGCACTAAATCATCTACATACATGTTTTGAATAATTGACTTGACGAATTCCGGTTCCACCGATTCCACTCGACGCAAATGAAGACGCACTACCACTGCCAGCAGAAACGGTCCACAATTTAATCCAAACAAAACTCTTTTCATTCGATATGTTGTAGGAACCACGGGATCCCCAAACTTCCAGTCCTTTGGCAACCACAAAAATCGAACTGCATCTCGATCATTCGGATCTATCTCTACTTGGAGAAAAGCCTTTTCCATGTCTGACGTTAATGCCACAGGATGTTGTCGAAATCGTAAAAGCAAGTCCATCACATCCGGGTTTAAGTGAGGCCCGGAGTGAAGGCAGTCGTTCAATGATGGTCTTCCAGAGGAGGCATCAAATACAATCCGTAATCTCGTTGTGTCATGGTTATGACGGAAAACGGCCTGATGTGGAATATAATACTCAATTTCATTATATTTTTCTGGTTCCATCACTACTTCTGCATGTTCATTACACAAATATTCCATCATTGTCTTATGATACAACGATATCCTATCCTTGTCCTCACTAAATCGTCGCACAAGGATATAAAATCTTCTGAGAGCTTCAGCCTTATTTGATCGCAATTCAAATTTATGTTCATTCCACGGAAGTTGCACTTGATAACGGTCCCCAACTTGACGTATCGTGTTGTATGCTGTTTGCTCGACATCATCAGCGTTCTTTACGATCGTTTCATCTTCGGCAATACCTAAACTTTCAAGGCGCCAAAATTTTTCTACCTTTTTTGCAAGTTCACTGTCTGCATCGCCACAATCGGTGTTATTGATGCATACATTGAATGTATTCAAATGGATACAGTCCACTGTAGATGAGTTTCCATCTTCGGGTCCGTGAACATGCCATCCAAAGATTGTTTCAACTGCTGCAAGACGATCCGTCAAACGAACATTATTGCCGGTCGCAACAGTCCAATACAAATCTCCTCCAATTAAAATGTCGACACCGTCTAAGTCACACACTGCGCTAGCACCAGGATCAGCTAATTTCAATCCCCGTTTCTCCATCTCTCTTATAATTTTATCGGTCGGGACAAGAGAGTATGTTGAGCATACCGAATCAGACTCACGTAGAACAACTTCTATACTTTTCATCCCGTCATTATCAAATAGACGAACACGCACTTTCTTGTATTCTCGGAGCCCAACAGAACCATGAGAAAACACACTAATATCAACCTTTTGTCTTCCAACCATCTCTGCTCCCACTAATTTAGACAGACGATACTGATAAAACTCATCTGACTTCCTCCATCTAGAATTAATCTGGCACGCACTTGATGTTTTTTACCATCGACCAAAACAACCGCTGATTTCAATAAAACAACATCATCACGAGAGTTCAATACGTGATTTGCTATAGCTTGAGCTGGAGGGCAGTCTTCCTTCTTATCTTCCCGCGACTCAACGTTCTCCTTCAGTGTTGGACAAAGTTCAGAATGATGAGAGCCTTGACAGCTTCTACAGACGGATTTACGCATAGGGCATGACCGTGAATTGTGTCCAGTCCACAGACAATTAAAACATTTACGCAGTTGCTTTAATTTCTCCATTCTTTTACCCACCGATCTAATGTCACAATTAATTAGCAAATGCTTGTCGCTGCCACAAATCAAACATTTACGTACCCGAGGCTTCCTTTCTTTGTTGTTTGCAACCACGTGCAACGCAGACGTAGATGCACTTGCTCTACTTTTTCCACTTTTTGACTCATTAGCAATTGAACCTGTAGCTTCATTCTCCTTACTTGGTACATCTCCCACGTAACAAATACGTTCTCTCACTTCGACTTCTTCTCTCATGAATTCTATGAAATGCTCTATCTTTGTTGCGCCTGACTTCATAGTTTTACGCGCCCATTCAAGCTGTAATTCCTTCGGTAATTTCTTAACTAATGTTGGGACTAACATAGCGCTACATGCTACGACGTCAACTCCTAATGACTTAAGATTTAAGACCTTCACCTCCACCTCGTCATAATAGCTCCGTAGGCTTATCGTGTCATTTCGAGGAACAGGCAACTGAAGCAGGCCAGCGGTAGTTCCGTCAATAATATGCTCTGTACGTCCAAACCGTTGCTTCAGTCGATCCACTGCTGTCGCATAGTTCTCCTCAGTTATTGGAAGCCCTTCAATACATTTCAAGGCACTATCCGTTACTACACTTCGAAGGTAGTTAAATTTGTCAGTGGCACACAAGTTAGCCTTTTCATGAATTGCTGACGAAAACGCGTTCCAGAAACTGGTCCACTTTAAAATATCTCCATTAAATCTTTGCAGATCGAATTTAGGAAGTCGTATTGATAGTTCTCCATTCCTTGGCGTACTGCTAGAAACAAACCCAGACCCAAGCTGGCTCGGAGATGGACTTCCAGTACAACAATTTGACAGAATACGGTGTAACCTTTCTAACCACACAGCAATGTAATCATTATACTTCATGATTCCTACCATTTCTTCGTCAATTTTTTCTTCATTCAGTTCCAAGTCTAATTCAACTTTTTGATTCAAATCATCTAACGTAATCCTTTTCTCTTTTAACTTTTCTATCAAAGCTTTGGCCAGTTCGGCGTTTTTCGTCTCAAACACTGTCTTCAATTCGCCTTCCATTTTCGTTAGCATTGCTCTAACAGAACCACGCTTCATAATAACCTTCGACGCCATTCCTCCTCAGCACTGCCGGTAATTACACAGAAAGAATAAACAACTTACGTTTGTAGCAGTCCACGATGCGACGCAACACACGAACGCAAAGAAAAAGGCTTAACGACGAACCATTGAACGCAATACGACGGCAGCCCTTTCCTCCCGGGTTTCGGCACCAAATAAAGAATCTTATTAACTAGATCCCTCGGAGAGTGCTCTTTGAGAATATTAGCGTCAAGGAAAAATAACTATAATTACGCAAAAAGTTAAAACTGTTTAAGAAAAAGGAACACATCAATTTTTTCTCTAGCTTATGAGCGATTCAAGCGACCACTGGAAAGGCAGAGCGCTGCAATCGCTTCCCATGATTCATTGCATTCGTTTGGGATTTCTTAAAAATTTAACGTAGCGGTTTATAGTAGGTTTCAATATTTCAGCAATATTTCATAATTGTTGCGTGCCTGTATGATACAATACAAGTAAAATTAAAAATATACTTTTCCATAAATTCCCAAGAGAAAAGAAAATGCGACGACATTGGCAATATATTTTATTATTTTGTAGAGAAAGAGATTCACTGAAACTTAAAAAGAAAAATAATTACTAAATGCGTGGTTAAAATACATATCAAAATATTTTATGATGTTATTTAATTCTTCGATTTAGAGGTGATTTACTTTAATATTTTGTTCTAAAATTTCTTGGGTTTATTTTCTTATTGTTTTTAGTACTACAGGTTATACGTGTTAATAATAACCAGTACAATATCGCAATAGATCGTTAAAAAATATTTTAATATCATGTTTTGTTTCGAAAAATATTTGTTTTCAGTCTCTGTTAAATTTATTGGAGAAATTTTCATAATTTCTATATATAAATCATCATGGCGCTCAAGCGTCGAGCCTATACCCGCCCGCTGGAGCAGAGCCTGTCCCGAACGGCACCAGAAGCCCCGGCGAGTAGGAGGGTCACGGCGGTGAGCGGAAAGGGTCGGGTGCAGGCCCGCCAGGAGCCACCGACGGTGCAGATCTTGGTGGTAGTAGCAAATACTCGAGTGAGAACCTTGAGGACTGATGTGGAGAAATATTTGTTTTGTTTTGTTTTTTAAAACAAAGAAGTTAATTTGTTAGACATATTGATCATTATGTGAACTTGTGGGTTTCCGTGATCGCAGATATTGACAATATAATTTCAAAATGATTATTTTTTAGTTATAAATGTTTATTTAGGGGTAAAACATAAATCTATGGTGTTAAAAAAACGGGGAATTTATCTTTCTATGAATTTTCAGTCATTTTCATTATAAAAAATTCTGGAAAAAGGAGAACTTGTAACATACACAGATAGTGCAAATGCCGTCATATCCCAAAGATTTAGCTTCAAAATGTGGCCACTAGGTGGAGTGTTGCTACACTTGAATCGCTAATCTTACAACGAAAAAATCTACAACAATTGCAACCTCGTGTCTCGTTATCTCGTATCTTAACAATTCAAAGCTAACAATAATAATTTTTCACAAACAATAGCAACGTTTGCAACATATGCCAAGTAGATAGTAAAATTCCTTATAACTTATATGTATTTTAATAATTTCCTTTATTTTTTTCCTACAAAATCCTGAAATCCTGCATTTCTTTAGACAACTATGTCTAGTATGTCTAGTATTGTCTAGTATTGTCTAGTATGTCTATTTACCTTAAAGAAATCGGTCCTTTATTCTGATAAGATAGTATTAAAGAAATTATAGAAATCGTTAGAATCTCTTGTGGTGTTTATAAGGCTCTTTTTTTTTATGACTATCATTATTTTTACAAAGTTATTTGGCTGATTTCCTTTTTAATTCAACATAATTGAAATGAGGGTGTCATGATTAGATTATTAAAATTAGATTATGCACGTGGGGGGCGTATGTAAGGGGGGGGGCGAGGCCCCCCCCCCCGAAATAATGAAGGGATGTCCTCCAACGGTTTTTTTAGGTTGAAGAGATAGATTTTTATGGTTTTTTTTTTTTGGTTGAATAGATTTTTTGGCCCGGACCCCCCCCTCCCGAAATAATGAAGGTATGTCCTCCCAAGGTTTTTTTTTTTTTTTTTTTTGATTGAATGGATAAGTTTCCATCGTTTTTTTTGGTTGAACAGATAGGTTTCCATGGAGTGTCTACTTAAAATTTCTTAACTTAACCTTACATTAATCTTAGGCCCCCCCCCCGAAAATGTATTCTATATACGCCACTGATGCACGTAAACCGGTTTATAAAGCACAGAAATAAATAACCACGAATCCCTTTAGAGCATTTAAATCGTTTTCCTCTCCGTCTGTAAGTGTTGTGGGATCTTAATTGACCTGAGAGTTTTGAGAATTTTGTGGATGTGTAATATGAACAAAGTAGGAAAGAGCTTTTGAAGCTTTTCCTTATCAATCTTTTATTGTTTTTCTGAATTAAGTTTACTTGAAAGTCAGATTCAAGAGAAAAGTCCTAATGACTTATTTAGCAACACGAGGGTTTCTTGATTTTTCAATTTATCTGTGAAATGTGAGTGCTTTGAAGGTTCCAATTTACTTAAAATGGCAAACAGTGCCCCGGAAAAAAAAAGTTCGAAATTCCTAGTCATCAAAGAATGAACTGAAATTTCAAAGTAGATAAGATGTAGTGGGCGTGTCATCACATACGATTGAAATAGTTTTACGAAAAGACATTGATAATAAATTCAATTATTCTAAATAGTTTGTATTTATTTATTATGCAAAAGTCGCTTTTCGCAAAAGTTGAATTGATACTTCGCAGTCCCTGTGGGTTCAGTATCTATCACATTTATAATAAACATTACATCTCATGAAATAAATCCCCAACAAAACGTTTTGAGATTATTACCCTTTAACAATAGCGCATTTTTTCAGTTAGAAATTTACAATATTACTTTGGGTTTTAACTTGATCAATCCGATTGCATTCTAAATTTATGTATTTAATTTTTCTGTTTTCTGTCCGATGTTTATTAAAACAATTTATTAGACCAAATCTGAAATAATAGTTAATTTCAATGAAGGTATAAAGTCATGTTTTTAGTAAAAATTTAACAGATGTAAACAGGAATAACATTGGGCCTTATTAATGAAATTTTTTACAATCTTAAAAAAAAAATGAATCTTTACAGCAATAAATTTTCTAAGGTGTTTTCTAGATAATTCAAATCTAGAAGATTATTCTTCGAAAAAAATGTCTGAATGCTTTTAACATTCAGGTAAAAATGCAACTTTGTTTTAAAACAGTTCAGACTTTAAAATATCCCAGAAAAGGAATAATTTCTTCCAAGCGATAGAAAGTATAAGCAACTCTCATTTTAAACGTGTTTCTGAAGCAGTATGGATTAATACTACATTTAATGTTACTTATTGTATGTTAACACTTTTCAATACTTAATGTTTTTACTATTTCAGCATTTGTTTGACATAAAGTTATTTCCTCATTGCAAAAAAAAAAAAAAACTGATAAAATTTGAAATATCTCTTTTACCCAACAAATATGGATACAATGGATGATTCTAATAATTATACCTCAGAAACTGAAGGGGAAATTCTTTTTGATTTTTCAGGGCTAGAAGCATTCATTTTTAACTTCACTGTAAAGAGAAGAGAAATAGTTAATTGTGGGTTATTGGAAAAGGGAACACTTAATATATTATTTTGTTGTAAAAATCATAAATAAAATCAAGTTCTTATTCGAAATGTCTAAGTTCAACTTAGGTTATATAATTTTTGCAGGAGAACATTCAACTGAACGATCTATCGACAAGAATATAAGAAAAACAACAATTTCTATTAAGTGCTTTATTTATATATTTAAATGGAGTTTAAATTAATTTCTTTATAAAGTTCGAAAAGTATGAAGTAATGACTTTTAAGATAATAATTATACTGTGCTAATGAATTGTTTTCCTGGTATGATAACTTCACCCAGTACATAGGCCTAATTTTTTTTGGTTGGAAAATGACACCCTGAGTGTCGAAATCAGCTGATTTTAAGTAGGATTCTGTGAAGTACTTTTCCTTTTAGCAAACACATTGTGGGAAGTACTTTGATATTACTTATATTAATTTTAATGGGACTAGAATTTTGATTTTCTTTAAAAGGACTTTCTTTTATTTATTTTTTTCAATGTTTTGATTTTCTATTTTTTTCGTTCTTTCGATTTTCGTCTTCTTTTTCTTCTTTTTTCAATCTCCTAAGATTTATCGTAAGTGTTATTGCTTTCCAAGGTGATTATTTTCTTATTAGTGTTAATGATGACGTCATAACCTTAAAAATGAGTTCATGTTCACAGTCGTTTACAAACATGGTAAGCTAAGATACTACAGATTTTCTTTTTTTTTTGTAGCTTCATTGAAACTTGTTTTTAATGTTGGAAGTAAAGGTGATCAACTTTAATGAAACTAATTAATCCAATCGTTCTTTGGTTCATTTGCAGAGCTTCGTTCCCCATCATTTTGATTTTGGTTTCGAATCATCTAGAAAGCGACAATCAAGCAGGCGGAACAGATTTCTGTCAGTGTGTGTTCAGAGAACTTAAAACTCTTTTTTCAATGAAATCTCTATTGGTTGTTTTTATTTTTAATTAAATACCGTAATATTTCTTAATATCCTCCATAGGACGATTATTTAAATCAAATTAAAAATACTTGAATTTAAAAACAATATTGTTATCATTATTTTTCTTGTAATATCGCCATTCGTTGTTTTCGAGATTAAAATGAATCGAGATTAATTTGAATTGATTTACAAAGTTACCTAGTATAAAAATAAAAAAAATAGTTATCTACAATGTTATAAACAAACTTCCTTTTTTTTGACTAAATAGCCCTAAAATTCAAATATGATTATTTTGGTCCTAAATCAGATTTTTTTGCAGTGAGGAACTAACTTTCATATCAAAGAAATGCTGAATAGTAAAAAATTGAGTATTGAAAAGTGTTAATACACAATATGTAAGATTAAATATAATATTAATCCATACTGCTTCAGAAACACTTTTAAAATGAGAGTTGTTTATACTTTCTAATGCTTGGAAGAAATTATTCCTTTTCTGGGATATTTTAAAGTCTAAACTGTTTTAAAACAATTTCGCTGAACTTAAAAGTTTTGCTTAGTTTTCAGAACGAATGAAGTCATAAATAATTGTAGAGTAATAGTATTCTTCATGTAAAAGTTTTCATTTTAAAGCTTCGTGATAATATAAGAAAGCAAAATATTCTAAATTTTTAAACCTTCATGTTTTGATCTGTTCGGATCATTTCTATAAAATAACAATGGCATTATCAGTGTACTTAAAATTTTAACCACTTGCATTGGAGAAAAGTGTTTACCAGATTCAATCAATACAGTCTCTTCCTAATTAATTCCATCTCTTATTGGAAAAGCTTCTTAGTTTTCTGTGTGGAGTCAAGACAGCTCATTTATATTAGCAAAAACACACAAAAACTAACTACAAAACACGTAAAGTAAGGTGATATTGGACTTAAACAAATACTTAACCAACGATATTTTGTCTTGTTTTATTCATCAAATCTAAAAGAAACTAATATTATTTAATTCAGATCAAACAAATATTTTTAATTTGAATGACTTCAAAATTTTCAAGAGCTTCATTTTATTCATTTTCTCAGTTTCAGTTTAGTGTACTTAGAAGCTGAAGTTTGTTGACAACACTTATATGAAAATTTTTCTTTCCGTTGATACAGCAACATGAAATTTGTCAATCGCAGTTTTCCTTTACACAAAATTCCTATCATCAAAATCTACACAGAATTGCCAATCTGATTTGTTACATTATTATTGGAGGATACTGTGTAGAGCTGAAGAACACAATCCTAGGTGTTCGATTTTTCAAAACTGTCCTTGTTTTCTCCTCGCATTCTGAAATTATCAGATTGAAAGTGAAGAATCATCATCAATTGCTTTACAACCATTGAAAGAATTTCGGTCACCTTTAAAGAGTCGTCTCCATTTATGTTTGTCCTGGACAGCTGCCCTTCAATTGATAAACCTTATTTTCTTATCATCCTGCATAACTTCATCAGTCCATCTGAGCAGTTTCCATTATATCAAATCCTGGTCGCCGTACAGCTCATAAAGCTCATTATTATGTCTTCGCCTTCATCCAAAGATATGTCTCAGGACCTTTCTTTCATCATATTAATTTTATTTTCATCCATTTTTCTTACAACGCAAGTGTCTGAAACATTCGAAAGGTCTTATTAATGTTTTTGTTCGGATTTGAGAGAATTATTTAATCCGTAGTAGCTTTTTTAATTTTTATTTTTTATTTTAGTGTTTATTTCTGCTATGATTCTTCTCTTTATTTCCTTTGATATATTATTCTTTGTATTGATCAGTGTGCCCAAGTATTTGAGCCAGTCCACTACCCCAAAATGATAATCACAGATTTTGTGATTCTGACACATCTTCCTAGTTCTTTCCTGTTTGTTTGTTACTATCATAAAATTAGTTTGTCTTAATTAATGTTCAGGCCCAAAAGGTTTGCAGCTTTATCAATATTTACGTAGCTGTAGTGGATCTTCTAACAGTATCAGTGTCATCAGCATAAACTAAAAGCTAGATAGATCTATTATAAATGACATTTCTAGTCCATACGTTGACATCTCTAATGATCTTCTCTAAGGCCATGTTAAAATAGATTACATGCCAATGTGTCTTCTTTAGTCTTGCTTTAGTCCTTTTTGTGCTTAGAAGAAATCAATAACATCATTTACAGTCTATCTCTTAGTCATTTCAATTAAATTTATCAATTTTTGGTGGAATTCTGGTTCTTGCATAGTCTCAGGAAGTCTTTCTCTTTAAATTGAATTGTAGGCTGTTTTGAAATCAATGAAAAGGTGATATGTATAAAGGTCATATTTCAAGGTTTTCTCCAATATTTGGGTGATAGTGAAAATCTGGTTACTGTCTACTTTCTTGGTAGGAAACCTGCTAGTCACGTAATTTTTTTTTATGGATAGAACTTTATTCTTTCATTTAAAATATTAGTAAGAATCCTTTACGGCACTTTTAAAGCTTTTCCATTCTTGTGGCATTTTTTCATCTATATCCGTATATATATCAAATATGAGTTCATGTACCTTAATATAGCAATGCTGTTTCTCCACTCTTTATTACTTCTACAGGAATAACACGGAGTCCTGGGCTTTATTATCATTTAATTTATTTCTTGCTTCAGCTACGTCCTGTTTAATTGGATATTGACAGCCTTCAATGATCAATTCTCGTCCTTCCTATATTTGTACAGTTGTATCAGCAGCATAGATTTTCTCTAAATTATTTCCTTCAAGAAAGGTTTTAAATGATCCATCCATCTATTCAAAACTTCTCTCTCGTTAAGGATAAAACACTTATATATTTACAATATTTGACTTGGATATAAAAGACTGAACTATATGGCGATCTTGTTGATAACACTTTCTGCATTCATTGTGTGACCTTGATTGTTCAGTTTTTTTCTATAAGATTCTTTTCAATTGCAATTTTTTCTATACAATTATTGTCTTTTGTAATAGCACTGAATTCTTTTTTCCCTTTCTTTTTTAAATTATCTAGATTTCATTCTTTGAATCTTTTTAAATCACTCATTCTTTCTTTGAATCATTTATTTATGTGCTTTGTGCTTCTTATCTTATTTTACATTCCTTATTAAACCAACCTTCGTTTCTTTTATGCACTTTCCTTCCTAAAATTTCTTTACTAGAAGTTATTATGGCATTTTTTATTGTTCCCATCTTTCATGAATAGTGAGATTAGCAATGTGTCGTGTTCACAGAATTTAATATGGAAGCTGTTGCGTAGCTGCTTTGATTTTGTTCCATTCTTGAACAAGTCCAGGTTAAATTTGATGGATCTAGTTCCTTTCAACTTTCTTACAGTTGATATCCTAATCTAATTTAGGTCCCAATAGATATTGGTCAGAATCAAATTGGTTAGAAAAAGGTTCATTGTGGCCCCTATGTTTATTGGCCATTTTTTATTGATTTGTGTTGTAGACTATTACAGACGTTTGTCAATATCCTTAAAAAAAACACCTTGAATATGCTATAGAAACAAAATATATATGGATCTATTATATAATTCACAAGAAAAAAAATAAAGAAAAAAAAGTAGAGTTGAACTGCTTTATTCTTAGCCTTAAATAGTACCTGCATTTTCTGTAAAATTTTTGCCGGCCACATTTTGGGTATCCATACTTCTTCTAGAAAAGCACGAATGCACACATTTTTTGAATTACCTAGTCTAAGGATTCAATTATGAGCACTTTATTATTTTCTTCGTTATCATGAGAATAGAAGTCCTGAAATAAGTGATGAAACATCAATTCATTTACTCACTGTTTCTATACATTGAATTGGAAACAGGAAGTCCAAGTTTTTTTAAGAAGTTACGTAAACAGAACATTTGGACTTTCTCCAATAGAAAGTTGTTCAGGGGATGAACAATCGTATACTTCAATATCTCTGCTTCTCAAATGATCACTTTGGGCATCATATTATTACTTATATTTGAAACAAATTTCGTAAAATGTTCTAACGTTAGAGCAAAATAAACATTTTCTCGTCCAATATAAATATGATTTTGATTAAACTTTACAATAGAACGTGATAACATTTTTATAATATTCAATTCCAGGTAAAAATTTTCTTTTGCTGAATTTCTTTTTCATATTCGTAATATTTAAGACCAGATAATTCACGTGGAACCTGAAAGGCCACTGCATATGTCAGTTTTCTTTTAACTTTCGACATTCCATTTCCATTTCCGACTGTAATCTGTAAGTTTCAAGTGAAAAAGCCTAGGTCGATGCAATTTCGTGGGTCTTTGTGCCAAACCCCAAGTTTTTCTTCCAATGTCTTGTGTGACAAATGGGATTTGCGAGATGACCTGAAAACTACTTTGTTGTGGCAGTCGATTTGAAAGGATTCCCAACGAGAAAGATAAAAAAGGTTAAGATATCTTTTTCACTCAGTTGAAAAATGTTATAATAAAGAAAAAAATTTTGAACTTACATTCTAAAAATTATAAATTTTAAATTTAAAAAAAATATAGACACAATAGGATAAAATAGATATATAATCAAAATAATGAAAAAAAATAGGAAAAAAATTAATCTTAAATTCAATTCAATTTATTTGTTAACTCTTTTTTTTATATATTCGAGTTACTTTCTTGGCCCCTCGTCTCTAAAATTGAAAAGATTGTTATTTTATTTAACAAAATTAGCATTTAACATAAATAATTCAACTGTTAAAACAATTTTAAAATCTCTAAAACAAGATGATATTTTTAATTTTTCATTCGTTAATTATTATTATTTGTTATTTATTACAAATATTTTAAATTTTATTTTATTTTATTTGTTTAATTTTAAATTTGTGGGACATGCAGCCAAATGGTAAGGCGACTGACTGGAGGAACTCGGGTATTTTTTTTATATTGATATCTCTTCCAGACGGATCGTAGATTTACCCAGCCCTCTGCAAAATCTGTATCGGATTTCTTTCCCGATAGTGAAAGACAGGCGTCGGGCTGACCATGCAATCTCAACTTAGGCTTTGTTGTAGGTTTATCCAACGTAAGCCTACAATGGAATACTTTAACTCAACTAATTGTTTAGCCTATAAAAGTGATCTCATCAAATCAGTTAATAGTGTGTGTAATGGCGTTCAAAAGCATCGGTTTTTTTCGCTCTTAACTGACCAATGTGCAGTCTGATAATTTAAGCCCTCAACCACATTTTTAATATGTGGGCTCTAAACTATAAAGGATATGATAAAAGCTTTAAAAACTGATGCTTAATATATGTAGATTAACTTAGCTTTGAAGCACTTTCATACTATATCGGGACGTTTATTATGATTTTTGAAGGTAGTTGTATTCGAATGGTTTGAAGTTTGGTAAAACATAAAATATCGTTTTTTGCTAAACGTTAAGTAACAGAATCAAACAACATAGGCAACTGTTCATTATAATAACTAGTCTTAAAAATAGAATCTTTTGAATTTAGGAAGAAACTAAAGAACAACGATTACAGCTATGTTATATAAACAAGATGAGACCACGACTGGCAAATTGGAATGAAGCGAAGTTTCAATGACACTCATGCTAATGTACTTTGCATCACTAGACCTGAATAACAAAACGCTTAAGTGAAGGCTTTGGTAAAGAAGCCCCATTCATTTTTAATTCCATTTCTAATTGCTTTTCTTCTTATCTTAAAGAACGCGTTGGGATGCTTGTAGCGCTCAGGAAGGATAAACTTTGAGAAGATCGTATTCTGTTGTGTTTATAGGCTTTTCAGCAAATGTACACCTTTTCAGCAAATGTACATCTTAACGCTGATGATCAGTGAATAATTGTGAATGAACGCGCCTAAAACTAATGCAATCAATAATGAGACTCACTTGCTTCGCAATTCCTGTCAGGTGCATTTTTCATTTATTTCTCATTGAGGATGCTTGTTTGTTTTTTTTTGGTTTAACTCAACAAATGATTAATTTTTAATTTTATTATCTTAAAACCATTCTCTTATTATCCTGAACCTATGTGTTTAATTGTATAGCAGTTGCTTCAGTAGGAATCGGAAAGTTTTGTGTATATATATCAAATATTTTTTCCTAACAGGGATATGATTGGATGTTCGAAGAAGCTTCAGTCCAATTAATATAAACTGTATTTTTCAGATTCCTTTAATTGATTTAAACGTGCAAGAAAAACTGAACTTTATTAGCTGAATCAAATTTTGAAAGTCAATAGAGTGAAATAAAAGCTTAAGCAAAATAAACTTTTCATAATAAACATAAGTAACTTTTGAATGGAAAAATAAAAATAGAGTAAAACCCCGTTATTACACTCCCGCTTATAGCACTATCCCGTTCTTTACGCTCATTTTGTGCGGTCCCTGGAATTTTCTATGTAACTCTGTATACTTTAACCCTCTTATAACGCTTCAAATCCCGCTTATAGCGCTTTTTTTATCTCGGAAATTTTGTATCGAAAAGAAATGTAACACAGTAAAGATTCTTTTCTTTCCGTGGTAGGAGGGAATCTTTGAACTCTGTGAAGTGCGGGTCTGTGATACAGTAAGTTAGTGCAAAATGTCGAAGCGGAAATCCCTTTCTATAAGTGAAAAATTGCAAATTCTCCGTAAGTACGACGAGAATTCTACACTAAGTCAGAAGGATTTCGCAGAATCTCTAGGAATTCCCTCATCCACTCTGAGAACAATAATGAAAAATAAGAATGGAATTACCAATGCAGCGAAGGGTGGTTGCAAACGTAAAAAAAGTAAAGTGTGGAAAATATGAAGATGCGGAGGAAATTCTAATTGAATGGATTCATCAGTCCAGTGATGCATCAGTGCCATTAAGTGGCCCAATCATTCAAGAAAAGGCGCTTGAAATAGCGGGCAGTGCACTAAATCTCCTCCGAAAATATATTAGTGTTGCTCATAGTGGTTAGTGGTGTATCAATTGATGTTAATAGTTACTTGAACCGCATTGAAAATGTCATAATTCATAACAGTAGTACATACACACGGCAAACCACAATCAAAGTGTGTATCAATTGATGTTAATAGTTACTTGAACCGCATTGAAAATGTCATAATTCATAACAGTAACACATACACACGGCAAACCACAATCAAAGTTTTTTTTAATAGGATATAAGCTCACATTTGCACTATATCTATTGCAGAATCAAGTATCTTTCCTGTAAAATGGTGTCTAAATGTTTCCCCATCTCGTAAATCATTTCCCGTCTATAGCGCTATCCCGCTTATTACGCTTGTAGGTCATGGTCCCTTGACGAGCGTAATAACGGGGTTTTACTGTAATAAAAAAGAATATTTTTCGAAAACTATCTCGAGAGGAGCTTTTTGGGATCAAACCAAAGAATGGCTCCACAGTCGTAGTTTAATTGATAGATACAAAGAAAGTAAAGAAATGCATACACAATGATGCTTGCATATTTCAGAGGGTAGTTTCAGAAGCATTCTGGGATAAAAGAAAGAATAACGTGTTGCTAAGATCTAATACAAATCAGTGATCTCCGCTCGGATTCGAACTCTGGTTTAAATGGGATTATGTTCAAAGCCTTGCATGATTAGGTTAAGCATTTCAGTTTGAATGCTTTGGAGAACCACAAAGTCAAGATTTAAGAAAGGCTTTCAAAGGGAATCGTTGGATCTTCCTGGATTCTTTTCGCTAAAATGATCTCCTCATTGACTCACATTTTCATATTTCAAAGGAATCGATTTTTTCCCCTGACGATTAAATTTGACTTAAAATTCTACCACTGACTGAGCTGAATGCTCTGGTGATGCTGAATAAAAAAAACAACGTAAAATAGAGTTGGCGTGAGAACTTTTGAAAACGACAAAAAGAAAAAATCACAAAAAAGTTTATTAAAAAAAAAAGTTGCTTTCTACTAAAAAAAAAAAATTCATTGCCAAAAAAACAGCAAATAAATAGTAATTGTTAGAAGCTACCAAAAAATTGAGAGGAAAGAAAAAAAATAATTCAAAGATTAGTAAAGAGAGGAAATTAAAAGGAAGAAATCATTTGATTTTTACATTCATTAACTCAATTTTTATCATTATTCTATTGACTCTGTCAGACATTGTAAATAATCTTTATAACTAAATGAACTATGAATGGAATATCCCAATATCGTATCATTATTTTTCAGCAGTTAAATTCGGCGGAATAGTTTTTTAGTCACTTGACCTGTATTTGCATAAATTCCATAGACTATACAAGACAATATACTTTATCTTTATTAAATTTTAAAGAAATAATAATAACAATTTTAAATATTCAAGAAATATATCTTTACTGATTCTTATATCATAAATTGGTTAGAAATTATTATAAATTTTTTAATTTTAAAATTTTATCTTCCTAAGACGATTCCAAAAGTTTAATTCCATTGAAATAGGAGTGGGGGTGGGTCAGACGGAGTCACTTAAGGAAACGAAATCGGTGTGGATGTAGTCGCGAGATCTTCTTCAATCAAATTTTCGCCGGATATAATTTCCAGGAAGTGGTTAGAAAATGTCTTTAAAGGAACCTATTGAAGTAAAGGATCCATGAATATCGACCTTAAGAGTTCCTCTGAGTTTGAGAAGAAATTGTCTTGTGGAACAGCGCTGGTTAAAACCGAGGTTTCAAAAACAAAGTTTATAATTATATTTTGTTGAGAGAATTCATATAAGTAAATTCTTACTTTTACAATGCTTATTACATGAGTTGTTTGAATGGTAAGACCTATTTTGTTTGATCAGTATTACATGCATTTGTTTCACCAAACTTGATGTCAGATCTTAGTTACTCCGTTTCGAGTAACTCCATTTTGGGATAATAATTATATTTGAAACCCAACCGTTTTTTTTAATTTTTGAAATTTAGTTCATAGTTTTTAGTATCATCATTTTAGAAAAACTTGTTTACTATTTAGTTTTACAAACACTAAAATGCAAAATGTCGGTTAATGACAATGGAATCTTTCACTGTAAACTAACTTTGAGAGCAGTCTTTCCTGAATGCTGTATCTTACATCTATCACATGGCGACAGTTAAATTCTATCGAGAACTCTAATTACATTTATTAATAAAACATTAAATAAATGGAAAAAAAAGGAGTTTAAGTGAATCTTAACTAAATGGCAATTGCAGGACTATATAATAAAGGGTGGGACCAAGTTGTATAATACGAATAATAGCCACATTAGCGTGAATCAGCTGTACTAGGATTCATTTAATATAAAACTTGGTCTCATCCTTTATTTTATTAATATTTACCTGCGCAACTATGCGCTAAAAAAAAATTCATAGCGGCCGCGTGCAGCGTGCACATGAATTTTCTCGCAATTTATCCTTTTGGCGAGTTTTTTTATTGCTTATTTTAGCTTCTCGGGCTCCATATTGATTCCGACATTTGCAGGACTGTATATTTCAATAAAATCTTGCATTTCATTGTATAACTTCTGCTCCAGCTCATTGATTTCATTGTGTAGCGTCTGCTCCAACTCATCAATTTTAAGCGACATAGCTTTTTGAAACCGAACGTTTAACTCCTCAGCGCCTGCCGGAAAGTCATTTTCTGAATTCTCGCTTTTCCTTGTTTATCGGAATTTCATCTTCCCATTGCATTATTCTCTGAGATTGGGAAAGAAAAATCGTAGCAGTACTCAAAATCAAGTAATCTCACTACTCAAAATCTTGAATAAGAAGTTCAGTAGTACCTTTCCCATACGGACACAATCAATGAAACTGATACAGTATGTCAGGTAATTACTATATTATTAACAAAATAACAGATCTACGATGGAACAGATGATTATTAAAGTAAAAACTTTCTACCTATTGATATTATGTAAACATGGTAAACATAATGAGATAACAAAATAAATACAGGATTCAATCAATTATTAATCCTCGATGATTTACTTATTTTTAATGTACAGTGTTTATAAATCTTTAGACTAATAACTATAATTAATAAAAAAAACCGATATTAATCTTAAAGATTAAGGTATTTTGCATTGACAAATTTCAGATTAGTTTTAGCGACAACCAGCATTTAGCAAATGTTTTTAAAATTTGTTAAAACAATTGCTAAAGGTTATAACAGATGATTCTGAATCTCAAGGATTTCTTTTCACTCTTCATCGTTATAAGTCTTTTTTATTTTAAGAATAAACGGGATTTATTAAAATATATGACTGCTTAACTACTGAATTATTAAAAACTAGAAGATTCTTAAAATACATAAGATACCGTAATTCTGTATTAAGTCCGTATTTCCTCCTAATCTCTTCGAGTCGTCTTGTTATTATTAAAATAACCACAACCTTACACCAATAAAATATATTCAATAATATATTTAGTAATATTACTGGGTTGTTTGTGTCAATGATGATTTGACACTTAAGGCTGTTAAATTTAAACAATAATACGTTTTATAAGTATATCTTCATGCTCATGTTAATGATTTGTTACCTTTGGAAATTATCTAGTTTGAAATAAGCTTGAAAAAGGAAGGAAGATTTCTTTCCGAAAATTTGCTGAGATTTAATCTATTCAATAAATGTATTTTATTTAATACATTTTATTGATGTAAGGACGTGATTATTTTCAATTATAATATGACGACTAGAAGAGAAGAGATTAGGAGGAAATATGGACTTAACTAGCCGGGTACCGTCGCTTCGCTCCGGAACCCTTGCATCTATAAGATTAAAAATAAAGCTCTATTTATTTAGCAAATTAATATTGAGATAGGAGAATACACGACTTCCCAGCCCGTTGTGGCCTTCTCCACTTAACTCAGGTGTATTGCGGGTTGGCGCCACCCAGTAGGGGTTGCCGCCATACACTTCATCGTCAGTTTGCCAGATTATTCCCTATCCCGTAAGAATTTCGAAAAATCCGGCCTTATTCCTTGTCTATATCATGAAGGAAACCTCTGTGCAAAATTTCAGCTTTCTAGGTTCAAGGGTTTGGGGTGGGCGTTGATGAGTCAGTCAGTCAGTGAGTGAGTCAGGACTTTTCTTTTTATATATGTAGATTTTCATGAATTTTGTTTTGTTAACATCATTGATTAGTTCTTTATAGATTATATTTGGATCTATTATTTTCTCATTTTCAACTCTTATCCGATTCGTTCTTTACATATTATTCCTGGTGTTTTGATATCATGTTTATTTATGAAAATATGATCTATATTTGTTTTCGTATTTCCATGAATTGTACAGTTGTTTCTTGTTGTTCCGTAAAGACGATTTTTGAAACCATTATTGCACATAAGTTTTACGTATTTCTGTACTGCATTGTTTTTATTCATTTTGAAAATACAGTAGAACCTCATTATAACGGACTAATAGTGGCTGAAGGTTGTCCGTTTTAATGAAAGTCCGGTAAATAACAAATAATTCATATAGGGGTGTAATGCAGCGGGGTGTACATTAATGAAAGTACAATAGTTAGCTATAAAAAGTGTTTATTATATATCAAATAAAAAACAGCCTTCAACATAGTAGAGGTTGAATTGAAAAAGATGTGTACGTATACACTGCATTAATCCATTAGAACAAGAAGATCCTGTTTCATGTTGATTTGCTTACATTCATTGGTATGAAAAAAATAATTTATTTTCTGCTGGGTTTGTTCGATCTATGTTTAATCGCTTGCTTGGAATTGTAAAACTCGTCAGATAAGAATTAGCATCCTTTATTATTATTATAATTTTTTTTTAAAACTGTCCGTTATAAGCGACATCCGTTATAATAGGGTCCGTTATAATGAGGTTCTACTGTATCTATATTTATGTCGCCAATCAGTATAGTTGGACAGTTGTTTAATATATTTTCATTTTTTATGAATAGATTCTCTATTTCAGTAAAATTTTAGTAATTTTTAATTTAACATTTTGCTTACAGAATGACAGACAGAAAAACGTTTCTATAATATAAGTTTTATAATATATGTTTGTATAATATATAATAGTAATAGCCGGATACCGTCGCTTCGCTCCGGAAACCTTGCATATATAGCATTTAAAAAACAAACTTTATTTATTTAGCAAATTAATGTTGCGATCGTCGGAGAATATATAACTTCCCAGCCCGTTGTGGCTTCTCCGAATAACTCCGATGTATTGCGGGTCGGCCTCACACACTGAAAATTTACATATTTGCAGGTATCTTGCAAACTCTGAAGCGTTTGTGAATAAGTGATACATCGTTCGATAGAACTTTCAAATACCAACATTTTCTTAATATAATGTTCTCTTCCATCTTTTATACTTTTTGTTTAAATTGAGAAAAAGTCAAAATTTGATCCTTTAAAAGGCGCCATCTTGGAAACCAAAAACTTTTTTTCGAAAGATTTTTGTAGCATTTTGTTTGTCTTAAAAAGATCTACATTTTATCCAATTACATGACCAATCTAGCTCTTATAGTTTGGTCACAAAATTGGAAAAACGTAAAGTCTTACGACAGACAGAATAACGCTTTTATAATACAGTGGAACCCCACCATTCGTCCGCCTCGCTATTCGTACAACTCGTTATTCGTCCAACTTTTTCAAGTAAAATTGAACTCGCCATTCGTACCCTTGCTCGCGATTCGGACAGCGTGACCTTGTTACTGGCCGCCCCACGCGGTCGCTTGAGTTCAGTCTCGTGCTAGCTTCCGTATGCTACGCATCATTCAGGAAACTTTGTGATATTTTATTGTTATTTTTTGTTATTTTTATTGAAAATAGTGCAGCCATGGGTCCAAAAAAGATTACTGATTCAACTAAGCCTAAAAGGAAAGCAGTGAGAACGACAATTGAATTGAAAAAACAACTCGTTGCGAAGTTTGAAAGTGGAACTCGTGTCTCTGACCTGGCAACTCAGTAGGGCATGGCGAAATCAACCATATCGTCTATACTAAAAAGAAAGACATAATAGGAGAGGCCAATATATTTATTGTTTTCATAGTTTTTATGTATTTTACGCTTAAAGTATTATTACAAAGGTTTAAATAAGCAATCATCTGTGGGTTCTGGAACGGATTAATGCAATTTACATTATATCTTATGTGAAAAAATGATTCTCCATTCGTACAAATCGCCATTCGAACTGCCTCCTGGAACGGATTGTGTACGAATAGCGGGGTTCCACTGTATAAGATACTTATAAATTTCGAAGTTGGCAATTGGGAGGAGCATGAAGGATTCCTGAAGACGTATATTTTAGAAGGATGGATTCCTAAACCACTGAGAATATGCAACCCGGTCTTAAATAAAACTTCTAACACTGAGTGTAACAGAAAAGAAGCGGAAAAGAAATTGATGGAGTAAGTAAAAGAATTCCCAATGGGATCACCCCTATCAGGACAACTGTGTCATAGTCTATATATATGAATTACTTTGAATATGAGATACGAAATTCCAAATGGAATATTTTAGATATGCAGATGATATTTTAATAATTTGGTACGGCACTATTCGACAGTTTGATAAATTCTTTGAAGATATTAATAAAAGAAATGAAGCCATAAAATTTAAAATGGAAAAACAAGTTAATAACAAACTAAACTTCTTAGATTTATGTTTAATGAAAAAAGATAATAATCTAGTTATAAGGCATTTCAGGAAAGATTATCAAAGTGATCATGTACTAAACTTTGGATCAGGTCATGGAGTTAACATTAAAAGAAATATCATTGATAACTTCATTCACAGAATCGACAGGTCAACAAGTTCTTAAGAAGAATACAAGAATGAATTAGATATAATACCTTATTTAAATAGAAATAGTATGGAATTATAAAGGCTTTGTAAGATGTATAACAAAATTGCATTTCAATACAAAAACAAATTAAAAAATATTTGTGTTTGTAAGTTGTTTGAAAGTGAAGGAAAAACGAAATGGATATACTGTATAAATTGTGGGGATTTTAATGTTGGAGAGAGTAAAAGAACCATTGGGGAACGAATCTTGGAACATGGTAACTACACAAAAAATAAACAAATAGATAAATCCGAAATAGTAGAACATTGACTTAAACGAGGGCACTGTATGGATAATAATGTAAAAACAGTGTGTGGAAAAAGACTCAAGAATTAGAAAAAGTATAGAAAGTATAATAATAATAAGAAATACAAAAGGTCAAAATTTGAATAGAAATGGGGGTGTGGATGTTAATAGCAATTTTGTAAAACTAGCGGGAGATTTGGCGAATTTGTTTTGCTTGCCCCAAAAAAATGAAAGATGGTAAGAACTAGACTATTAAGTTTTTAATATTATTGTTTGTGTCAATAATGATTTGACACTGAAGATTGTTAAATTTTAACAATATTACATTTTATAAGTATATTCATGCTCATGTTAATGATTTGTTACCGTCGGAAATTGTTTAGTTTGGAATAGGCTTGAAAAAGGAAGGTATTCTTTCCGAAAATTTGCTGTAATTTAATATATCGAATAAATGTATTTTATTGAATATATAAGGATGTGGTTATTTTTAATAATTCTGTTTTGTTTATTATGCATGAAGATACATGTTCATTACTATATTGCAAGAGATTGTTCCACGTATTTCTTTCTCTTGAATCAACCCATGACTGTAATTTACAATTCAAACAATTAGAATTTTATTTTATTTACAGTTCTTTAGAAAAAAGTTAATTTCCTTTTCTAATCTAAAATGGATGTTTGATGAAACTTGCAAACTAAAAAGTAACTAAGAAAACTTCTAAAGAAAGCTTCAGAAGCTATTGGTACAAGGGCGATCGATTACAAACGGAAGTGGTATTAAATTCACACAATGACCCGTTCTCGAATGTTCCTTCCGTTATTCATTAAATCAGGACCGGAACAGACTTGGAATTTAACACAGTAAACTTTAATGGAATCATTTATTGATGAATCTAACACAAAACTACTATACATTATAAAAATCTAATGTTTATAAACTGGAAAAAAAATATAATTTACGATTACGTTGTTGAGATAATAGAGATTATAAACCAGGAAAACCTGTAAAGCAGCAAAATTTTGTTATTAATAAAAAAGAAAAAAAAAAGAAAAAAGAAATGATATACAAAATGCCAGGACTTTTTTAAACTTTTTTCTTGCAATATAATAATCGTGTGATTTCCTAAAAATTGTTATAAATTTACTTAGAGTGTGATTTAATTCAGTGCTTCTCAATCTTTATGGTTTATGGCACGCTTACGTATTTGAAACAATCTATCTAGCGGCACAGTAAACATTGTTCCTAAAATTCGATATTGTATTAAATAATTGTGCAAAAATAAACAAGACGATATTTTGCATTGAATTAAAAAAATGATATAATTATTGACTCATTAATTTTAACCATACAAGTTTGTATTACTTACAATTTCCTTGTTACTCTTGTGTTAACAAATAATGTTATTGAAAATCTTTAATAACTATTTTATATTTACTCTTATTTTGCCGCTTTAATAAAAGTATTTTCTTTCCTGGCAGCACAGTTGAGCAATTTCTCGGCACACCCTTTGAGAATCGCTGATTTAATATCATAGATAGAGAATATTAAATCGTGTATTGTAATATAAGTTTTTAATTCATATGTTTTACGTGTGTTAACTGGACAATTCAAAAAATTTGGATAAAAACACACAAGTCTACAAATACAACATTTGAAACATACATAGGGGAAGCTTTTCGGATCCGTTGCGGCCTCCTTTGTCAACCTGCAGCACAATGTTCAGGGCTCACTATATATGGGGGTCTTCAATCAATTCACATTGGCCTCTAATTTTAACCAATGGACTTCCTTAATTCCATTCCTTCAATGGGGACGGTCTGGATGACGTGATTTTTGATTCCATACCACCCCAATAATCCATAAGCAAGTAAAAAAAGATTTTTCTAAATGCCGACATTAGAGTCGAGTATTCACTAATCACTAAATTAGTTACCCATTACCCACTCAGACATGTTCAATACCAGATCAGAATAAAACTGGTTGCATCTATTTAATTAAATGCACCAATAACCCATGCTTCTATAAAGGAAATAGCGGTCAAATGTTGAAAAATAGGTTCGCAAACAATAAAAGATGCATACACACATAAATGCTTCAAATATTTCAAAATGCGTTTATTAACACGGACATAACGTTGATTTTAATAAATATATATTATTAGATCAAAATAATGACAAAATAACTCGTGAAATGATTGAAACTTATTTTATTTGTATATTACAACCATACAACACACCAGTATCTAATTTAAATATAAATACATACATTAATAATTATAGATACAGACAATATTAAACAAAAAATAAATCTTTCAGACAATAAACAAGATACTCGATAATATACCTCATAATACCAATAGTTAATCAACCAATCGACGACAACAACTCAATTGAATCTAGAAAAGTTTCCATGACGTCAAAAATCACGTCATCCAGTTTGCCCCCATTGAAGGAATGGAATTAAGGAAGTCCATTGGTAAAAATGAGAGGCCAATGGGATTGATTGAAGACCCCCTTATATAGTGAGCCCTGAACATTGTGGTATAGGTTGACAAAGGAGATCGCAATGGATCCGAAAAGCTTCCCCTGTATATGTTTTAAATTTGTATTTTTAGACTCTTTAGTTTTGTAATACAATTTTATATCCAATTGTCAGGACACTATATACTTTTTATGTTGTTGATAATGTTGTTTTATATATCATTTTCTAAAAAAGGTATTTTGGAAAAAAAAAAAACATTCACAGCCAAAATGGAGAACTTTGATTTGATTTGTATCTCATGTACAGTAATTGGAAACTCTAATTGCAATCAATTATTCAATTAAGATACAATCATTTTCTGACTCTTGAGAGACCTAGTCCTACAACCAGAAGCCTCTCCTTAAAAATAATTTTATTAAATAAAACCAATGACAAAAAAATGGAATATAATTTACTATAAAAATATCTTCTAATTAATAATAGATCGAACAATGACTTTGTATGGATCTCAATTATTACCAACTCGACATCTTCTGTTACGCTAAGAAGGTCGGCTGTAATTAGTTACTTGTTTCCTTTTAATCAAAGCAATCTTTTTTTTTTTTTGAAAAATCATTGAAAAAAAGTTTTTATTCTTAACAAGTTGAAAAGAAATAAGTTAGTGATTTGGTGGTTATGAATTTTTCATGAAACATCGTTAATGTGTCTGTGTATTTTTTTTGGCTACCATTTGTCCTCAGCATGAGGGAACCTCATCAAGTGCTGAGCTTATCCTTGAAGTTTTAATTTCGCTGCGAATATGATTACAAGAAGCAATTTCACTGACAAGATTTACAGCAATGACATCTCCAACACATTACCAAGTTATAATTTATAGGAAAAAAAAAGTTTAGGATTTCGGTTGAAAAAATAAAAGTGAATAATTAAAAAGAAAACTTAATGTGGAGAATATATGGTAATGCAAATAACATTCTAAAAACTACAATTCGTGTTAGACAAAAAAAAAATAAATTAAAAATGCTAATTAGAAAAACAAGGTAAACTAAAAATAAGGTAGGTTAGAAACAGGTTAGGAACTTAGACCTCATATTATATGTTGCATTTATTCTTTGTATCCTTTGTAGACTAAAGACTTTTTAGGTTATAAAGAAAGCAATACAATGGGCAGTTTATAGGCTTATTAGCAATCAAATTTCGAGGAATCAAATTCTGCAGATTAATCCTTTAGTCGGAAATGAAAGGCATCTTATGTAACGGTATGGGACAATTATTATTAAATATCTTAATAACTTAAAATTTCTCGACTGAATCGAGGCTGAGCTAGTAGAATTTAGTAACAGACTATGTTTAAAGTTTTCCTGATTCAAAAGAACATCCATCACTTGGCATTTTAAGTCGTAATAAATGAAGGTGCTTTTAAAATAGTGTGTTCTGTAAAAAGTCCTGCTATTTCATGACGGGGTCTTTGTTTTAATCATGGAATTGAATAACTTGCAAGGAATCTAGTTTTCAAAGAATCTAAATCCTAACGTTTTATGTAGAACATGTAGATAGGAAAACAAACAAGCAAAAAAACAACCCAGCAAGTACTGTAAATTATAAAAATTAAAATCCAAAGTTTAAAACAAGGTTATTTAATGAAAATTTGGGTAAAAATTTATAATCTTGAAACAATGACGAAAATGGAAGGCTATTAAAACAAGGGGGAGCAGTTAGAGTGGTATATTAGTAGACTTCTTGATATCTCTTTAAGATTTCCTTAGTTTTTGAGGTAGGAGGAGATTTTGTGTTTTGCTATCTTAAATACTGTTTTTTATTTCTTGATAAATAGGAATCAAGGTGTTATAAAGTTTTGGCAAGTTTTGCAAGGCTTATTTATAATGTGAATACATTACATTTAGTTGGTTTTACTTAGGGTTCTTATTCATTTTTTACAGTTTTTCATTTCATTCATTAATACCATTTTTACTAGATAATTATTTTATTTAACAGATTTAACCATATTTTACAAGATTTTGAATACAAAATAAATAAGTAAGTGAATAAATAAATAAATAAAAGATTAAATAAATAGCAAATTCTGAAGCTATTTTTTTTTCAATATTTTTACCTTGTTGAATATACATTTCTAGGAAATTAAGTATTTTTTTAGTTACGTTGCTTGAAAAGTCAGGCTTTTAAGTCTGGTCTGTATTTGTGTTCTCCGCCCCCTCCCCAGAAAAAGAGTCAGAGGTGACTTTTGTTTATTAAAATTTTCGTAAACTTGTGGGAGTAATAACTAAAATTTCCCACAAGTAGAAGCGAACAAAAAACTTAATTTTCATATTTTATTATAACTTTTCTGATCTGTTAGTAAATGATAAATTCCAATGATACGACAAATACCATTTTATGGAGTAAGTGAACCTCTCTAATGAGGGTCAGCTTTAACTTATTATATTACAGGTATCTATCGTCAAAAGAAGGTCAGCATCTGCTTTACTCTTTTCTTCTGTCCAGAAACCTTGAGCCGCCTGCTTTATCACAGAATCAACTTACCTGCTTCTAATTATTTATTAGCTGTTAGCTTTGTAATGAAAAACCCATTGGTAATTGGATCCTTCGTATCCCAAAAGATTATTAAAAAAAAAACAAACCCTAACCTTTCAATTTTTTGCAGTAAGGATAAAACTGAATTTATTCACGAATTAACCTCTACTTAACAGTAAATATTTTCGATACTTTCGACAGCTGTAAACATGCAATTGTAATACCATATTTCAATTGTAATAACATTTCAATGCATTTGATTTTAAATAAATATTGGAATAAATATGAAAAGTAAATTGACGCATGTTGGTCAGAAAATAAAAGATATCGAAGAGCTCGAGAGTAATTATCTTGGCCAGAAGAAACTTGTAATGGAAATAAATAAATAAACAAATAAATAAATAAATAAATAAATAAAGTTGAAAAATTTCCAAAATTGTAACTGATAACGCAGTACGCAGTTCCTGAATTATGTAGTCTATACGAATATAAAATGCCTCCTGTACTTGACGCACTGAACGTTGTCAGAACAATTTTACTGTGTAATATAATATATAAACGATTCATTCAGAAAATAAACTGAACTCAATGTCAACAATCAATCATTTTGATGCTAATACAGTAAATAATAGCTATGTTTGCATTAATTATGTCTTCAAAGAAAATCATTCCAAGGTATTTTCTTCTGTACAATAATTTTAGACACTTCTTGAAAGACTAATTGGTAAAACTGTAATATACATCTTACGCTATTTTTCACCTGATGACTGTATTTCAAAGTTGTTGTTTGTATGCAACGCAAACACAACAGGGCAAAACAGAGCAGTATAGATGGATTACTGTTCGGTGAGACTAATAGGAAAGATGGTTCAGTGAATGTGTGTGTTTCTCATCATAATCGACAGCAGTTTACTAAATCGATTGTTATTAAATTGCTTTATTAAATAACAAATATTTTGGAAATATGTTAATGCCATTCAAGCCATGATTTAATACAATTAAAGGAAGTGAGCCAGAACCACAAATGAAATAAAACTTTCAATATGACTGAACCTCACTTTAATCTGACTTCATTTACATTATATTTAGTAAAAAAAAACTAAACAATAAAAAAAAGAGGAAAAATGAAACGTTTCAAGATAAAATTTGTTTGATTAAATCAACGGAAAAGAAGCCGTTTAGAGAAAACGACCGCAAGATTCGTTTTAAGAAAACTACAATTGAGGAGCTTAATTTCAAAACCCGGCATCTCTAAAATTAAGTTTTGGGTATGGTGGGGTTTGATAATGCATTCGCATTGGACACGGCGGGCTTTGAAACAGCACTCGTATCGAAGTCGTATCGCAATACATTATTATGGCGGTTTTTGAAGTTAAACTGTATTCAAACGGCGGGTTTTGATTTGAACTTACCAAAAAACTCCATTGGCTCGGAATTTTCAATTCTTGGAGATGGTGGGTTTTAAAACTAAGCTCCTCAATTGTTTTCTAAAATTTAAGCAATTTGTTAAGAGAATTGATTGAAAATAGAAGAATTGCTAAATCTAAGCCGAATAAGTCTAATAGTAAACTTAGAGGTATTTTAGGTTTTATTAGATTCCAGGTTTTTTTTTTCTAACTGAGTCTTAATTTACAACATAATTTTATTGCAAGTTTTTTATCTTAACTTTCCAATTTCAACAAGTCAAAAAAATTTAAAAAAAATTGAAAAAATTAAAAGTTCTAAAATAAATACAACCATTCCCTCAAAAAGAACAAGATATTTAGATTTTTATTGGTACACGGCAATTGAGCAGTGGACGTTACTTACAAACGTATGCTATTCATAAAAAGGATTACCATGTTTGAAATACATATATATTTTTTTCAGTAGAAGTTCCAAAATCAAAGAAAAAAATATCATACATATCCCAACGCTAGTTAATATACAATTTATAGTTTGCTTAAAATATGAATATTTATATATATGCTTTCTAATGAAAATAAAATCAATAAAATTTTGACTGTTGAAATCAAAAAAGAAATTCATTAAAAGATAACGTAAATTATTGAAAATGTTGAAACCTATCAATAAAACAGACAGTAAACATCTAAAACTTTACATTGATATTCTAAGAATAAAGAAGCATGATATTCTTCTCTAAAAACATCCCTTCCAAAAACGGCTCTTTTAAAGTAAAGCAATTAAAAATTCTTTGACTCCGTGCATGAATTAAGGTCATTAAGAAAGGTCTCCTTTATTTAACACTTTTCGGCTTAGATCTCATATCAACCAAACAAAAAATTAAAAAAAATAATAGCCTTTTAATTTCAAGTGAAAGATAAACATAAAAGATTCCATATAAAATCAAGAAGTGGAAGATTTAATGGTTGCTTTTGGTTTTCAAAAATTAACAGACAGTTTACGTAATATGAAAATGTTCTTTTAAAGATCTTGAAAGAATACTGCAGATGTTAAATACAACCAAATGATCTCGTATCACTTATTATTGAAAGTGAAACAAAACAAAAAGCGATCTACTGTGACCAAATAAAGAAGATTAAAATGTATTTGAATTGACAATGTGGGGCTTTAAAATTCAAGAAAGCCAATTTACAACTTCCATCATTTTTTATTGCCAGGAAATAAAGAGAAACAAGTAAAAAACGAAAAGTGATAGCTATCAAATAACTACATCACTGGCGCTGCATTTTATTTAAGATTTTATTATGTGGAGTTTTATGTATAACATTTTACGATCCACGGGATTTTATTCTATTTAGATGCTTGATGGCTGCTGCCTTTCGTTGCCAAAGGTCATAGAAGCCACTGTGTATGTTTACACGAAGTCCTAATGATGACACTCGGACAGGAAATAGGACAGTAGCCCTCGTAAAGTTATCATCACAGCCTTTCTATTTCATTTAAATATATTTCCCTTTTTGTACAATAAAAATGAATAAAAGATAAGGCTATCAGCTGCATTTTCTAGTGAACCAACATTAGTACTTCATTTTCAGCTTTGTTTCATCGTGAATAGATACAACTGAAGTTCTTATTTTTTTGTTTGGTAAATGATTTAGTGATAAACTATGTCAAAATAATTTATAAATCCAATGACGTTAAAAAAAAAATTGAAATTCATTTCCAAATGTTATCGAAAAGGATAGTTCAGAGTTGTTTCACTTCATCTACAAAATTGCCTTTAAAATTATTTGTGTCTTGACCTTTCGTTATGAGATTTGTCTCTGTTTCAAACTCTTTTTGCTAATTAATCGATTTTCGGACTCCTTGCCAACTCAAGGCAAACAACCCTCAATCTAAGTTAATCCAACAAAACTTCTTTTTCCTAGAGGTTTCGCTTCTCATTTATACCTTCTCTTTCCTTTAACATGATCAACTTTCGAACACTGAATAGTTAGATCGAAAAAGATCTAAAAATTTTCGTTTAAAAAAAATAGGAACAAGAAGCCTCCGAAGGAAAAAATAACCGAGAAGAAAGAAAAATTATCAGTTAAGATCAACTGAGAAGAGTTGAAATTCGGTGAAATTTTAGATATCGTATGTTGAAATATCTAATGTACATATAATATATTTTGGAATTCGATGCCATTGTCTATTAATTGGCTTTTTTTAGTCCGAATTGTATCAAAATCACAGGAGAGTCCTTGTAGGAATTTAAGCTTTCTAGTATAGTTTCTGATTTCTGGGACAAATGATTTTTCAGTTATCTTTTTCACAAGCGAGGACAGATAGGATCATTTTAACTTACAGCTGCATTTTACAATTTATTGGTTTTACCTTTTTTTTTTCTTCGAGGGACATTGAAAAGGGTACAAGCATTCGATCAAATCTGTAATATCCTGTGGCATATTTGCAGACATCATTCGGGTAAAAAGATTTAGACAACTTAAGATAAAGTACGATAAGAATGCCTTTTTGAGTCGAGCTGATACTCTGGGAGGGCAGTTTCGAGCTTGTTGGGCTCTCCTCAGCCAGAGCTAATCAGCTAGTGCAAGACTCAAAAGGCGTACGAGGGGAGGTATCGAGAATACAAGATGGAGACAGTGACCCCTCATTAACTAAAAGTAAGAAAATAAAAAATAAAAAGTAATTGTGATTTAATATTTTTACATTTTTAATGGAAGCGAAGTTCTTATGAAAAGTGTTCGTGTATATTCGTACGTTAATTAGATAAAACAATTTAAAAAGAAACAGGTTTGTATTCCACAAAGACAAATAAAAACATCACTTATAAGGAATTGTTTATTAGTGTTTAGGAAGGAGATTAGTTTGTTTAAGGCTTATTCTAATGTTTATTAATGCTCTTTGATTTATATTTTATAACTATACATGAAAGAACTTTATAGCTATTTTATAAATATTCCTGAAGATATATTTTTGAAATTTTAAAGAAGATAAAAAGAGAATGAAAAAGAGAGGAGATAGAAAGCAAAGTTCGTATAAAAAGTGTTCGTGTATATTCGAACGTTCTCGTCAGTTTAAAAGAAAGTCATATTAGAAGCAGATTTTCGTACTTATTCCAGCATCCAAAAAGAAAAATATAAGAAATTATTTTGGGAGAAAAAACTATTAAAAAAAGACAATGTTTTCGAGAAGCAATCATGAAGAATTCCGAAGAGGGAAATTAAATAAAGAAAAAGCTTATGCAGCTCTTTTTCTTTATTAATCCAAACTTCGTCGACTTAGAAACGCCTTAAGCCTATTTCAATTGCGAAAATAGAGAATAATAATAATGAAGTGAAATAATAAATTTTTACATATTACACTAATAAAAATCAAGCCCAGATTTTATTAGTGTAATACGTAAAAAGCTATTAATTCATTATTATTATTCTATATTTTCGCGATTGAAATAGTACGAGAAGATTCCACTGTAATCCGACAACTTTTTTTGACGAGTAATGTAACGACGACCTTAACTTTCTTAATACACTATATTACGGAGTTACTTTCGTAGCCAATGTATAAGAAATAAGGTCGAAAAAAAGCATATTTTCTTTTAATTTTTATTATCCTCTATTAAAAATTCTTGCTTAGTCTTTTTTTTTTATATTTAATAACTCGTAAATGGCACGATTGCATTTCTGTGATTTAATATTTCGCTCGGTTCTTTCAGCTAAAACTTTTCCTATTTCACCATAAATTCCATTCAAGACCCGGAATGTCTCGGCATGAATTCAAATCGAGTTGCCGGAGTGTTACGGCAGAGGGCGCAAGGGTCTGCTGCCATCTCTATGACCAGCAACGATGCTTCAATGAGATGCCGAGAGGAGTCGAATCTCATCGGAAGACCAGCAGCAAAGAGCAACGCTGCAGGTAAGCGAACCACTTTGATCTCGAAACTTTCATTAACTGCTTCCCAACATAAGCAGAAATTACCAAGAAAAGCATCGGAGGATTTCATTTAGGGCAAAGAGATGGAATATCAGTGGACGAGAAATGGTCGGAACCGCGTTGAGACAATATACTTATCACATCGTAAAGTTTCTTTTTATTTACAGTTGTTACTTTGGAATTCTTAACGAGAATTAAGACTATATGGTAAGACAGTGAGAAATAAGCTTGAGAAGCAAAGTTGAAATTGTTTCTACATTTTATTTGCAATCTCTTAAATACGTGGTGTTTAAAATCTGGTTTAAAAAGTTAAATCAATTGGGATAATCACGGATAAGTCACGGACACGGATGAACTCCTGATAAGTTACGGATAAGTAAAAACTCGATTTGATCGAAACGTATTTGTTTCAAATACAGAATTGAAATTTCCAACTATGGATATTGTGTATTAACAATTGTAAACTAACAACTTACAAGGAGTATTTCCTCTGATGCTTTATGAGCTTTAGATAGTAGCGGTGCATAAGAGTTAAAACTAGATGAATTCTTAGCTCATTAGTTCTCTGAAAACTAATTAATTTCTATATTTGGAATCTTTTTTTTTTTAATTTCTTCAAAGTGACGATATTGAACTTTGCTTTAAAAATATGTGTTGGTTCCGAATATTTCTTCCACAATGGGAATTTTCTTATTTCAGATACTGAGAGACTTTAGGTTCTTTATTATCATGTAAGCAGTATTCAATATGTTTATGTCTCTTATGCATTACTGTTTGGATGACTTTTTAGGTTATTTTTGTACACAGTTCAGAAGTAGGTGACATTCGGAGTTTCTGGATCCTTCCCGGCACTTCGCTTCCGTCCATGTTGTTTACAGTTTTTCATTTATCATCTGCTAATTTGTTGAACTTATGTATTTCAAAAACAAATCGACGTTTTACTTCTTAATATTAGCTTATTGAGGACTTTCGTGTTTTGCTTTTATTTCGATTGATTTTAGGAGAAATTTCATAATTTTTCTCTCTTAAAAATAGTGAACTTTCAATATAATTCTTACATCGTCACAAATACTTCTTTATAAGAAGAAGAAAATTATTATTATTTAGACACAAAATGACATTTCATAATAACAGCTGATTCTTGAATACTATGTAGTTCTCCCTTGTCTCCATCTTAAATTCAAGGCAACTTGAATCTAATCAGACAACGTCGATTACAAACCACTACTTTAGAGTCTTTAGGTATCGTAAAGAAACCAAACGTAAACGGGGTTATTAGAGTCACTGACAATTATTATTTTTAAGTGAAAGCAAATTCTCGTTTGATTCTAACGAGACGTTCTGTGTCCTGTAAATAAATATCTTTAACAAAAAAAAACTTCATTTCAATTTTCTTTAAAAGATTTTAGTGGAGTTTGTTTTAGGAAAGTTTTGTTTAGTTTGGCTTAAATAAATAACAGCTTATCGTGTTATGTCATCAGAAACCTAATTCCTGTAAATCTTCCTTTTTTTATTTTTGTTTTTATCTTCTGAGCAACGTTTAGATACCAAATATTACATTTTAAACATGTGATTAATCTATAAATTCTTTCAATTTTTGTTGTCCCTACCATAAGTTCCCGAAACAAAGTATTAAGGACGTGAATTATCTTCTAACATAGATTGAAATTAGAGAACGACTACCACTGCCATTACATTTCAAAAAATGGTGCTTAATTTTTTTTTAAATAATGCTATCATAAATGAAAAAACTTTACTTTCTGAATTGGTTGTGAGAGTAATGTTTAAAGCATTTTCTAATGGGCGCCGTAGCACATGCGTTCATTGCTGTTTGCAGATACGAGGACCCAAGTTCAGTCTCAACGGAGATCAGAGCCTTTTCCTTGCTTGATTCTCATCCAGACGAGGATTTCTATTCTCTGTCAAATTTCTTATCGCGGATTGGCTGTTGAAGACGGTTGAGCGTCGGACTGGCCTTATACTTCAGTTTATCCTGCCGGCTGATGATCGCAGGAGTCTTGTCTCCTGAGTTGAATAAGCTATGTAGAGGGATAATGTTGTGAATTAATATTATGTAACAGTTTAGAAACTATCGTATAAATGGTACGGTATGAATTGATTTTATAAAAGATGATAAACTTGTAACAACTTGCTCTGGATATTTTTTAAATATATATCTGATATTAATTGAATTATAAGTTTTGGTGTAATTATTATTTTTGTCTCCAATTCGCAATATAAAATCATTACTAATATGATTATATGCATATAAAATAAGTTAAAGACTATGTTCTTCTGCGCAATGAAAAATCGTACTACGCCCTTTCAACTGTCGCAATGCTGTCACGTTAATGAACTATAGTTATTTTAACCTTTCGAGTAGAAGATGGAGATTTGATTTTTTTTAATTTACCATGAACTTATGCGCTTCAACTGAAAAGAAAAGACAGGTTTTATAGTACAAATATTTCTATAAGAGATTGGATTTTCCTTTTCAAATCAAATTGGTATTTGATTTTCAGCGAAGAAAGAGATAAGTAGTTCTCGCCCTTGAGACATTTATTATTTGGGCAAATTTACGTATCTACAATTCTTTTTCACTCAACCTTTAATGGAAGGATTTATAATGAAATTCATTGATTTCAATTTTGATGAAATTTTAATATATGGTACGTAAACGGAAAGGGGATTTGGAAACAATTGCAGACTAAGTTCAAACGATTCAGACTAAGGTATAATTTAATATTACAAATTAACTAAGCAAATTACTACACATAAGAAACTACCAGACTTTGCAGAAAGTCAAATAAAAGATATAATTTATCTTCTTTCATTCCACAATTAAATTAGATTGATTTTTCGACTGAGATTAATTTTAATTCATCAAAATAAATATTTAGTTAAGGAAATATAACTATGGTAATTTTTTAATTCAAAATTCAAGCTTAGTACTTAAAAAGAGATTATTATTTTCGTGACAAAGATAGAAAGAAAGTGAAACGAATAAAAAAACAATTTTTAAAGAATCTTCACTGGTATTGACATGGTTTTGTATTGATCAAGAACTGTTATTATGTTTAATCCAAAAGGCTGTGTAAAAAATATAAATAAATAACGAATAGGAAATATAGTTGGAAAACAACTTTTATTTAAACAGTAGGCCCTATCATTTGAATGCGTCGGATTACAAAATACGACTGATGAAGACTAATAACCGCAACGTGTTCGTATTTTCTAATCCGACGCATTCAAATGATACTGTTTTAATAAAGAATTTTTTCCAACTGTGTTTTCTATTCGTTATTTATGTCATTCTGTTTAATTTTTAGAAATTTACAGGATGAAATTTTTTTTTTTATTATAATGTATCAACAAAAAAGTTTACTACATAGGTCCTTCTTCTTTGAGGGATTTCCCCACTCCGGGATGAGATATTATCTCGATATTTCGGCCCGATGCCTCGGACCTTCTTCGGGAGATGTATATATATCAGTTACATCTCCCGAAGAAGGCCCGAGGCACCGACCGAAAAATCGAGATAATATCTCATCCCGGAGTGGGGAAATGCCTCAAAGAAGAAGGACCTATGTAGTATCATGTCCCTCTCCTCCTTCAGGACCAAACTAAACAAGTTTAATGTAAATTAAAAATTCCATCTACAAATCATTCATATCACACAAAATCTTCTCTCCTGTAAACATTCTTCTTTATTAAGCAATATTTCGTTCCGTTCGGTTTCTGAACTTTTCAGGCACAAACTTTTAATAAATATTATTTATTAAAGAAGAATATTTATAGAGAAGATTTTATGTGATTTGAAACAAGTTTAATATTTAGGATTCAACCCTTACTTTTTTAAAAAATTACACCTTATTACTAAAGTCAGCAAACTTACCGTCAGTAATGTCTGGACAAAAATTACACTAAAACAGGATTAGGCCAAAAATAGTTTCTTTATGAATCATTACAAATATTAAATTTGTTGTTTTCCTGGCGATAGTTTCCAAATTTTCCTCGGATGGTTCACAATTTGCTACGACTAATGGCGAACAAATTGAATTGTTATCAATCTATATAAAAATTGGCTAATATGTGAAAGTCCTTTTTAAATTCAACTATATTAATCTCGACATTGGATCTGCTGTTTTTGAGCAAATTGGGTTGTTCATCAATTACCTCAATCAGAAAACCAATTTTCTCTTAATTAAAAGCTGTTATTTTCTGTAAAAATCTAGAAAGAACACTGTACAGTTTCATCGAATGTAGTTGGCCTCGTGAAGCAATATTTATAGAGCTTAGAATACACGATTAAAACTATTAATCATGTATTCTAAACTGTATCGACTACAGCAACATTGGTAGTTCCTGTCAACGTTATGTAAATGTAATAAGTTTTTTAATAACTTTGCTCCGAAATCGAATTTCCGGAAAAAAAAAACCAACAGTGAAAGGTCTGTGTCGGATTTAAAGGCTTTCGAACGATGCCAGATTTTATGATAGGAAACGGGAAAAGAGAAAGGTTTAAACTTAACAAATGCCGAAGTTGAACAGTGATGTATCACTTGGAATGTTCTAGAGCAATGCTCTTGGTCGAGAAACCCGTAGACCAGCGACTGGACAGTAGATTAATGAAAAATGTAAAAAAGTAAAGCTTTATGCGATTCAGAGATTTAAATCATAGAGGGGCAAAGTTTGATTCCAGTAGGGATACGGAAAAACTATTTTTTTAAAAATTCTGATCCTGAAGATTTCAGATATTTTCAAAATGTTTCCAGTACTTTAGATTCTACTCCGGCTGTAGGATTTCTTAGTATTATTTTTTCCTATGATTAAACAGATTTGAGAATTATATTTTAAGTGTGAATTAAGTTAATGTAAAAATTGTTTTAATGAAATAGTAACGAATAATTTGCTCCAGATTTTTGAGAAATGTCATCTAGGATCATTGCATTTGACGGATGTTTAACACAGTACGTAATATATCAGCTACAAGCTGAAAAGCATCATGTAATCAATCATAACATGCAACAGCGAATGGATCATTTGCATTCTGGTAAGTAAATAAATAAAAGAAGGAAGTTTCTACATTAAAATGAAGTAAACCATGAATATAGGTTTATAGATAAAAACTTATTTAACACATTTAAAAATACATGACTGGTTTCTATTCGATGGGATGAATCTTTGACAAGTGTACAAATAAAAGTGTATTACGAAAAAATGTGCTTTTATACATTAGAAAAACTAATAAAATTAGAGATGCAAAAGTTCTTTACTGTGAAGCAATGGTAGCAAGTGAGTTGGATAGTCACCAAAGATGTCACATGATAACGTCATAACGTCACTGGTTGATCGTCATTGATGCTGGACTTCAGGAATAGATAAGGAGAAGGGAAGTGGAGTAAGTCAGTTCTTTCTGTTTGAAGAATCCCTGGAAAAAAAAAGGAAGGAAATGTTATTGGGAGGTGGATTGATTACATTGAAACCATATTGAGCTATGGTGTGAACGGAGATGCAATCATTATAGCAATTTGGGACTGTTAAAATAAAGATGGACTCTTTGCATTTTCTTAGGAATGGTCCTGTTCACGACAAATGATAGTCAGTCACTTTAAACATACGTTAACATGTGCCTTATTTTCGGGATTGAGGTCAGCGTCTGAGAATTGGACAATTATTTTATCATTTGTGAGTTGTCATTGTTTTCCGTCATCATATCTTTCTTTGTAAGATTGTTTATGTAAAGTTAATCTTACAGAAATCTTTATGTTGAATATTGTTATGAAGTGACGTTATCTGGCAGCAGAGTTATCAAGATATTCCAAATGTATTAAATAATAAGTACAATAAGCAATGTGAATAATTAGAATATAGGAAATCTCAAAATTGTCATCATCCCTTGCTTGAATTCAATACTTTATCCTATGATGGCAATTCTTAAATAATTTAGACGAATAATCGATTTTACCTTAAGCATTTCTTAAAATTATTTTAAAAGTAGAAAACGCTAGAAATTATATATTTTCCCAACCAGATCTTATGTTGAAATTAATGGAACTACAGAACATCTGTTTCGACCTTATTAAACCTTTCTTAGTCAGATTTATGTAGTTAACGACCCCCCCCCCCTCACTCAGCCTCCGCCAAAATTTCACAATCGAAGAACTTCACTAATAAAGATTCAAAAGCTTCCTCATTTAGCAGCTTTGATAATTCGCATTTAAATAAAGCATAACCAAGGAAGGGATCAGTTAAGAAAAATTGACCACTTAAGCATTGATGAAACATGTGCAAGAAAAAGCTATACTGCTGTTCCAGACCCCCACTAAAACATTTACAATCATTACCTTAACAAGCAGGTATGGTTGTTAAAACGATTGCAAAACATTTTTTTCTACCTTATATTTGATATCAAATATAGATGATACAGAAACTATATTTTCTGTATTTTAATCTTATGATGGTTGGACACGTTAATTTTGCTGTATTTGTAACTTTACTCAAGAGAAAGTGCTGAAAGATGTATATCTATATCAGTGTTTTATGTAATAACCTTTGTTATATAAAACACGAATTATAAAGATTATTCAAACTGTGATTCAGTTGATATTTTCTTTATAAGCTAAAACATTTCCTTAATATATAAGTATTCTTTTGTTCTAAGAGATGGATCATTGAATAAAGTAATATAATTTTTCTGTGATAAACAGCTGGTTTATCTTCTTATTTCAATTGAAAAACTTTCGGTCTTAAGTTATGCTCGAGAATTGAGATTCAGTGTGTTTGCTACTTAAGGATTCCAAATGTTGCGGAAATTGTGGAAATAGTTGAAAGAAATGCAGAAAATGCGATACAGAAATTTTTTAGATGTCATTGCTGACATGTGATGCTCAAGTATATATCACATGTCTAGTATGCATCACTTGTCATTCTAAATATGCTTTGAGGTCAATTTTCTGTTATAGTTGTCAGTTTTATTAAAGATATTGGGAAAAAAAAGTGAAAATCTTCTATCGTCAGCCTCGGGATTCTATCGTCAGCAACGCTACTATGTTTCTGTTGAGATGGAATGATGAAAAGAAAAAAAAAACCAAAACGTGATGCAATTAAAATTCTTTTCCAAACACCAGAGATAGAAAAAAATATCTCCTAACGCTAGATGGCTCTATGGCAAGAAACCTTAAATACACAAAAGGGCATAAAGGCTTTTGTAGTGATTGCGGAAGTCATTACATCGACCGGATGGAAAACGTGCTTCGAAAAATAGATGCTTTCGGAAAGAGAATTTTCATTCTTTTCACACTTGGGACAACGATCCTAATGATATTCTTATATGGGACAGGGATTCTTTTTTTAAAAAAATCTTCACCTTTACTTTTTGTTTCTATAGTTGAATAATTGATAATCATGTGACAGATACATGACAATGAACTTAAGTTATCAGTTTTTCTCGACTTTCACAAAAAAATATTGTGTCCATTTCTTATTTTTTCAGTGCATTTCATATTTCGGATGCTTCAAGGTATTTTTTTAAACCTTTTTTCCCTTGCCTTCATTGGATTCTTTTCACCTATTTTCTTTATTTCTTCTTCCTTCTCTTTCACTTCTTCATTCCAATTTGCATCGCCCGGCCTTTTGATCTTTTCTTGCCTTCAGACGAAAGATGAAGTACGGGCAATGGCGGCAGAACTCAGAAGAAAAAAAAAACCAGGTTGTTTATTCTGTTTCCTGCTTTTTTTTTTATCCAAGTAGAAAAGACTTCGCTTAAGTAAAGTTCTGTAAACAAACTATCCAACTAATTTACAACTCTCATTTTTTAAATTCACTCTAACATGAAACAAAAAAAAAGTCATAATAAATCAAAGTAAATCTTAGTAGTATTTTCTTAAGATATTTTGAGAAGAAAAGTTATCTAAAAATATTTCCCTTCAGATTGGTAAGTTAGGAATTACTAACATTGTAATGGCCCTGCCCTTATTAACTTTCAGAATCGATATTACTAAAATCTTTTATTTCTCTGTCTGTCTGTCCGCCGCAATTGTTAATTTTCCTGTGAAAAAATTATTATATTGAAACGTTCGCGACGGGAATCGAACCTGCAAACTTTTTGATCCGAAGTCAGACATCTTATCCATTAGGCCACGGGGACTACATTCAAATTATTGTTTCTTATCACTTCCTTTGTGTGTGTGTGTGTGTGTGGCGCAATTAGAGAAGAGCCAGAGAAAAAAGTAAATAATTCATTAATTTTACCCTGCTAGATTAAAATTTAATTTCAATGTTCATTTTTTTAGCTTCTCTCCGTCAACAATGGCACGCGCTATCAAATAATGAGTTCATTCAAAAAGGAATAAAATATCACTTTTTGCCCTAACCACTTGGAATCGATTCTTCTTGGATTATCTCAAACTTACCAGGGGAAGAAAGGGCGATGGCCTATTTAAAAAAAAGAAAAAGAAAAAGAGTATGCTAAGCAAAATGTGCCACAATCAAACGAAGAAGACAAAGGTTCCTGCGATCACCAAACTATCAGGATGAAGTGGAAATCAGAGAGCAAGTCCGACATCATCTGCTTTAATTTCCAATTCTCATTTAATGGAGAATCAAGGAAGAGAAATTAAATGGATAAGTCCTTGACCAATTCCACAACGGAGCGTAAACAAGAAGTAAAACATTTGAAGTCAGTTTTCATTAAGTCAAATACGAAGATAAGCTAACCTCAAAAAAGGAATAAATTGAGAATATAAAAAATCTCTTGTAATTACGTAACTTGCAGTGTTGAAGTTTTATCATGCATTTTATGAATTTGTTTTCGTTTCGAAAGTGTTTCTAAAATATTAAAATTGGTGGGAAATTTAATCAAATATAAAGGAAATTTAAGCAAATAAAATTTTGTCGATAAATTTATTAACAAAACGGAACCACAATTTGTTTTGTAATTATTTAGTGCAGACAGTCCAATAGACATTCAGACAGACGAATACGACTAATCGATTTTTAGGTAAAAAGCTTCTCAAAAAAAAAAAAACATTAGAAAGAATGGGAAAAGCGCAAATGCAAGTTCTTTTTTTTTTGAAGTCCGATTTTTTTTTGTGTGGAATGCTTGATTTACCAGCAATAAATGTTTAATTTAACTAGGAGGAAAAGTATTTAATTTATAAAAATATTAAGAGTAACTTTATTGTTCCTCTATTTGTATGTGTTGTTGCCTTTACTTTTTCGTAATTTACACCATTAAAATAAATGGTGTGAAGATAAATCAATATCACAACGGAAGCTATAAAAGTGTTCTTGGGAAGAAAACTACATTTAAAGAAACCAAACGACCTATAAACGATCGCATTAAGGAACGTGAAAGCTACATTTGGTTTAGACAAACATTGCGATCGACATTGCAGGAGTTTTTACACAACATCAGACACCCACAATTGATTAGAAAAAGACGAAAATTATACAAAAGCATACCTTAAAGAAGAAGAATAGCAGTCTCAATTTAAACATAGGAGCAAGTAGGACAATGATTACCATATTGATACTGCAAAACAAAATTAAATAAATAGTGAAGTAATATTGTCCTAGTGCAAATACTGAAGCCCAAAGTTGCCAGACAAGGAATTGTTCGTCGAACGATTGTCTTTATTTCTCTTTGGTTGTAAAGGTTACAGAATGGAATGTTTATGCAAGCTGGGAAAGTTGTGCTACAGGCTAATTTATCAACTCGTTGCACGTTGGAAGAGTGTATTAAGTCAAATTGCCGTAATTAATTTTATAAATGGATTTTGCTTTCTTTAATTTTGCCTTGGCCACTTAGTAAAACTTGTTGTAATTAGTAGAGAAATGGTATCTATCAATGGAAGTAACCCATTCTTTAGACAGCAAGACTTCAAATGATATCCGATATCAAATATCCACCACACGTTGACAAATATTGAACACCAATCAATGCCTTTTCTACTATAATTGCTATAAAACATAACATCTTAAAGAGGTAATTAAGTAAAATTAATGTTATCAATAAAGTTTTCTGTTTCGCGTTTTTTGATTCTCATCAGTACCCTAATGCGTAACTTATCTAGTGTGTTTTATTAATTGTTGTATGTGTTTGGAAATAAAACTTATTAAAGCCAACTTTAGTAGTTCTCAAAGCGATGGCTTGCCATGCGGGCAACAGACCTGAACCTGGTTCGAATCTCGGCGTGGGTTTGGATGTTTCTCTCCTTCTTCGGTGTATGGCTTAAACATTTGTAAGGCTTACAACAGACCTAAAAAAATCGCAACGGGTAATCGCAGTGGCAATTGTACACTCTATAAGGATAGAATTTCATTAAGAATTATTAAGAAGAAAAATTATGTTTGAAATTCTTTTTCTTGAAATAATAGATTGAAATAATTAATTCGTAACGATTGATTTCACAGTATTTAATCGAAGAACTAAATTGCAATATTTTGCCGTTTTTACACACTCCTTAGAGAAAGCTAAATTTACTGACAAGGATTTAATAAGATGACCACCGGTACTGATGAAAACTAGATGTAGAGCAGACTTATTTGAAATCAATAAGAGGGGTCCTCCGATTGGTAGTTAAGATCCGCGATTACGATTGTCTACAAATTTTTTTCTGATTTCAAAAATATTCAAAAGGGTAAGCAATATTTTATTTATGATACATTTAATGATAGCGATTTGTACAAATTGATGAAGATGACTAAGGACCTCGAATTAAAATTTGTGGTTTTTAAAGTTTAGGAGGAAAAGCGTCAGTTTCTTTTATAGCCTAATGTGAGTGATTTAAAAATAAAAAACGAAAACAAAACAATTTATAAATAATTTATAAAAGTTTTCGTCTTTAATTTATTCACAAACATCGCATATTTAATGAAGAATCCAAATATTTGTAACCCAGGTGTGTGTTTCTAATGTTCTGACAGAAATATTGCTTAAATTCGCGAAGAAGTCAAAATAAATTACTCCGGGAGAATTGTTGAACGCGCCCAAACTTATCGACCCTTCAGGCTTTTAGCACCCAATTTCAGGACAAATAAAATAAATCAGCGACTTGCAACATTCTTTTTTTCCCTTCAGTTTGGACAAATGCAGGCGACAGATTTTAAGAAAAGCAAGTGACCATCAGTTAAATTATTAACCCTCATTGTTTTAAGAAACAATTTTAACACTGCTGTGGATGACAGCCCAATTAACCTCGGATTTTGTGCTTGGATTCAACTCAAAGCACACCACAGAAACTTAAACGGTTATGTGAAAATTACCTTTTTTGTTATTATCCACTGAGAAATTATAAATTTGAACCTGAAAACTTAAAAATTTAAAGCCAGTGATGAAAAATCTATCACTCTCAAGGAAAATTATAGATTCTTGCTCTAATAAATACATCGAACTTTAGATTGTGGGTTATTAATTAAATTTTAATGTTCTTCCACTTTGTTTTCCTTTGATTTTCGTTTTGTTTTTGTAATCCTCTACTTCTTTAAGTATTTCCGTCTTTCATTTCGTGTATTTGTCCTTTCCATTTATTTCCTCTACTGTTTTGTCATTTGTGGCATTTTATCTTTTTCTTGTATTTCTAATGTCTTCATTTCTTATTCTATTGTCTTCTATAATCCATTATTCATTTGGAAAATATTTTCAGCATCTTAAAGTCTATTTTTATCTTTTGCTTTTTAATAACCATTGCTCAGAACCAAAGTATAAGATGAAAGTCTGCAACATTTGAATTAAGATAAGACATATCTACAATTTCAATTTTTCAGATGAAGAATGGGTAAAAATCCGTTTTATCACTATCTAAACTCAAAACTTTAAAATATTCGTTTTCTTCTAAATACAGAACAATTTGTTTGAGACGTACTCATTTCTCTGATTTTAAGAAGCTTGCTTATCCTCTACACATAATCCATTATAACCGGTGTAAATTGTAGAAGAATATCCAAAATAGAATCTGTTAAAAATAATTTATTGACAGTTGATTTTTCAGTTTGTCAATATGTTAGACTATTGATTTCGATCACAGTCAGCAACACAAACGAAGTAGATGTTGAGTTTAGAAGAAAAAGGAAATCTATGAAATAATGTTGCCTTGATGTTTGTGTTAATTTCTAATTTATTGATTGATTTAAAATGCGATAAAAATGTATTTGAATATTAGATTTTACAACATCCTTTTCTTTAAATGCAAAGACTGAGATCTGTTATTCCAAAGATGGAATTTAAACAAATCGTTATTCAATATAGGCCTATACCTTCCCAACTCACTGGAAATTTTCGCAAACACCTTACATTTAAATACATCGAAGAATGAGCGTAACAGTTGTTAATGTGTTTTTGAAATTCATTTTGTTAAGTGAATTTCGACTTTCACATTAACTATTTGTTTTTCTTAGTTAAGTGACAGTAATTTCAAATTTTGAAGCATGAAATAAAACAAGTGAAGATAAATTTTTGCTAAAGCAAAATATTAATAATAAAAAAAATTAAATTAATAATAAAAAAAGGAAGTACCGTACATTAACGCAAGGAAAAATAAAAAAAAGTTAGAAAAAAAATAAAGAAAACGTCAAGAAAATAAGAAAAATAAGCAAAAAAAAAAAAAAAAACCCACAAAACCCACTCGGTCATTGAGAATAAAAGATTTTAGATAAAAAAGTAGATATGCGGATTCGAACCGACAACCTTCAGTATAGAGACCGAGAGGTTAAGCATCAAGCTATAGCAGACAACTGTAATGAGATGGTTGCATTCCTAATTTTTAAGCTAATATCGGAAATCCATTGAAAACAATGCCAAATATCTCGAACATGGGGGACCGTGGCATCTAAAAATACCCTATTCCTACGTTCTTTGAGACTCTGAACACGATAGCGAAGTCCGTTTGTCGATCCGACTTTCTGTTCGGGAGTTGTTCCGGGTGGACAGACTCTGACGGACAGGACAAACGCAATAGCTACCGATTTTGGTCGCTATCACAATAGTTCCCAAATGAGTCGCTAAAATTAAGTGAAAACATGAAATGAAAGTACATAGCATTTTGACGAAGTTTTAAAAGTTTTTCTTCATTTAATATAATTCAGAAACTTCATTAGAGAAGAAAAAATGTGTTCGAGAACGTCATTTGCAGAGTTTTTATCGTGCTTTGTTTACTTTCTTGTAATTTAAATTACATAAAAACAAAATGTATTTTCGTAGGGATAACAATAGCTTTTTTAAAAGACTTTCAATTATTTATTATAAAAAAAAAATATATATAAAGTTTAGGTTTTTTTTTTTATTTTCTTCTTGATATTTCAATTTCATAAGTATGTATTAAGACATGTATAGTGAAAATTAATTTTACATAATTAATTTATAATTCTTTTAATAAATGAATATAAACTTGTTCAGTGAATTATTTCGTCACGATGTTTCTTTAAATTACCAGTGTTTACTATTAATCTCATTTGAACGATCGTAAAATAAATTTTGCAGAAAAAATGAATTTAAAGTTGCAAAAAACTCTATCATAGTCAAAGCTCTTCAATATAGCTCGATTTAGAAATTAGACTAAATTCACTCCTAAGATTTCTATTTTATATACCTTAATTCCATTCCTACAAAACAATGGACTAAATTTATAATTTCATTAGGTTTATTTTAATTTATTATGTCTTTTTAATTTATGGAATATCTGAAAACTGTTATTTTATTTATCAATTAATAATACATATTGTTAGCAATTAACTACATCACCATTTATTGAAATACTCATCGTTATTTATGAATACATTACACAGTAAATCCTCGCTATCCACTTATTCCGATGCCATGAATTAACTTATTCGCTTCTATAAAAGTGCAGCACCTTAAGAGGTCTCTACGCGCCGTAATAGGGAAAAAAATTCTGAGAGGACTATCGCATAGCGTCAACCCGAACTCCACCTAAGAAGATGAGGTCTTGTTCTCGCGGCTTCTTGTTCTCCTGTTGTATTAAAACAGACGTTCTGATAATATCCCATATGTGAGCAGTGTTTTCTTTGTGATTTATTTGTTAAATTTCAACAATCACAAGCGAAGTGTTGTGCTAATGAAAGTAGCACTCATAAGAGCTAAGGCATTTTAATGAAGTTATTGGATAAGATTCGTGAACTTTACTTTCTTCGTCCTGGAATTTGGTAGCATCCGGGAAGCGAAAGACGTAGTGAAGAGGATCCCCGGATCATTTTCCCCACAGGATCAACGCTTCAGTAACCGCGGTTCCATTACCGCGGGTTTTCTTGACTTCAATTGATTACTAAATAACAAATTTCGGCATCTAGACTTAATTCGATTTTCAAGATCTTCGTTCGTTTTCAAATGAATAGCTTTTTTGGAATTACATTTGATAGTTAAACTAATAGACATCTGCCAGTAATTTCCTATTAAGGAATCTCTACAATCGATAGTTGAAATGACAGACAGGTCCTTTATAGTAAGTACTCATTTATGTATTTCCGTAATTAATTAACTTCAAAATATTTAAGTAGTTGTTGAATGTGTTTAAATTTTTAAAACTTTAAAATATAACTTAAAGGCAAAATTTTGCATGCATAAGAATGTAAGTAAGGAAAATAAAGTTAAAAAAGCACACAATTGAAGATTCACTGAGCTACTTTTGGAATTTTCTTACCGGTAATCCAAAAACAGATTGTTACAAGCTTCCAAGCTATCATCAGCTGGATTCGCCCAGTACTCACAGCTCAGGGGACTCTTATGTTTCTTTTGATTCCATCGAGCTATGAGTACTGCGCGAATCCAACTGATGATAACTAGGAAGCTTGAAACAGTCTGTTTAAGATTCCCGGTACGAAAATTCCAAAAATATTTCATTAAATCTTAATTGTGTGCGTTTTAATCTTTAATTTTCCTTTTTAAAATACAACTTTTCAAAAGAGTGTAATGAAAAATTGAAGCAAAGAACATTTTAAAAACAATGAAATTCCAGACGAAAGCAAAATCAGCGCCATTGGCGATGGATAATCGCGACATCACGTGACATTTAGTGGAAGTTAACTGTCTCGAGGATGGCACATAAATAAGCAGAATTCCTCGAATAGTTTGCAACAAAGTTTCGGTTGCATTTGTCTGTGCGAAGGTTATGATGGGAAATAATAAATCCTAGCTTTATTTCTGAAATGGAGGGTCTAGAGAATTTATTTTTCTTGCGAGAGGCCTTTAGTTTATTTCTTTAAATTTGCTGCAGGAGCTTCGATGCCAACGAAACATTTTGGGAACAAGTTAATTTTAATGAATTATTAATGAGTTGTTAATAAACTCGTCGTCTGAATTGCTTTAAGCACCAAATAATGATCGAAATTCAGCCATTTATTATTCACAAGTTGGATTAAGTCTAAATTGAAAGCGTCGTCACAAACTATTAAATTCTGTAATGATTCTCTTCATTCAGTCGGTTCCTGTGCAGCTGGCTTTAAAGTAATTTTCTTGCCATTTTTCTCTGCAATGGAACAGCAACTGTTGTCTTCTGTGCAGTAAATAAATAAATACATAGATAAATCGAATTCCAGGATTATGTTTAACGATTTTCAGAAACTCATGTTTAATAAGTCCGAGCACAATACCTCGAATAATTAATACACAAATACACAAATACAGATTCAATTTCTTATTTTAAATCTAGAATCCTATTAGATTCATTTTATAAATATAATTTACAGAGAAACCAATTCTTATTATACAAACAATGACTCTGTAAAACTCTTGATGTTTAAAATTTATGCTAATGTTTCATTTCTTTCAGCACAGGATAAGGAAAGGCACTGTTTATATAGTGCAGGCTCTGATATCTAGATAAGGGGTACCAGAAGCACCTATTGCAGGATAGATGATAGGCCTCTGTAGACGAGTACTTTCTGTTATTCCATATCCATCTACTTCATCTATTCTATAAAAGTAAGAATTTTTCATCCTTCTTACACGGCAAGCAAAACGAATTGTTTAAAACTACCTCGCTCCCTTCGAACCTTAACTCCGCTTCCCTGGTACAGAAATGGAAGCTTACGAGAAGACAATTCTGCTCATGTTTCGTAAACATTAAAAACTGATACTTTGTTGCAAATGCATTGAAAATAATAAAGTTCCATCTGAATAGTTAAGAGCGTAGTTAAGTTCTAAGATTTGATTAAAATTTTGATTGTATAGGTTAATTTTAATTCTCTAAACTTCATAATTTCAAAATTAAAAATTGTGTTTCAGAATTGATTAGGAATTATCACAAGTACTGAAAAGTTGTAGTAGTTGAAAGTGTTCTCGTCTTTGTAAAAGAACGTGACATTATTTACTACAGCCAATGGTCGCAAGTATATTTTTACATCACATTACAATAAAATCAACTTCGTGAGATAGATTCTTTCATTTTGCAATTGAATATCATTAAACAAAATCCCAGACTGAAATGAAATTAGGTCAATTTAAGTTATTAATATAATTACGTTGCTACCTACAGCTGAGGAAAATTATATCTATTATTACATCAAATTTCTTTACTTACAAATAACTTTTGAATTATGTCCTTTACAGAAAATGTGTTGACAATTATTTTTCTAGATAAAAATCCAACAGTTATTTTAAGTTTTCTGATAATTGGAAAAACTATTTTCTTAAACTAATTCCCTTACATTTCCATTCTTCTATTACGATCAAGCGACCAAATTCCATCAAAAGAAAAAGAAACTTAATCGTTTTCTAACAGAACATGATTTTTCCACTTAATCTGGTGGAATTACGTTTAGAGATGGTTATTTCGATTTCATTAGTTTTCGATATTTCTTTTGCTTAATATTCCAATTTCCATGTTGAATTTCTTATGGATTCTTAATCATTAATTATTCATGAAGGAGCTTTCTATTTCTATTTTAGACAGAAAAAGAATTTCTAATCGAAACAAAGTAATGAGAAATGTAAATTTTGTTCCTAGTAATTCTACTTTAATTTCCAATTTTATTAAGAATATTTATTGATTCATATGAATTGAAAGATAATTGGCAATCAACTGCTGCCCTCCCCCCACTTTCCCCAGAATATTCCAAAATATTTTTCGATAGCAATTTTATCTTCTGTTTGCGTGTTTGTTTGTTTTCAATTGAAAAGAAATGAAGATCGAATATTCTCACAAACATTTTCTATATTCAAAATAGATACTATATGAAAACTTTGAACTCTTTGAAACTATATTGAATACGAAAATAAACTATTTAAAAACTTTGAACTACATTCAAAGAAAAAGCTTTTCTCCTTAATTGGTATTCGAAAATATCTTTTGGAAAAAAATGCTGGCATATTGGACATCAACCCAATCTTTCAACTTGAAAGAAAGAAAGATGAAGCAGGGATGTAGTTCCTTGCTTTTCAATATATATATTCGATTAATATATCCAAAAATCAAACGCTTCAAGAGAATGATAACAATGAATTCCATTTATGTATTTCGACATTTTATTATATTAATTAAAATAAAAATTATAAAAAATTTAGAGAATAACTGCTATTTTCACCATTGACTCTTTTTAATCTTAATATATCTCTCTTCTTTTCTGTTGTTATCCTACTATTATTTTTTTTTGTTATCTTTTGTTTGGTTTATCCAAGAATTTTCAACCCTAACAAGAATAACAGTCAAAAATAACAGATAGACACTAGATACCTAAAGTCTATTCTGTAACTGTTAATAGTCGTATCAGGAATGCCGCAAGCTTAGCTGTCTCTAGTTACAACAGGATTTAGTTATGATATTCTGGGTTCAAAATTAAAATCACCTTGTATTTCAAGCAAGAACAGAAGTTTGATTGGAGAACGTTTAGTGTGTGTGATGTATTAGTTGAGTAGAAGATGCCTAAACACATAATAACAAAAAAAATCATTAATCTATAGGATTCTTATATCACCGATGTATTTCTTCGCACCAGAAGAAATACATCAGTGATATAAGAAACCGACAGTGCTAATGATATTTTTAGCGACCGATTTGGGACCTTTTGCGCTTGTCCTGTCCGTCTGTCCATCCTTATCTGTCTCCCACCCCCCCAAAACTACCGAACAGAAGGTCGAAGCGGTTTTCACCGTGTTCAGAGACCCATATTTGTAGGATTGATGTATTTACTGCTGCGTATCCGGAAATATCCGGACAGAGTCGACTGTTTGTTTCTCAAGTTTGGGATTTTTTTGCTCAAAAACTGCTGCCTTGATCGACTTGAAATTTGGATATGCTTTAGTTTAGAGTGTCTACTATACAATCTCCTTTTTTATTTCTGCCATCGAAAAACACGGACACATTCGACTGTTTCCGGAAAGATCGGTATTTTCCCAGACATTTTCTCCGGATAGACAGAAATAAAAAATAAATTGTGTAAGTTAGTAGATACTCTAAACTAAACCATATCAAAATTTCAAGTCGATTGAGTCAGTAGTTTTCTAGAATAAAATTCCCAAACTTTACCTTTCTTTATCTTGTGTGCAAATAATATCGGCATACTTTATATTTCTCTGGCTAGTCTCTCATTGCATCATGTAAACAGAGGGAGTGAAATACTTAACAATTATTCAAATGTAGTCCCAGTGGCCAAGTGGATAAGACGTTTAACTTCGGATCACAAGTTTGCAGGTTCGATTCTTCTTGAAGACGTTTCATTATAGAAATTATTTCTATGTTTTTGAAATGATTAGGCACACGTTCAATGTCCGCGAGGGTTTTTACTTTATTAATGGATCGCCAAATTAATTTTATGCTTTAGAACAAAATTTGTTTTATTTTTCTTATTATGTGCTTATGCCTTTTTCTATTTACTAACTAACAGAGTTAGTTTGCTTTACTGAATCATAATGTTGTGGCAATTTCGATGTTGTCATGAATGTCATGTAAATCAATAGAAATACAACAATATGGTTGCTGAAATGTTGATTACATAGCGGAAGCAGTGATATCAAACATTCTTTTAGCTAAGCTATAAATTCCAGTTGCTGTATGAACACTATTCAACTTGTATGCAATATTCGATTCTTTATCAGATACAGCAGAAACTGATTTAAATGTCTTCAAAAGATGGAAATTGTAAATACTTTATCTTTGCTTTCCTTTCAATGGCCAAATGGTTCAGCCAGGTTGAATCACAATCAGTTTAAAATTTTAAAATGTTAGTCATGATAACATTCTCTTCCCGCATTCATTTATGTTGTTAATTTCAATTGAATGAAGGTTTTCGTTTGAGTTTTAATGATATGTTTTTATGCTACATCCCTTACCTGTCCTTAAGCAAAGTAAACAGAGAATTCACCTTGAATCTTTCATCTTTCAGCTTTCTGAGAGATTAGTAGGTTTCTAGTTACTGTAATTAAGGCATTTGACAACTGTAGTTTTCAATCTATGCATGCAAAACGCCGAAATCATAAGATTGTGCACTTCTTTAGCACTAACAAATGTTAATTTTTCCAGGATACTCTTTCAGTTATCTTGATAGTGGATGAATGAATGAATTTAAAGATTTGTATTTGATTTTAAACCTTTCTTTTCTTACCTTGATTCAAGTTAAATCAGATTAGAAATTTTAGATCACCGTAAATTCGATGGCTTGGCGCAAAAGTAGCGAATATCCAGTAAAATACAAAATTAGTTTTTTGTGGCGAATAGGTGTCTTGAAGAGCCTTCTTGTAGGGCAAAACTAGCAAATCCTTCAAAATGGCATATTTCCTGTGATTTTAGGACCTAAACTAGCGAAAAAGTACCCTTTTTTAAAAACTTAAATGGCAATAGAAGCGAATGTGCATATTCGCTACTTTGACCGTTTCATCTCTGCTGACTGAACACTTTTCTGTAATAAAACTAGCGAATGCGCCTGTATTCGCTAGTTTGTCCCTAGATGACGCCAGGTGGTCATTGTCACCTTCTCACCTTCTTACCTTGGATAAATTGTTAATTGAAAAATGTTAGCTTAAAATTACACTATCAAAAATTATCTAAGATTATTCTAATCAATTTCTAGTTTAAAATGTCACAAATTGCATGTTTCTATCTGTTTTTGTTCCAAAGTTACTGAACAATGAAGTTTCAAAGCGATTTACCGCTTTGGTTTGAGCAAAATGTAAAGAACGGTATCCGCTTCGATTTCCGATCCGATACGTACGGATATTAGCTGATACTGATGCTAGTAATAGTCAATCCCTAACAATGAACTTAACTAATAGTGTAGTTCGCTAGTTTGGTCAAGCATTTAAGGAGGTTGTGATGAATTTTAATAAGGCTAGAAGTGGCGAATCTGCACATTCGCTACTTCTTCCTTAGCTATCTCAATGGCACAAACTTTCTGTAAGATCCAAACTATCGAATCGACCAAAACTGCTTGAAAAATGCAACAATCAAATTTTTAACCCCATGCCATTGTAGTATACCCCAAAGACAATATCTGTACCGAATATGAGACTTCCAGGAATTGTTCCTGAGTTTTGAGGGACATTTCCTACTAAATTAGCTTTTTCTCAAAACTTGCATCTTGGATATTCGCTACTTTTGCGCTAAGCCATCGAATTATCTTTTTGAAAGCTACGCAGATATAAAATATCCTTAAAAACTTAATTTTAAACTGAAATTAAAAAGAATTTTTTTTTTGATTTCAGCTTCTATTTTTTTTTGTCTGTCAATTTTAAAGGATTTTCTTAATATCGTGCTACTTTTTCATATCCTGGTGATTTCCGATGACCAAGATTAGATAAAAATGATGTAAATCAGTGAAAATTATCTGCAATCTTATTCGAATGGAAATTCGAATCAAGATAATAAAATTAATAACGAATGATGAATAGGAATCCATTAGAATAAAGATGAAATTGTTATGACAACATTTTACGAATCTTCTGAAGGATTTTAACATAGGCTTATTTTACCTCAACACTAACATGTGTAGCTCATAATACAAATATTATGAACCGATGAATAGATTTCCTGGAATCTAGACAAGCATATTTACGAGACGATTTAACCTATATGCTTGAAATTGTTCCCTAAGGATAAATTTGCTAGTAAAAGTGACGAAAATGCTCTCAAAAGGACATTAAAAGTGATGCAATTATTTCTCTTATCGTTTAACAATCATCTATCATTTGTAAGTGCTTTCATTTGATTAAAACTAATTGAGGAGCTGAGTATAAAAACGGCATATTCAACCAATGAGCAATTTTCATTTTATTATGACACTGAATACTACTGTCATGTGTGCATCTAATTAGAGTATTAAAGAGTTGAAATACTAAAGTGGTTGAGATTTGCTGAAGACATCATTTATTTACATAAAAAAGTCATCTGAACGAACATTCCGCACAGAACAAAACACCACCATAAAATGCAACCATACAATTCTCAAAACGAACTTTGATTAGGATATGCCTTTTTTACACTAAACCCCTCAATTGGATTTAGATAACCTTCATATTAGCAGATTTCATACTTTGCTTTTATCAAATAAAATTGCAATATATATTATTTGTTTGGCAGATATTTAACTTACAAATATCCGTTGGCTTTTCTTTTTTTTTTTTTTCACTAGTTATTAAAGTAAAAAAAATAAAATAAATAAAAAAACACAGAAAGAAAAGAAAAATATAAAACAAAACAATTTAAAGAAGAGAGGTTTTTAAGATGATTGAGGAACCTTTTGTTTTTTTACTTCTTTAACTTATCTTCATTGGTATAGATCTTTCAGGTCGCGGTGCTCGGCACTCAAGCCACCCACGCTCACCACATTACATTACCTTACATTATCTTAATTGGCATCAAGAATTCAGTCACACTGTATCCATGATAAATAGAAACATATGCATCAAAATGCCACATATACATAAACAAAAAAAATTATTTCTTGGGTTTTTAAAATAAGTAACTTAATTAAAAAAAAGACAAATAAAAATCATAAAATATCCAAAGGAAAACTAAAATCTTAAAACCTTTTCGTTGAAACCTTACCAGAAACGTAATCATGGCACTCGATTTCTGACACTAGATGACGTCAATCCCAGCACGACAACATTTTATGAACCTTCTGAAGGATTTTAACAGTTAACTTCAGCTTACACCATTTTCTTCTTTTGAAAGTGACATATTGTTAGATTTTCTTCAAAAATAATCATTAAAGCTGAGCTTGAAGAAGTTTTATTACTCTGAGATGTTTTCAGTGAAAACAGATCTAAAAGAGAGTCTTATGAAAATGATTCCAAAGAAAGGATTTAAGAATTCGATAATTTATTGAAACAATAAAAGAGCTCTAATTTATTTTCAATGGTTTGCTGTTTATATTAAATGTTAATTTGTATTCTTGGTTTTTGTATATGATAGGACGACTTTCTTTGTTTTGATGTTTTCTGAATTCTAAGTTAATCCCAAATGGCCTATTAGGTTTTACTACACAACAGGGACATCAGAATTTCAAGAATCAGAGATTAAGAAAGTTTTGGTCGTAATTTGGCAGATATTAACGAATAAAGAAAAGCTTTTTCACCTTATGATAAAATACTAATATCAAAATCTGCACCTGCTCCGAGTAAACAACAGAACTGAAATGATAAATTGAAAAAGTGTTCTTTGTTTATTATTCCTTATGGAGTACATAAAAGTAAGTTTTATATCTCGTCACTCTTCATATCCCTTTCTCTTGTGGAAGTATTTACCATTTCCAACATCAAAGATACCATCAATGATGAAATGTTATAATATAACCAAGATAGAAATCTTGTGCGCTGCGATTTTCTTGTTTAGAATTTATTCTCTACTTTAATAACAACAAAAATAATAACATTTTATTCGAATGATTCCAAATAAAAAAAATAAAAAGTGAAATTTCGCTAATAAAGAAATAAAGAGAAAAATTTCAAAAACAATTTATTTTAGTAACTTTTAAGTAAGTTACAGCTATCAAAGAAAAAGAAAAAAAACCACAGTAATTTAAAGCTGAAATTAATAACTTATCATAATAACTTATTTAAAAAGTACAGAATAATTAGATGATCAAACTAACTTGGAAGTAAATCATACCATTTACAAGGTTCAAAGGTTTTTTTTTAGTTATTTTTAGAAGAAAAATTTTGTAAAGAATTATAAATATATATATACCAGCAGAGTAATAATTTAGTGCTCTAAAATACTTATCTAAAATGATACCAAAACAAAGAAATCAATAAACACATTTAATGATGCGTTAACTTATATACAAAATGCTTTAGAGGCTCAGAATTTATGAATTCTATATTTACAATCTTCTGGGAAGATTTTATTTGCTTCTCATGGAACGGCTTGCCTCTGTGGGCAATCTTCTATCGCTAGCCTTCTATTCCTAAGCTACGTCTGAGGTCCCTTCTCCAAAATCATTAAACAGTTGCTTTTTCCCTGAATCTATCCTAAGATCCCTTTTTCTAGATCTTCTTTTATTTCGGAAAAATAACTGAATCAATTGTTGCTGCTTTTAATTTAGCTATCTCTATTCTCCCTTTTGTGGAGGCTTCTTTACGCTACGTTCATTGCAAACGCTGTTAGCTAAATTTTCTATTAACTTCTCCTAAGGTAATCTAGAAGCTTTAAAGTAGAATCCTAATTTTATCTACACGTTAATGCCAGAAAAATTCTTGAATAACTTCACGTCGCTGATTTCCTTTTATTCTAACTCGAATAATATAAATTTCTAAGATCCTAAACTCTCGTATGAATCGATTTATCTACGCCTAACTTGCTTTAGGGTTCCTATCAAGCTAATAGATATTTTAATAAAACTTTACTTACAGTAAAAGTCGATTTCCTTGGATGAACGATTGCGAGAAATTCGATCCCTTCGTCTTTACTGTATCTCCGTTGTCGGTCTGGTCAGATGTTACGAAAAACGTCTGGGCCTGTTACTCCGACTAAATGTTCCTGTTAGGGTTAGATCTTTCCGGGGCGTCGTTTCTCTCCCGATATACGATAAAATCAACGAGGATCCATTCTTCTTAATCAGCAGTAGTTATTCACTCTGTTTCGCATTCTTCTAAATCGGCAAAGCTATCTGCATGTGTCCTATTCTTTTATCACCTTAGAAGATCCCGGCGGCGGCTATGTCTCTTACAGGGAAAAGATTCTCCGGTCTCCGTTTCCAATCACTTTCGTCGGCTTCAGTCTTCTGCGTACGGAACGGTCAGTTCTTTCGCATTTCGTCTCGGCTATCACTTGAATCGCTTCCTGCCAACTTCGTCTGGCTTGGATATATTTCGTCTAAGGATTGCCTTCCGTCGAAACCGTCTTCTTTTCTATCCGGACTCACTATTCTGCTATTCGTCAGAATTTCCCGGGGATTGGAATTATTACAGCACCTTCGCTTTTGATCGAGCGAGCTTCAGAATCCACTGAATTCTTCCGGGCGTACTCTCATCCTTATTGAGAATACCAAATCATTCTCAATCCAAAATCGTTGGAGAGAATCTGCAGCAAACCCAACTCCCAAACTAGGAGCGACCCTTTTTTACATCTGATTTGGTTGAAGGGGACGAGCGAACTGATGGATGTCTTGCATTAACAAAACCGTCTCACATAGCGATAATTTCGCGTTCCACGAGACAACAATCACTTTGACTCGTGAACGCATTGTTTCAGCCAGCCATCATGAGGACTTAATTGCATAATTGAAACCTGTAAAAATGCCAACCTTCCATGCTAATTCAATAACGACTGTCAAAAGCAAATTAAATTTGCCAACGCTAATGGGAAAATAAATTTAGGGTTACAGAGATTTTCCTATTAAATCAGAAATTCTCAATCCTGAATTTCTACAAATTTAAATCTCAATAAAAAGATTGACGAATAATTTTCTGGTTTTGATGAAGTGTTGACAAAGATGTATATTTAAAAAAAAATCAGATTGATATTAAAATCTTACAAGCTTTGGTGTAATATTTTTATTAAAATGCTACTAAACTAAAGATTAATAATAGAATTTTGTGATGAGAAATAAATGTAAAAATATTGTTTATAATTTCCTCTGTAAAATAAAAAAAAAATTAAAAAAAAAAAATCAGACTTTCCGATCGACAAGGAATTTCGTGTCGATTTGCGGTAAGTTCTCATTTCTGATTCTTGAACTTTTTTTTTGATTAAGAAGTAAGAATTATTTGCAATAAATGATTCCAAATGACAGTGTTTAAAATTTAGTGTAATAATAAAGCTTAACGTGCATTGCAAATTATCTTTTTTTTAACTTTTTTGAAAAATAAATTTACTTTTTCAAATTTATTTCCCATTCAATTTTATTTTTTTTTGTTTTTTTGTTTTTTTATATTTAGCTAAAAATTCCATTTTCGGTTAAATTCATTGACTGATAAACAATGTTACTAATAAAATAGGATTCTGGAACTTTCTTTTCTTATGATAATCATTTGTTTTATATAAATATATTTATTGAAGTGTACAATTTAACATGTGTGAAAGATATTATAATTTTAGAAATAAAGAGGTCAACACACATTAAAGTTATTAAAAAAATTTAACACATTAAAATGTAAATAACAACAGTTTCAATTCGTCAACGGCTCGCAGGTGAACTGAAACTGTTGTAAGTTACATTTTAATGTGTTATTTTTTTTAATAATTTTAATATGTGTGTTGGCCTGTTTATTTTTACAATTAAAATATATTTATTGTTGGCTTAGATCATTATTAAACATAATATTAATACTAATGTAATAATAAGGTGAATATAGATCAGAAATTTATATATTCCTTAATATTTCATAATGTTCCACTAATTTAACTTGATACGCAGGGACTGAATTACTACCTTTTCATAAAAGGTCATAACTTTTAAAAGTAATAACCGTTACTTTAAAAATTTTTATTGTTGTAAAAACTTCTTAAGAGTCTGGTGTAAGTTCAACATGTATGCATTTCTTTATCACATATTTGCAAAGTATATTTTTAATTTATCTAATATAAAAAATGTCAAAATAAATAAATAAAAAAATCGGTCTCAGGAAATTCAAAAAAAGGAATCAGAAAGATGAGATTTATGGGACTGTATTAAAAAAAAATGGAAATTTGCTTTTTACACGGTGTTTTTAATAATTTATTTGTTAAAGAGCAATTTTTTTGTATATTCTGACTGATGTAAAATACAGTATTGATTATTTAGAGATAATGAGAAATTATCTTGAGAAATTCGTTTGAAAATCGAACAAGTATTTGTTAGAAAGTTAAAATAAAATTAAAGAATTTGTCCTGTTTGGTTTCTTGAATTATTATCTTATTTTATCTTTAATATTTCCTTAAATTAGGAAAAAGTTAATAAAAAATCGTACTTTATACATTTCACTTTCTTTCTGTTTTATTTGACATTCTAAATTTAGACTGAATTTTTTTCTTCTCTCTGATGGAAACTTTGAAGCTTTGCTTCATTTCAAACCAATAGGGACTGATTTCTTGTTGATTTGATGCATGAAAAGAGGCTTCTTCAAGTGAATACGTGATAATGGAGCGTCAAAATAGCTTTTCTGTACTCGAATGAGTTGGAAGTTTCTTTTTTTTCCCATCTATATCTGAAAATGTTTTTTTTGGTCTTTGCCGCAGAATAAACACAAATACTTTATTTGCAGCCCACGTTTTCTACGAAAATTACATCATTTTTTGTTTATTTGCTTGTTTGTTTGTTTTTGTTTTTTGAAATTTAATTTTGGTTGTGAAGTGCGGTTTGATTGTGAAATGAGTTACAGCAGATGGAAATTGTAAAATAAAAAACAAAAGTAAGGATGTAATGTGGGTCGGGTGATTTAGTGACTTGGGCACTGGGTTGAGGTCTGGAAATGACAATTGAAGCTATATTTTTGCTTTGAAGATTGAAAAAAAAAAAAGAAAAAAAAAAGAAAGAAAAGTGTAGAAAAAGAAAGACGCAATATATCTTTACCAAACAACACAGAATTTGTTGAATATAAACTTATTATTGTTTGTTTTGTTTTCTGTCTAGAAACAGCTTTGTAGCTATCATATTTCTAGAGGATATCGACAATGATAGAAAAGTTAGAATTCGAGAGACTTTTGGTTAATCAGTGTAGGGGGAAGAAACATCTTGTCTTCAGAATGATTTTGGACTCAGTTTCCTTTAGTAATTGTAATTATCATAGTTGAATTAGGGTAATCTCTCTTTTAAAAGAATGTTCTAATTGTCGTCTCTGAATATCTTCTATTATATACAAAATAAATATTGCCAAAATTTTTGTGAAATCAAATGACGTTTGAAAGCGTAGTAGATTGGTAGTTCAGCTGTTGTATTTCTCGTAATTCTTTTATGCGAGCTGAAGTACTGACGCTCCAGAGCAGCGGAGATCGGTTTTTTTCCCCTCCTCAAACAATTGAGGAATGCACCTAACTCTCTATCGAAAGGGGATTTTATAGGAGGTGATCCTGACTGACTTAACTAGACTGTCTATCTTCGTTCTTGCCAAATTATCCATGGAAGCATTTACTCCATCTTCCCTCAAATTGGTTGAGTAGAATAAGCATAGTCAGCAAAGAAAAGTTAGCTGAAAGACAAAGATGAGTGACAGGAATGGCTATACTCGTTTCTTCTGTTAAATGAATAGTCTTTATGTCAGCAAATGAGTTGAATATCAACAGATGATCGATTCGATGACAAAATCAACAGATTCGAGAAAGTTTCAATAGACTTTTAAAACATGGTATCATTGAGGTGGCTTGGAAAATGAGTTTCTTTCTGAAAATGTTAAACATGAATCGTAATTGGGTTTGGATTGTTAAGGAAACTATCTGTTTTTTATACCTTTATTTTTTGTGTGAGAGTTAATGCAGTAATTGTAATAAAATTGCTTTTTTCAGAATTATTAAATACAAAAATAACATTTAATTTCATTAAAGTTATCAGGATATTTAACAAATTTATTCGATTGGCTGTAAATAAGCAGGATTTTTTAAAGCTTTTAATTGAAAAACTACTACCGAATATTAACAATGTGCTATAAGCATTTGTGCTATAGTTCCTTCTTCTGTAAAGTAAAAATTTCAGTGATTACTTTCAGTAGGAAATTTTTTAAGAGAATTCTTAAGTGATCCTTTATTTATAAAAGAAACTGAATTGAATAATAAAGATTGAAGAATAGAACTCCTTAATTATAAATATTTTCGGGTTAAATATCTGTATTCATTTGATTCAATATCAAATTAAAATTGATATTCACTGTAATTAATGAATATTAACATTAAAATCCTACGGTCGTTGGAACCGTTTTCATTTTGAAATCCTCGATCTTTATGCATAGGCATTATTCCGCTCGAGTGAATTCAGATATGTTCCGCAGTGTTGACATTGGTCAACTGCTTGTTGTATCTAATGACATTAGACTCGAGTTCTGGAAAATTCTAGGTCTCTATTTTTGCAAATTATTTGCTAAATTTAGATTTATGATACTGTGACGAGCATTTTGTGAGAGTCGCACAAATAATAATCAAACTTATTCCAAAATTATTCAACATTAGCACAATCGATTTAGTGAGTAGTTGATAACTCCTGAAAACAATTTGATATTAAAAAAAAAGCAACTTTATTTTATATTTACCAGTGGCGTTGTATATAAATTATTTTAAGTAAAGTCAATAGGTAGCATTTATTAATTTTCTAATTGTTATCTCTACTGTAATCCCTTGACAATCACGGATTCCAAATACACGGGTTAACAAAACTGTGAAAATTCTGTAATCGCAAATATGTGGGGCCCGATAGCCACGTGGCCTGGAGGAGTCGGGTTCAATCGCTGAATACTCCTCCGGAGACAATGTTCCGCAGTTAGTCCGGATCGTCCTCTATCACAGCTAACATTTCTGTAGCAAATGCAAACCTCCTTGTCAAATCATCAGACTGGAGCTGCTTCAATATTTTGTAGTTATGCAGATACAATCGCTTGTGGATTGTGCAGTTCTTTGGATGCACGTCTGATAGATTTACGTGGGCTTCGCTGAAAAGCTTCCCTGATTTGCTCGACGTTCTTGTCATTTTTTTAACCGTTTGTCAGCCTGCTTTCCGCTCCCTTTTCGTCTGTGCACATTGCCCGTCTCCAAAAATTTGTTCTACCAGTCCTTGATAGTTCTTATGAGGAGGCTTTGTTTCATATGGAGTACTCAGAAGCCAATCAGTGTAAGTCATTTTTTTTTAAATTGAAATTTTTTCTGTAAGTCATACTCTAATGTTTATACTTTCGGTTGACAAAGTGCCCAAATCACTCCTCCAATTGTATAGTTATGTTATCTTTCAATAAAAAATTTATTCTTCAAATTTACAAACGTTGTTATTTTTTGGTATATAATTTTAGAACACCTATTTCATTTTTTGGTTTATTGACTTACACTGATTCTTCTGAGCACTCCGATTATGTCCCTCGGAACAGACGCTGGATTGTCACAACATATTCATGCTTTCATGAACAACAACACTACTTGTGCTTTCTTTTGATCGGACGCCATTTTTACTTGTGCGATTGCAGCACCGCAGCCGAGTAACTAATTAAGGCGCGAAAATTGGCATCAAAATTCTTTGATTTCATTAGCACAGACTTCATTATCCTATCTGCTGTACTTTTTTTAATGCTCCTTCAAAATAGGTGAGGTTTGATGTGGACATCGTTACATGTTTCCATCCATCGACAGATATACATTGATAGGGTGGCCGTAAGTAAACTATCCCTATTCAGAGCCCTGTGTAGCTCCAGCTAATTAGCGAAATTGTCTAATTCAATTTTTTATTTTCATGGAAATCTCAATTTTCATGTGAACTTTAAAAACTTTTTCCTGCAAAAAAAAAAAAAAAAAAATGCCACTAAAACAGTGATGGGTGAAAAAAAGATTTTTTTCTTCTACTTCTTAGATGACAATCTAAGAAGATGATCTAGATACTACGCAGATAATTCCAATCGATCTTCCTCAACGGATTTCATTGATTCCTTCATGTTGATAAAAATCAACCTGCATTTCTTAATTTTCCATGTGTTAATATCAGTTCTTTCATCTATTTTCTTTCCTACCTTTTATTCGTTGGGAAAAGAAAAATAACTTTCTTTTCCATTCATTCCGTTGAGATCTCCTAGTATTCAAGGCTTTTGACTTTGTGAAATACACACCTGTCATGGTCATTAAATAATAGACCGTCTTCGGAATGTGCAAATTCCTTAATCTATATTACTAAAATCTTTTATTTCTCTGTCTGTCTGTCCGGCGCAGTTTTCTGTGAGAATGAAAAATAGAAAGAATTTTTTCAATGAAACATCCGCGACAGGAATCGAACCTGCAACTTTCTGATCCGAAGTCAAAGATCTTACCCATTAGGCCAATGGAACTACAACTCTCTTCATATTGCTTTTTTGACTTATCTGTCAAAACTGAACTGACTTTGACTGAAAAGTAACAATCTATATTACTAAAATCTTTTATTTCTCTGTCTGTCTGTCATGTCCGGCGCAGTTTTCTGTGAGAATGAAAAATAGAAAGAATTTTTTCAATGAAACATCCGCGACAGGAATCGAACCTGCAACTTTCTGATCCGAAGTCAGACATCTTACCCATTAGGCTATGGGAACTACAACTCTCTTCATATTGCTTTTTTGACTTATCTGTCAAAACTGAACTGACTTTGACTGAAAAGTAACAATCTATATTACTAAAATCTTTTATTTCTCTGTCTGTCTGTCTGTCTGTCTGTCTGTCTGTGTGTCTGTATGTCCGGCGCAGTTTTCTGTGAGAATGAAAAATAGAAAGAATTTTTTCAATGAAACATCCGCGACAGGAATCGAACCTGCAACCTTCTGATCCGAAGTTAGATGTCTTAGGCATTAGATCACAAGGATTACATTCTAATCTCTATAAAAAATAAAAATATATCACAGATATATGATTCACACGCTGATTCTAAAAGCAGTCGTGAATTGAGAGAATATATACATCAAAAATTAAAATAAAAAAAAAACTTTAAAAAAATTTTAGTTTTATTTTACTTGATGTAATTTGTGTGTGTGTGTTTTTTTAATAAATAACAAATTGTTTTCCGTTACATACGCGAGGCTTCCGGAGCGAAGCGACGGGTAGCCGACTAGTTTTCATAATTTTAATTTATGAAACAAAAATTTCAGACAAGTTTTTATGATTTTAGAATCATATTTGCAATTTATATTTGCATAACACACTAATAATTTCATTGTACTATCTAATTGGATTTTCAAGTATACAGTATAAAAGACATCTTTACATATGTCCATAAAGATTCAACAAAGAGGTTTCAAGGAAATTACGTTATTGGTTTAGAAGTTATTAAGGCATATTTTATTTTATTTTTTTCATTTTGGCAAATTACCGATTCTACCTCATTTCATTATTAAAATTGTTCATTATTCAAAATCATAATTTTTTTCATAATGAAAATAACATGTCATATTTCGTAGTTATTAAGTATTAATCTATTTTGTGAATTTTGAATATTGTGTAAGATATAAACCATTATTCCACGTCTTAGAATTGTTTTATTTTTTTCTAAAGTTATTTCTAATTTTTATAAAAAAATTTTTTTGTTTATAAAATTATTTTCTAATAACTGAGATAGGCGTTTATATGTGAATGAAAAATTCATAGATTATAGTAAAATTCTATTTTGAACCATTGTGAAATTCGACATCTGTGAAAAAAAAAATAAAGTTCGCTTCCCTGTTATAATTCTTATTTTCTTATTTGTTGATTGAATTGTTTTTTTTCCCTTCTCACTTTTCAATAGCCTTCAAACGACTTTTTATTTCATATTTTATCTACTTCTTTTTTCGTCAATGAACAACTTTTTTTGTTTTCTTTTTGGTCTCCTTTTCTTTTTTTTTAATTTTAAGCCTGTCTGGAATCAGTCTAAAAAATATTTTTGTAGGTGCCAAAAGTTCGTTCATTTTTTTTTTTTTACATATTGACTCAAGTAGCGCTTAGGTGTCTTTAATGTCATTCGACACCATTTTGTTAGATTATATTGTGACAACTGTCATATCAGCGTGCATTTACAATAAAAATTAATCAAAATTGGTGAATTTTGTGTCGCCAATTTAATATTGAAGATGGAAGACAATAAGCACGCAAGATCGGATGTTTCTTTGATGACCAGGCAAAAACTGTTAGAGCTTGGCTGGGTAGTACTGATTCATCCGCCATTTTCACCAGACATTGCACCTTCGACTTCCATTGATTTCGGTCTTTACAAAATTCTCTCAATGGAAAAAAATTAATTCCCTGGAAGACTCTGTAGGCATCTGAAACATTTTTTTGCTCATAAAGATAAAAGAGTTTTGAGAAGGTGGAATTACGAAGTTGCCTGAAAGATGGCAGAAGGTAGTGGAACAAACCGTTGAAGACGTTGTTCAATAAAATTATTGTGAAAATGATAAAATGTGTCTATTATTTTTACTTAAAAACCGAAAGAACTTTTTGGCCAACACAATATTTTTCAGAATTCAATTTAACAAGATGAATGTATTCTTCAAAAATATCTTTTATAGTAATTACATTAAGAGTTTCTATTGTTCTTCGAAAATTTATTTATTGTCCTCATGGTCTTACATCATCAGTAACATCTCTTTGTGTATATGAGGAAAGGCACCATCGAATGAGGCAATTGTATAAACAAAGCTGTTCCCCAGAGGCCCTAGTTCACTTCGTCACCATTCTTCTCAAGTGGTTTCACAGAGGACAAAATGTCCTTCAACTCCAATAACCGGATTCTCTAGTGTTTTTCATTCAATCATTCTAAAACCCCTTTTGTGAACCTATTGATACCTAGGCACTTTATAAAATTCAGCTCAATGGAATCAGTGACATAAAATAGTCTGTGCTGTTTGTTTTGAAGAAGTTAAAGATATCCAACCCTGAACTTCCCATCTCAGAAACAAATACCTATGACAGTTTTAATTTAGAGTCATCACTATTACATTTAGAAAATAGAAACAGTATGTAACAGTAGAATGTTGCCAGAAATTTAACGAGTTTATAAATCTTAAGGTTTTACGTGTACTGTTCATAATTACTAACTCAATATCAAAG
>JAFIDM010002131.1:67413678-67436562 GCA_023159025.1 Thereuonema tuberculata | reverse complement strand
AGGTTTCAGTTACTTATGAACCGTAACTATTTTCAAGTGATTAATACTTCAAGCTTGCGGCAGTCCACAAGGTTCCCCAAGCTTCAAGGATGTATGCTACTGAGACGTCAGCACCCCGCTACAGGGACGCAAGGACCACATTGCTGTTTCATTGGTTTATTATTTTGTATAATCGTTATAAAAACCGACTTTTCTTTTGTATTAATCACTTGAAAATAGTTATGGTTCATAAGTAACTGAAACCTTGGTCGTTTGTATATTTTTTGTATTAAACAAGTTAGTAACATATTCAGGTGTACAGGCTTTGATATTGAGTTAGTATTTATAAATCTTGTTAATTAGAAATAAAAGTTCCTGAAAAGTAGTTTTTGTTATATTTCTTAAAATGTTGCTTTATATTTCCTTTGTTTTTAAGCTACATAGTCCAAATCTTGTATTAATATAAGCCGAATTCAACAAATCAGAAAGTTCATCACTCTTTAGTGCTGATATTACAAAAAATCACTTCACTCGCATCAAAATGACAGTGAATTAATAAACATTGTTCTATATCAATAGACATTGATTCCTTTCAAGTACTTTTCAATAATAATTTTTGTTATCTTCTAACATTTTTCTACAGGAACTAGGAATGAATTAATGATTAGGCAAAATGAGCACAGTAATAAAAATAGTTACAAGATAGGCTTACACGGCCTTAAATTTACAAAAAAATATCATTTTACTATTTTGGGCGCAAGTCCATGGACTGAGAGGTTCAGTAAAGCTCTTCAGACTTACAAGACTATAAAAGTAATTATCCGGTTTTCTGCTTTCGCTCTGAACCTTCATGTCTCCGGATTAAAAAATTAAAATACTCCACGCCTTAGGCTTCTACGTACAGCCTAGAGGATTTTCAGGTCGCTTGTCTGTGGCCTGGACCAAGACCAAAGGTTGTGAATAGGTTGAGAGTTGAAGTTGTGAAGTTGAGGTGAAGAGGGAGGGACTATTCTAGTGTTTTGGGCAACTGGTGCAATTAATCAGCAGGAATCTACGCTGCAAAACATTTAATTACAAAAGATAGATCTCCTCTCATCTGTAAATGTAAATGTTGACAGGATAATGCGTATAAGATATTAAAGGAATTACAGAAATAGGTGAAATATTTACTACTCAGAGACACAATGGCTGGAATATTTTAAAAATCTTTTGACAAGTAATGAAGACTTTCCAACGACTATTATACATACTGAAGATACTGTGGATCCTATAACAAATGAAGGACAGAAAGCTCTCCTCCACAGTAAGAATAAAAAAGCTGTTGAAGTGATGGCATAAACGTATAGGTAATTAAATATACGGTATTTCTCTTTCAGCTCTCAAAAGAATATTGATTTCATCAATGCGTATTATTTACATAGCTGTGGTTCCGAAGAATAGAAAATGGCTAAGATACTAAATATCTTCAAGAACAGTTTCTCAAAACTATCGTGGTATAAGTCTTCTTAAATCTTATCATAACACTTATGGTAGGATATTAAATAAAGGACTAATACTTCTAAATGACAATGCATTAACAGATGTCCAACATGAATTCGTGAAAGAGAGCCTATTCCGGATCTTATCTTTACTATGAGTCAGTTAATTGATGAAAGAAGAGAGTTCAAGATACCAATTGTTTAGCTTTGGTTTTTTTCAAGTAAAGTCAGGGTGTCCCTGAAATGCATTAATTTCTAAAGGTACACGTTCACTACTCCTAAGACCTATTGAAAGTATTTATAAAAATAAAATATTAGAATTCAATATGTCTAATGATGTTATTCCTTCAGTTTTACACTGTACTCCTAAAGCATTCTAAGCAACTTCACTTTATCGTTAATTTTCCCCTACACTAAAATGTAATTTACAAATAATCGATTCCATAATTAGTTTTGGTAATAACGCTGTATAATCTTTAAAACATCATTACTGCTAAATCCCGTCAATGAATAAATTATGAGTAAGTAATACTTTAATTATTCTAATTAAGCAAAATTAATTTAATATCCATGGAAACTTAACTAACTTAATTAGAACACAAACACATCCTGATATCCTGACACAAAGACATTAACTCACTTTTCTGTTCTTCACATCTTTAGTTTCATTAGAAATTATTATAATAAAAAAAAGATAAAAAATGAAAGGAATAAGGGAAGCATGAAAATAATATCTGAAAAATTTTAATTTTCTAGACAATAGCATAGCAGAGTTGGTTTATTGCTTTTCTTTTATCTCATAACTATTCATGACTCACATAAATAAAACTCAAGGACTTTTTAATAGAAGTAATGGCTGCTGTTCTATCTTCTGAAATTCTGAAGATATTTAATTTTACTAATGGCCAATAATTGAAGTTCGTTTAGTTCCCTCTTTTGTCAATATCTACAGTTTTGACGTTAACGTACGACCTGAGGCAAAATATATTTTAGAAAAATCTTTTTAATCTAAATCTATCTCAAAAAAAAATTTGGTTATTATTTGCAACTTTTAAAGAAATGCCATTAAATTTCATATCATAAAATTCTATTCCTGAAGACTTTAGATTACACAATGTAAATTTTACAAAATTTAACGAACAAAATGGAAGAAAAAAAGAAATGTCGATCCAATGTTAAATGAACCCTGAATTTGGATCTGAGATTTTAATACCGATGCAAATGTGCTGAACTAGAAAAAGAAATAATTATTAGTATTTTTATATATTTGGAGAAATAGGCAGATTTATACAGCAGAGGGTTGCTGAACGTATTGTTTATAATAGGAGACAAGAAGCAGAAAAAAATCAAAAATGGCAGCGCTTTCGATAAAACAAGAATCATAAAATCCCCTTCATAAGCAACACTTAAAGAAAGTGTAAGTGAGTAAATGAAAACTTTTAGAAGCCATAGTTTATTCAAAGTATACCAAATATCAATATAGACAAAGAAGTGGTATTTTAATACGGCGTTATTCTTATCGAGCGCGGTAGCCGAGTGGTAAGGACGCTTTGCTGCGGGTTGGAGGTAGAGGGTTCGATTCCCGGCGGAGGGTACGGATTTTCCTATGCTCCATTCTCCTCCAAACCAGCTCTATAGACTACCCAGCCCTCTATAGAATGGGTACAGGATTTCTTTCCAGTGGGTTAAAGGCGGGCGGGCGTTGGCCGACCTCAACTACGTTCCATTGGTCAAGAAATGCTGGGAGCCTTACCTCCGGCGACCCAAGGGCCTGCATCGGACTATAGTGGGATACTTTAACTTAACTTAAAATTGTAGTACATGTACTTATTTAAAAGTCATAGTACATTAAAATAAAGAATTTATAGCGAATTAATAAGAAGAATACTACTTTGAATTGAATATAAAATACATTATTAATTCCTTAATAGTTGACACTGTTAATAAGATAACATAAATAGTTAATACGATCATAACTTGCAATTGTTTCTAATAAACATGATTAGTTTTGATAAAAAGATTTTAAGAAAATATCCACTTATGATATTATGATATGAGAAAATGAATGTTCTGTTCTGTTTAACTGCTTATGAAATTTAGAAGTAAGAAGTAAATTTATTTCAATTTTATCACAGGCACTATTATTGAAAAATTTTAATTTGCTTACTTCTTGAATATTTCCATTGCTTCATTGATCCGCTTTCCTGTTAGGCTCAAAGGTTCTCGGCTGGTGTCCTTGTGGTGAAGTGTCGTTACTGACCAGATTTAACCCCTGTCATTACCGTAACCCCACACCAATAAATCTCATGGTTTAGTTTGGTCCTTCCATTCCAAGTGCTTTTAAAGTAGGAAACTGTTTCAGGAAGCAATAACTCCTGTTCCATTCTTGAGATAAGTGAAATGATTAAGGCACGTGGTGAATTTTATGTTGAATCTTTTTGTGCTAAGTAATTCGTTGGAGATCATTTTGATCTTATTGGCTTCTAGCTTCGTTGTTGTATTCTTTCTTCTCTCCCGGGTAAAATCACGGATCTACAGATTGCCAATTTCCTCAATCGTATCTTGAAAGAGTTTCAGCAACAGGAAAAAAATGAGAAAATTGGAAAACTGGTCAAGAAATTCGCGTCCCCATTTAGTGGTAACTATGGTATATTGGATCGTATCAGGAACCAGCTTTTCTTAAAATCGAAGTTGAATTCAAGAAAACACGTCTTAAAAGAAAAAAAGACATCTTATGCAGGAGCCAAAAAAAGAAAAAAAACTCAGCGTATTTCCAAATCCTCTTCCATTCATTAAGGGAATAAACATGCCACTTCTCATATTGAATTCATGAGTTCAGTTCGTAAAAGAGAAGAATAGATGCATAATAGCACCATCTATTGCTAAAATCCATAACTGAATCGTATAAACATTACAAAAAACATTCTGGTTTTTGTATTTTCGACAGTTGCGAATACATAATAATAATTAAAAGTGAAATGATTACAAACGTTCCACACTATTTCCTTTGCTTGGCTATGCAAAGTTTGTCCTTTCTTGGTCACGGTCATGTGATCACAAAACGACGCCATCTTGGACTGACTGCTCGGAGTTCACGTTGATGACGTCATGACTGGTGACGTTTGTTCCAGATAAAATCGATCGCTACGTAATGACCATATATGGCAAACCCTTTTTTTTTTAAACTATTATGGTCTTCTAAGAAGTGGTACATCGGAAACACGGAAATACACTTTTAATACACATTGCAGATTTATTTTATAAATATTAAAAAATATTCAATTAAGAAATGATAGTTGCTCATCAAAATAATAGTTGTAAAATAGTGAATGTTAACTCCATCTTTTATAAATCAGATGAAAGACTGTTACATTTCGAGTCTATCACTATTATTAACGTTTATTAAATGATTTGTTATGCTGAAGTTATCATCTTAATGAACAACCTCAAGTAATATTTCACTAAACATTTTATATTAAGCTGTGGAGTTTGCTATTTACGATTTTATTACTTAGTTTTATTTACATAGTTTATTTACTAACTTCTAAAATTGAATTAAAATTGCAAATATTTTGAATAAAAATAATTTATTCTTGTCACGGGAATGTAATTAGCAGATAAAAATTTAAGAAATCTTTGAAGGAGATATCTTTAATGATTAATTATCTCTTCCAAACAGAGCAGTTTCTTACTATGCAAAAATAATTCTTTACAGAAATGACCAAATAATTTTTTTTCCACAAGTGACAAAGGTCAAATCTCGATTTTTGCTGGCATTACGCTTCATTTCATGAAACTTAGTGACTTCTAGAATGAAGGAGGGCGATCACATTTTTTTTTTATTATATCTAATTATATTATTAATTGCAATGAAAATATTTGCCATTATATCGAAATTGGTGTAATTTTAAATAAGTAATTTTAGGAGTGTATTACAATATAATGTACATTCATATCATCTAGCATCTTTATGCTACAAGATAGGCTGTGCATTGTTAAATATTATGCGTTGATTCGTCTTCATATCATTGTTGTCCTAGCAGTTATTCGATTATTATTATCAAATGAATAATACTTTTACAAATAAATCATAAATAATAAATCATTTATTTGTAAAATAAAGATCTTCGTAAAAGTTTAGCTGAAATTTAATGGTAAATAGTTATCAAACTACTTTTTGTATGAACATGGGACTAAATAGGCATCGAATGATTATATAAAATTCCTTAATCATAACAAATAACACACATTATATAAAATTATGCAGATACACTATCACTATCGCTAATTTACTATTGGACCTTATTAAGCGGCACTTGAGACAATGTGGTATTCTTATTTAAAAGTAAAGAAATTAAAACAAATCCAGTTTAGGCGTAGTTGTTATTTGTTTCTGAAACGGGATTCTGAAAAGAAAATTAGAAAACAAGCTTGAACATCTTCTCAAAGTTTTTCTTTCTTTCTAAATATTTTCTCGAAAGATTTATGTTCTCAGAATAAAACGATTCTGAATTTACAAGAAATTAGTTGGAGAAAATTTTTATGATGGAACTGAAATTTGAAAGTAGAAACATTAAATATGTGAATGTGCATGGAGTAGACAGAATAATGAAAATATTACTGAAAAGAAACACAAAAGATGCGCTTATTCAATCATCGGTTTGAATAAAGATAGGATAGAAAGTTAGTTATTCCTTATCAGCGAAGCTGCAATCACAAATAAGCTGTATAGTAGTAATGAAACAGTCAGATTTTAATGAGTATTGATTATTGGTTATGATTAGAAATCAAGCAGGGACTTCTGTGCCTAGAACAGCCAAAGTCGTTGTGGACATTAGGAACAGAATCTGAGATTATTGCTGCCAATCGAAGTGGAAATTCTGGACGGAAAAAGATGAAACCAGACAGAGACTATCGAGTAATCACACAAAAACTAAGCCGAATGTATAAAACCAGGACAGAGAAAATAGCAAGAGAGTTAAATATCGAGAGGATCCCACTTCAATCAGAAAAGGTAATCTGGAACTTTACAGACGAAATATTAATGGCATTCGCAAGCCTCCAGTGATTACAATGGCAAAAAACGCAAGCATACAACGCATATAATATATACAATGAACCACATAGAATGATCAAAAGTGGAGCCTTGACAACATGTGTATTTGATCTGATCCGACGAATTGTCATTTAGTTTCTTCCCCACCATAAGGAGTGTTTATTTATGGAGACGTATAACAGAAATATACAAACCTGACTGCTTGGTTCCAACTGTAAAAGCGTGGGGGCGAATCTGCGATGAGAAATTGGCACTCTTTAAGACATATAATCATTCTAAAGGGTAACAGCTGAAACGTGCTGCAATATTCTTCAGGACGACGTGCATGCGGTCTTCTCTAATGTACGTCTTTAGTTTCGGATGGGTAATACTTTCTGTAATGTACAATGTAAGTTGGGCTAGGTAAATATTGTCAACACATAATTAACAAGCTATTATAATACAAAAACTGTCAATAAAAAAAGCTATCGATTTCGCTGGGCAATTGCCTAGTTTCTTTAGGTTAATCACTTTATAGATAGAAAGGTCGTCTCTTTATAGATCTCCACTGGACTGTAAACCAGTCAACGTTCTCAATGCAAATTATATCGCACCAATGCATTATGTTGCGGAGACCGTCGTGTGGACTGGTTCAATTTAATAGCAGGGAAGTCTGATAGTACAACACTGCGACAGGAAGAAAAGAAAGAAATAAATAACGTGAAAAATAATATATTCTTTCATACCATAATATGCTATGGATTCAATGGATCTGTTTCTGTTATAGCTGTTATTGTTGAGTAAAATACAAGTTGGTTTGAAGAGCACGAGGATGAAGAAAAACAACCGCCCTAATTTCTTCAGTCACCGGGTGTTAATATTATGGAACCTGTTGGGAAGTTCCTGAGCTGCAATTGGATTTCCTCCACATTCATGATTCGCTGACTTGGCAAATGATGAAAAAAAATAGCATTAACTTATGTACGAGATCTGTACGCATCTACTCGACTTGGAATATGATACTCTTCAGAATTCTCACGGTGGATGAACTAAATTTCTAAAGATATTTGTACAGAAGGCAAATGTTTTCATTATTTTATATTTACATGATCTTAGCTTACTTGGAGATAAAAAGAATTACTAGCTACAGGTAAATTAAAAAGCTGCAAAATCTATTTATTTTAAGTAGAGTGGGAAAAGGAATAGAACCTCCTGAAATCTAAACATAAAAATACATTAAAAAAAAGAAAAAGAAAATTTAAGTGCTAGGCTCTGCCAGCCTCAATGAATTTCTTATGCGCATGTAAATAAAGGAAAAAGCGCCTAAAAATATCTAAACACATTGAAATTTGAGACCAATGTTCAAACTGACATCTCAAGACAGCCAGTTTCACGCTACCTTGGCGATCATCAGTTGAGAGTAGTCAGTTTTTTAAGTCAGTTTTAGTTTAGATTTAAGGAGGTTCCATTTCTCTTCTAACTCTTTTCTCACTGATGATCGTCAAGTTAGCATGAAACAGGCTGTCTTGAGATGTCAGTTTGAACATTGGTCTCAAATTTTAATATAACTTACTTATTTTAATCTGTCGTATATCTTGCAAATTTTGCATATCTTTCTTCGGAATTACAGATTAGCAATTTTATCAACAAAGGCTCTTAAAATAAGAAATATCTAAAATCGGGCTAGTATACATAAGATATGCAACTTCATAATGCAACTTACATAATGTTGGCAGTTTATATTTATTTTTCTTACCTGTAATAATATAATGGTATAATAATAATATGATATTTATATAAAATAACAGTTAAAGAAAAATTCAGCACTACTGCAAAACGAGGTAAACCTAAATTTAAAATAAAAAAAAAAAAATGATACGACAATATTGAGATAAATTTTAGATGGTTCTGAAGAGGATTCATAGTTAAGGCACTTTTATGATCTTGCAATAGTTTTTTTTTTTTCTTTAGTAAATTATTTTAAAACAAATTAAACTGATGTTTTCGAATAAGGCTAAAAATGAATCACATCAAGTCAAGCCAATCGCTTCCCTTTGCCTTTTGTGGATTAACTGAAATATTTTTGTGTTTTCAGTAAGAACGGCCCTTCAAAGGAAGAGAGCATTCTTATATACGCATTCCTCTAAATTGACAACCAACATTTCTACTGAAGAGGAAAAAACTAACAACCTTCCAAGTGACAAAAACAGATGATTAAAACTAAACTACTTTCAGATTTGCTTGAAAGAAAAATTTAATACTTTTTAGTCAAAGAGGAATAGTATTAAATGTAGCCTTAATCGTTGCGACTTCAAATAAAAGCAAAATTAAGTGAAGTAAAGGGATAAAAAGTTCCGGATTTTACAAATTCTAAAAAGTTTCTAATATCGTACTTCCGTATGATATTAGAAGTGTTAATTAGTTTCATGCCTTTGTAAGAATCTTCTGTTTTTAATCACCATTACAATAGATCTATAAATTATTCTATTTAAATTAAACTTATTGTTATTTACTTGTTAGAGGAATTAGTCAGTAAATTCAAACTGAATGAATTCAAATGAACTTTTAAGTTGTTTTAGAATTAATGTTGCAGGAAAATATCTTTCTCTACTTTTTCTGCCAAGTACGTATTTCTTTCAGTGAAAACAGTCCCGACTCAGTTCGGAAAAAAAAATGATGAAATCATCCCTCATTGGATAGATATTGATTATTTTTCGAAAGATAGATTTTTATTTAGGCGTAAAGATTAGAATGATGATAGATAAAAAAGGTGAAGATGCTCACAGTTAGGTCTTTTGCAGACCCGTAGGGGCCTCGGGAGATAAAGCAACCAACGAGACTAAGTTGAGGTCGGGGAGCCCGCCCACCTTTAGTCCCCGGGAAAGAAACCCGTTACCCATTCTACAGAGGGCTGGGCAGGCCTTAGGACCCTTTTGGTGGAGAAAGGAGCGTGGAGAAATTCCCGCCCTCCGCCGAGGCCGGGAATCGAACTCGTTACCTTCAACCCGCAGCCAAGCGCCCTTACCCACTCGGTTACCGGATCCACAATGATAATAGATAGATAAATAAATATCTTCGTACAACTTAAAGATTATAGTGGTTACAGATTATAAAAAAAAATTAAAGTATTTTACTCAAGACATTCTTGACTGAAATTCAATATTGGTTTAGAAACAGCAATTCTATTTTGTAGAAAGGTCAATAAGAATACGAAATTAAAAAAATGCACAATAATACAAGATTTATAGTATTATGTGAATAACAAGATCTTCATAGAATATAGAAAACAATTCTTTTGCTATATAATATCAATACTATATAGAACAAGAAATATGAATACAAATTTAAGTATTCATGTCCTTTGTGTCGTAATCACTTCAGGTCGAGGAAATTTCAGAGAAAAAAAAACTGATTGATCATGAAAATAATGATTTCCGGACTAATTACAAAGGATCTTTTTCACATTGATTAATTAATGATCAGAAGATTTAGTTCGTATCTGATTTTCAGAGACCAGTAATGAAGTATGAAATGTATCTTCAGTGAAGAGATCTAAAGTTGTTTCAGAATTTCAGATCAGGGCATATTTATTTATCTTGGTTTAGCTTATTTACCTTTTCTTGATTTTAGCTACAACAGCTATCGGATATTTGTACTTGAAACAGTCAAAATTTCATTATTCCTTCTCTCCAAGATAATAATTTTTAGAAATTTCTAAGCGATGGATGAGAATTAAGACTTATTAAATGCTCAATTTCTAACTTTGTAAGTTTTATTACAACGTTAAAAGTAAAGTAAATCACTTTATAAAAAAAAAAATAATTGTTAACCGAATTATTTGACTATTAGATTTAAATATCTTAAGAATGTAGGAATTAGAATTATTTTTATTAACTTGTTAAGATGATAGCTGCTCTTTAAACACAAAAAGTTTATTTAATTCGAATCGGAATTAAAAATAAGGAAACTTTCTTATAGAACTGTTCTTTCGTTCATTTCTTCTTCGTCTTCTTTTTTTATTTTCGTTTGAGAGAAGATCATTAATTAAAGGTTATAGGAGAGAGGAAAGCGAGGCAGAAAAATAGAGAATGTTGATAGAAGAGAGGTCAGCAGAAAGTCACGTTATTCCAACCATAATATGAGAACTGCTATCAGTATCTAATAGCGACCTTTGACAATTGGCGAAGATGAAAGAACTATGTTTACGTTAGAAGTTACTGCATTTCATGGCGAAAACAAATTGTCTGAAATTAAAGAATTTTTTTAGAAAAATCTCATGTAAGCATTTGTAGAATTGGAAAATAAAAAGCCTCCGGAGTTTACTGAGAATCGTTTTGTCAATAAAGACTCATGAAAACAGATAAAAAAATATCATATAGCGATTTTTGTTACTTCTTTCATTACTGAACTTATGAAAAATAAATTATTAACAGTTACGAAAGTCATGTGGTCATTACGAAACACTGCTTACATAAGCAAATTTGGTAATGAATTTTGCCAACAGTTCTCCATCGTTGAAATTATGCTGAAGAGCAGCAATATTAAACTTCGACGAGTTGGAGTAGGAATGAAATTTGCAATATTCTACTATAATTGCTCTGAATGCACTATGAAAACTTTAAATTAGACTTGAAACTTTAAATCAAACTAAGCATTAACCGAATCTTCACCTTCAAGTAACGTAAGTAGACTTTTACTTTTAAAGATATCTGCCTATCGTTGAAGTGTTTTAGATTTGAAATAGTAAAGATAGTTTATCAACGAGTAAAATAGCAATCAAAAACTGTCAAAACTATGTCTATGTTGATTTTGGATTATTAAATTCCTTCCAATATTGAATTTTTTTCAGAACGCCTAAGAATACAGTTAATTATGAAAATGCTATTTGAATTCGTGATTTTTTTCACTTGTTTATTAATAAATTGATCCATAGAAAGGCTTCAATAAAATGAATTTATAACAAACCAATTCTTCATTCCGATTTGTTGCTATATTGAGAAACGCATTATTTTATTTATAGCTTCATTTATTTTGACTGGATAATAAAAGAAAATAAACGTTCCGAAAGCGAAATATACATTTTAGGTCATTCTTTAAAAAAGAAAAAGAAATTGCATCTTTTGTAAGTTTTTGTTATTATTATTTTTATTTATTTTTTTAGAAAAACACGAAGAACCAAAATTCAAGTATAGGTGAATGTTTTTTTTTTTTTTTTTTTTTTTTAAAATTGATAGAATAACAAAATTGGACAGTTAATTATTTCCAAATATCTTAATCTTTACTACAATTAATACTCCAAAAACAAAGTTAGATAAGGGTTCCAATTTTGGTTTCATTATAGTAAATCTGTAATAATCTACAAGTTACTGTTGTAGATAATATATTGCCGTTATATCACTATATTTTTGACGAATTGGATATTCTATTCGGAGCTTTTTTGCTACATTTGAGATTTTTAAATTTTTCAAAGAATTTCGGTGCAATGACAAATGACAAAGTTGTTTATTTAAAAAAAAAGGGGGAAAGATGTTAAGGAAAGCAAGAAATTTCAGATACATAAATACAATTATTCATTTTTGCTTGATTGGTAGAAAATCTGCTTTGTTTTAATGCCATCAATTATACATTTTTATTTATTTTCTAGTCCAAATGCTTTAATCGTAAATTTTCAGGTGTGAAGAAAGCTGTAATTTAATATTGCTAAACATAGACAGTTTCAGCATAAATAAAGTTTCAATATTTTACTGATTTTATGCCTACTTTAACCAAAGAAGTAAAGTTCTGGCAGGGTTTGAAAGTCACGCGTTATTAGTAACGCCGTTACTAGTAACGGTTACTTTTTGTAGTAACGATCGGTAACGCTGTTACTTTTTTAATTGAGTAACTGTAAAGCGTATTCAGTAAATGCCATAATTAAGCCTAAAATTCTACATGCCGCCGAAATCTGGGGTAATTCTGCCTGTCTTATCAGAAATAAAAATTATCTTAATTTATTAATTAGACCTTTTTTGATTGCTATAGCTCGCACATACAGGACGGTTTCTACTGATGCTCTTTACCTCCTTTGTGGCATTGTTCCTATGTGGATTCAGGCTAAATAAATTTATGAACACAATCAGAGGATCCTTAATTTAAACTATTGCCAAAGGGTACCTTCTTCTCTTTGGTTACATCCTACCGAAATGGATTCTTTAACTTTTTCAACTTGGGAAGATAATATTGATTCAATGGGCTTAAAAAATTTATACAGATGGTTCCAAGGTTGATGGTCAGGTAGGATTCGCCGTCGTGTTTAAAAATTGTTTTGATCACACTATTGACATCATCAGAGAACGTCTTCCTGATGATGCTTCGGTTTTCCAGGCCGAAGCCCTCTCCATGTGCCCTCTCCATGTGTCTTGAGCTTTGGTGCTAACAGTTGGCAAGTTCTCTTACTCGAATAAATCGGCGAGAGATGCTTTTGTTTATATTCAGAATTTATTGAGTGAGAATATTAATATTTATTTATATTGGGTCAAGGCACATGTGGGAATTATAGGCAACGAGGATGCCGACCGAGAGGCCAAGCGTGCCACCACCTTGGAAAGCATCACTTATCTCTGTCCCTTGCCTAGAAGTTTCTCAAGAAATCTTAAACTCAAGAATCAAATAGCGGCATGGCAAAACCATTGGGAACACACCAATAAAGGATGGCCACTTTTTAGGTTCATTGAAAAAGTTGGTCGAACGGGAATTTAATTTTGGAAATTAGATTCTTACACTAATTAATTGAAACTTTTTGTAATCTTTTCCTCTTGAAGGTCAGGACAAAATTACAATTTAATTCATTTATCTGAAGTTTCTTGTTTTCCTTAACACGAAGAAAGGACAATAAAACTAACTAGTTAAATACTGTGTAACAGCTGTGAATTATCAGCGAATCACGTGTTTTTACTCTGTTTGGTGAAATGATGCTATCGATTTCAATAGTTGTTCTGTACTATAAAGACTTCCTGCAATATGTTTGTTTCCAGAACAGAGAAACGTTTGAAACTTTTATTGTTTTCTTGAGCCTATTTACTGAACAGTCCAAAACAGAACTTAGTATTAGAAATAAAAACAACAACATCTTGTCTTCTTCTTAAACATAGCTGTATTTTGCCTGCTTCTTTAGGTTTATCCGATACATGGAATGTTCTTCATAAAAACATAAAAAAACAAAATTTTTATGAATTGAATATTAACAATATCAAATCATATATGGTTATTATAATCATACATTGTAATTATAATTAGAAATAATATAGAATCATTTACATAGTAGGTATCATTTACATAGTTGTTATTATTGGATCATTTACATAGTAATAAAATAAAAATAAAAAAAAATAAAAACATTATTGAAATCGTGCAATGTCTTTACAATTATTTTTGAATTTTTCAAGTATTATTTGACTAATCTCCACATCTTTCTGCTTGTTGAAACATTAAAGCTATTGAAGTACAAATAGTATACAGAAATATACATAATAAAGAAACAATGTTTATGTTAGAGGCTTGTGTAATCAATAGCTTTAAATGTTTTAACAAGCAGAAAGGTGTGGAGATTAGTCAAATAATATTTGAAAAATTCAAAAATAATTGTAAAGAAATTGCACGATTTCAATAATGTTTTTATTTTTTTTTATTTTTATTTTATTACTATGTAAATGATCCAATAATAACAACTATGTAAATGATACCTACTATGTAAATGATTCTATATTATTTCTAATTATAATTATAATGTATGATTATAATTACCACATATCATTTGATATTGTTAATATTCAATCATAAAAACTTTGTTTTTTATGTTTTTATGAAGAACATCCCATGTATCGGATAAGCCTGAAGAAGCAGGTAAAATGTCTAACCTGCGAAATATAGCTATGTTTAACAAGAAGACAAGATGTTGTTGTTTTTATTTCTAATAATAACTGTCACATTAGTATTATATATGGATAAAACTTAGTATTGTTTATTATTAATTGTAAGTAGTACATTTGGCAATAGTACGTTTGGCAATTGAATATTTAAAATATTTTTTTGTAGAAATAGAAACAAATTTACCTGAAAACTAGAGGTACTTTTGAGAATGATTTTTTCTGAGCTTAGCAGACCTGACACTAATAATAGGAATTTACCAAAAGGTAATTAAAAATTATTTCCCTAAAATGATATAACAATAATAACAGTTTTATTGAATGTAAATATTATGTAGTTTTCTTACCTGCTGATTTTTATTTCTTACTATTACAATAGTAAATAGCAATGATTTTATTACATTAATTTAGGTGTAATGTTATATTAGTTTTACATAATGTAGTCGATGCATTACTTTGCACTTGAAACTTGAATTTTCAAAATAATGTTCTTTTTTGACTGTAATTGTGTTAGGAACTATTGTAATTATGTGAGATAATAGATTTCATTTGTCAAACTCATCTGAGCCCAGTAGCTATTATTTATATTAACTTCGCTTTGTATCAGTGGTAGCTATTGGGATAGGATGATAAGGATTATATAATATAATAGCTAATAGCTATTAGCCCATAGCTAAAAAAACATATTTCTTTGATCTTCATTTAAAGTCGAATAATTTTGTAATTGTTGATATCTTAAAACTATTTTCTTAAGCCATCCATAACAAAAATCTTGAGAGGTTTTTTTTTTATCTGATTGTTGATGGTGTTACATAATCAAACAAAGTTTCTTTGTGCTTTATGGAAAGACTGATTTTCATTTATACAAATTGATTTTAATGTGTGGCTGTTATTTAGAAGAAGAGTTTATAATTCAAATACGATAACATTATCTGCTTAAAAGATTATATTCATTTTAAGATGGTAGCTCTTTAAAATTATTGTCTACAGGAATGTGTCAATTAAGCTGTTACGAATTGGTTATTTGGAAGACATGCTATGATGTGGTCAACGTTTTCCGATATCGAATGATGATGTATTTTTTTCCATTGATTTTGGTTTAATTAGGTCCATAAATTAATACACAAAGGACCGCCGCTTACTTTTTGTTTTATTGAGAAACAAGAGAGTGATTAGACTAGAGGAAAGTTATGAATGTGTAGACTATTTTTTTATTAAATTCAGTAATTAAACTTATGTTGATTGAATGAGGAATCCACTAAATAAGATTAAAATCTAATTGTATACATAACTTACGCCTTAGCCTCACTTTGTAAATGTCTAGACATTTCTTGAAAAGTCATTACAGAATGTGCTAGCATTTCAAGATATGCCTAGACTTTTTCTGAAATGTCAAATTTCAGCTTGAGGCTACGACATACGTAACATATTTTTTTTTATTCCATAGTAATGACGAATAAGACAAGTTTTTTACAATTCCCAAACAACCTTATTGCTTTTATGACTGACAATAGGATATCTTTTTATTCTTGAAGTATAATCTAAAGAAATCTTTTATTTAGTAAAATGTGTTAATGGATGTTAACAGTTCATTTCGAATGGAAATGAGTATTTATTTTAGAGCTTATGATCAAGGATTTTTAAATTATTTTATTCATTATAAAATTTCTGTAATTTATATCATACAGATATTTACATATCAACAGATTATTAAATTTCTTAATGCTTCCATTTCACAACTAAATATACAATATATTTGAATTCTATAATAGTCTATAGTAAACTAACTAAGATTTGATGATAAGATTTCAAAACATATCCTGAATTATTATAATTCTTTCTATCAAATTACAAACTTTATTTAATTTTTGAATTCCGAGAATAACTTCACTTTCTGTTAAAAAAAACAAAACAAAACAAAAAAAAAACCAACAACAACTACAACAACAAAAAAAACCTTTCTTAAAACGTTTGATAACTTAATATTCTAACTTAATATTCTATTTATAACATGAACTAGGAGTTAGATATTACGCCGAACCACTTTTTTATTTACGTAACTAACATTGTTCTGTCGTTCCATTCATACTTTGGAACGTGTGTAAGCATTGGATCTACTCTTAATAAATTCCAATATGAGATTTGCAGTTCATTTCAGAAATTCTTTACATATTTATATTAGACAACAAAGCTATCTGCCTTTAAATGAAAATAATGTTTAATGAGAATTAATTTTCCCTGAAGTTTTTAACAAATAAAGTAATTACTAGTAATCAATTCGATATATTTATAAATTTTTTATTTATTTATACATTTTGTCATTTTCATTTGTAACTTCAATAAATATTCAAATTGGTCTTGAATAGCTGAATTCTTCAAACGAAAACAAGTCTCCTCGCACGGATGGAGAAAATTCTAGAATGAGAGTTCTTTCCATCTTGAAAGAATCTTGTTTGGTTAACTTTTCCCGACGCTTCTAACTTGCAAATGAGATACTTCAGAATCCTCTAAGATGTCCTAAAGGTTGTTAAGTTCAAAGAGCGTCAGCCCTGATAATGAAAGACATGGAAGTGATTAATAGTTGTTGTCAAGAGCTCCTTGCCACGACCTCCAGAGAAACTAGAACGTTCAATGGCATTGTTCGTTCTAGAATATACCAGAATATTAAACATTCTAGTCGAACACCGGAGTCTTAACTGATTTGTAACATTTTGGATGACTGTAGTTGCCAATTTCTGAATAGTCTGGAAGTAACGAGTTCAGGTATGGTAATATATTTTGAACAGAAAAAAAGGAGAATTTACCTTCAAATTTATTTGTTTTGTTGATTTCGATTCTAACTTGAAGCGAATCAGAATAAAATCTTTGCCATCCCATGGAAGTTCCTTGACCTTTGACCTTTTCTACAACTTAGTAAGTCAAAGTAATAAAAATTACTTCAACATCCTCTGACTTCATCATCATCATGAGGTACTAAAGGCCTTTTCGCTGCAACCTTGCTTTTCTATCTTCAGCAGTTCTCTTCAACTCATAGTAACTTCGGAATTTCAGTATCCTTTTTGTTTCCTCCAAAACTTTTCTTCTATGCCTTCCTCTGTTATTTTTTTCCTGTAATTTTCCCTTCTAGAATAATTTTACAAAAAAATTGTTATGCCTAACCACATGGCCAAGAAATTTTGTTTTTCTTTTCTCAAATTTCCTGCATTAATTTTCTCCATTCTTCCAACTCTTCCAAATCCACATTTCGGCTGCCTGTAGGCAATTAATCTTTGTTTTCCTAACGTCCAGCTTTCACTGCCATACATCAAGGTGCTCCATAAAAATGTTTTCGAAAAAGCCTTTTTAATTCCTATATCCAGATGGTTTGAAGTCAATACAATTCTCTTGTTTTGAAATGCATGTTTCATAATAGCTCTCCTTCTTTTTATTTCCTTTGTACTTCTTTTATCTTCTGTAATATAACTTCCCAAGTAACAAGATTTAGATACGTATTGTTGTAAAAGATTTCTCCTATCTTTATACACTCATTAACAAAAAAAACGACACACCTAGAAGGAGTGGTCCGATGGAGACAAAAATTGGTGGAGAGGAAGATTATGTACGGAATAGAAAATGATTAAAATTTCAGACAAATTGAATGATTTATTTCAGAATTACAGAGTTACAAAGTAACGAGCTCAATAAGCTGTTGACCCACCTCTACCCTGAATGCAAACGACGTGGCATAGAGTGATAAAGCTCCCTGATGGTCTCCTGCGGTATTTCTTGCCCAATTTGCTCCAATTGTCGGGCTAGGTCATCCACATTCCCTGGTGGATGCAGTCGCCTTCCCATCATATCCCAGACATGCTCGATTGGAGAGAGATCTGAGGATCTGGCTGGCCAAGGAAGTGTTTCACAAGCTGCAAGACAGGTCATACCAACACGTGCCGTATGTGGTCTGGCATTATCTTGCTGAAAAATAAGGCCAGGGTACTGCAAAAGAAAGGGTAGCAAAACAGGTATCAGAATGTCGTCAACGTACTGCTGTGCTGTAAGTGTGCCGCTAATGACAACCAAAGGGGTCCGGCTATCAAGGGAAATGGCATCCCAGACTGTAACTTCTGGTTGAGGGCCTGTGTGGCGTGCAGTAGTGAAAGCAGGATCGGCACGCTGCCCTGGGCGTCTCCAGACACGTCTGCGACGATCGTCAGGACACAGTTGGAAGCGGGATTCGTCGCTAAACACTATACGTCCCCAGTCAGCATCATTCCAACCGGATCGAGCCAAGCACCACTGAATTCTGGCCCGACGGTGTGCAGACGTGAGTGGCAGGCGGCGTAGCGGTCGGTACGAGCGTAGATGTCGCTCTCTCAGCAGTCTGTGAATGGTCATGATGGACACTCGTGTGCGGATCGCACGTCTGATGGTTGATAACGATGATTCAGGCGCTGTGACAGCTGATCTGACAATCACTAGGTCGACCGCTACCTTCATGACGCTGAAATCTGTCATTGTCCACCCATTCCTGCCAGCATCTTCTAATCGCCGCATCACTTCGACCCGTATGACAAGCGATTCTCCGATTTGCCCAACCTGCCTCTTTCAATCCAATGATACGACCTCTTTCAAACTCTGACAGTTGCACGTAATGAGCTCAAATCCTGCGAAGAGGCATTTTTTCAGTCGTTGAAAGATATCCTAACTCGCAATGCAACAGAAATTTTGACCATCAGATTGAGAATCGCTTCTTATATACACCTGCTGAGTGCGCAGTTCCGATGCGTTGTAGCTCTCGCTATTCATTCATTAGACACCAAAGTTTAATCATTTGCTTGGGCGGTCCCAATGTCGTTGCATACGAAATTTCATTACAATCGGACAACTCCTTCTAGGTGCGTCGTTTGTTTTTGATAATGAGTGTATTTGCTTTCGTTTCCTCATTACTTTTTTCAACTAGCATTACTTTAGTCTTCTTTACATTTACTTTTAAGTCCCATTTTTGCAATATTCCATGTAACATTTCAAATATTCTTTCTTTTTTTTCTGAATTTACATTACTACAATATATCTGCAAAATCTAATGCAGTGTACCCTTTTCCCTTTTATACTAATTCTTTTAGTCTTAGTCTTCATAATTTGTGTTTTTCCTTTAATGTACACATTAAATAAATATGGAGAAAGTAGACATCGCCGTCTTATTCCTTTCTTAATGTTTGCTTCAGTCGTTACCCCATTGTAGTCTATAAATGTACTTTGGTTCTTGTATAGTTGGAAAATATTTGACTTAATTTACAAATATACATATTAAAAAGATGCTTATAAAGATATCTCATGTTTCAGGTTAAATAGCTCAACTGTTTAAGAAATACATTATAAGCTGTTGATCATCCTTCAAAAGCCTTTACAGAAAACTGGAACAGCATTTGTAGTTTAAAATATAAACGGACAAAGTAGTGACAAACTTCCAATCTATATATCTCCAATTCTTCAAATGTTTCATGTGTATAAAAATCAAGAATATTCAATAATTCATTCCATTCATTTCTGATTGGTCCATCATCATATTAAATCTCTTTTACGATTGGTCACTTTTTCAATGATATTCTGGTTTGTACTTTTGCAATCAGATGAATTTTCTATGGTTAAACATATTCTATATCGCTTTTTATCAATTTAATTAAAAATTTATATTGAAATAAAGCTTAACGTGCAGATGAAGATCTTAAAGAAAAGGGAATTACCCATCATGCACATAATGAAAACAAATACATGCCAAGAGCTTGTAAACGATGTGGAGTATGGTATGGCTGTTTCATCATTGTTATGAATCCTCAGCCATATTTACCACTTCGATGACAAGCTTCAAAGGCATGGATTTGCTTTCATTATGTGCATCATGGGTAATTCCCCTTTTCTTTAAAAATATATATTGTTTAAATACATCTTTTTCTGATATACGAAACACAACTTCTGTTTCAACTAACACCAAATTTCACAGAAAGTAACTTATTCTGCTTCTTCAGGCATCACTATCTTCTAATTTCGTACAAAACAAATTAAATAAATATAGACAATTTAATCAAACAAACAGGCAATATTTACAATCATTGAAGGGCTTCATTATTTTTCCTAGAGTTGTTCAAAAAGCATTGTAAATAATGAAGCATTTCAATGATTGTAAATATTGCCAAAGTCTGTTTGTTTAAATTTTACCAACATTTGTTTAAATTGTTTTCTACGAAATTAGAAGACAGTAATGTCTGAAGAAACAGAATAAGTTACTTTCTGTGAAATATAGAAATGTATAAAGAAGAAGTTTCCTAAATCTTTCTTTAAATCTTATTTTTTTTTTTTAATATTTGATAGTGTTTTCAAATACGTATAACTATTTCGACGATATTTGTAGACATTTCTAATGAACATTTCCATTTATTAATACTTGAGAAGATATCTTAAAGGAGTTTACGACATTTATCCACTAAATGCGATCCTTTGAATCAGTCAGTGAATTTAATTCTTATCTTTTATCAGAAGTTATTTCAGAGTTTAAAATACAATAACTTTACAAATCAATGGAAATTTTAAGAGATCGGATTTGAATTTCGCAGCTTCGGACTTTGGTTCTCTTCAATGTCGGCATCGAATAAAACTCGAAGCCAAATGCAAGCGAATTTCTAGATACGCTGTCACTTGGCATCAGAACTTTCATCACTCTGAGAAATCTCCTTGTATGGAATCGTCCTATTGGTTAGCAACTCAATACAAGCCTGCGGCCTTTCAGTCAACGGTTACTGTTCTACATCGCTTTAATATTATGATTACAGCGGAGTTGCAACTCAACAGGAATTGTTCAAAGTTGTTAACTTCATTTTAATCTATTAATAAACTCTAACCAAACTTTAAGATTTTGAAAAAGAAAACGATAAAAACATTCTTTGATATTTCATATTTAATTTAAAGTTAAGTTTTTATTTGGATTAGACATTCCCAAATGCTTCATTGATAAATAAATTATTAGTTTTTAAAATTTAAAGCTACTGGAATATAATAATAAAAATCTCAGAAACTTACAATTTATTTAAGCCCTTGACATCATTTGGTAAAGAGTGAGTGTCAGCTAAAGCATAAGCATGAAAAGATCAAATTGACAGTCAATCCATTATCGCTGCTACACTTTTTAAAAAACATTTCTCATAGATATCTTAATTAAAAGTAATCATATTTCTTATATATGATCTGCGGCGATTAGTAAAAAAGTGCAATTGCAAATGATGAAGTACAGGAGACTATCAAGAAAAGGGTACCATCGTTATCAGAAACAAATAGAGCGGCAATAGACACTTTGTAATGTGAATTAATATTATTTAATAGCAATCGTTCTTATTATATATCTTATTATATATATGTGTGTGTGTGTGTGTGTGTGTGTGTGTAAAAATAGCATTAATTCTCGTTTTTCAGCATTCCATTCATATTAATTGGATGTAATGATAGTAATCAACTTCTATTGAACTGAAAGTAATAAAAGCTCTTTGTTTATGATTGGATAAGAAATGATTAAGATTAGAAATGATTAATATTAAGATTTTTGTGTAAATAATGACTAAGCATCGGGATTTATCTAAATTAAAAGCAGCCTAAAACAAACTATTTGCTATATGGCATTTGGAAGATTAAGGCAATAGATTAGAAAATGCGGGACAAAAATAACAGATAATGAAACAAAGCTCAGGTTCAATTTAAGGTTCATTTATGGTTGACCTGATTAGAAATTCCTAACAACTTAACAATTTCTATTCTTTAATTAATATATCTTTAATTAGAACTGAACTTTAATTAATGTTTCATTGATTAAACTTTAGCGATGTAAATTATTTTAACTGTTAGATGGAAATTTGGAGAATGATTGCAACTTTGTAACTTTAGAAACATAATGGAATTTTTCAAATCAAATATCCACAAATTAAAGAGTAATGAGAGACTTTCTAAATTTACGTATAAATTTTCTAAATTAAGTTTACTGTTCATGCATTTATTTCGTTAAGGCTTCGGATTCTTAAAAAAAATTATTTACTTTTCTGCGGTGGACGATTGAGCTATGATTGTTTGTTTTCAAGAGATGAAAACTTTTTGAGTAACCTGAAGTTTAAATAAGTTGAGGATTCTGAAACAATTAGGAAGTTGCAGTCTTACAAAACTTTAATGTCGAATTGGACATTTGTGGTTAGGTATGGATTGAAAAAATGTATTCCTTAATTTCTAACGCTGCATTCCAGCGTTAAAAGATCTGTTTCATTGGAACTGTTCAGTAATTTTTCTTGCCTTCAATATTTAAAGTCTCTTTTTATTTCTATAGTAACTTCAATTTCAATAAGATTGATTGAACTTTTCAACAACACAATATACATATACATACATAGTTTTCTGCCAAGGGCAGGTCCTTCACTGCAAACCCAGCGTTCTCCAATCTTTCCTATTTTCTGCCTTCCTCTTCGTCTCCACATAA
>JAFIDM010002131.1:67393530-67413278 GCA_023159025.1 Thereuonema tuberculata | reverse complement strand
GTATTTAAAGTTGTTCACTTGTTCCAATGTCTCATTCCGAATACTTAAGTTTATCTTCTTTGTCTTTCTTCCGATAACCATAGTCTTTGTCTTGTTTACATTTATCTTCATTCCATATTGTTCACAGCTGTCATTCAGCTGCAGTAGCATATCCCTTAGTATCATCTCCTCTTCTACTAACAATGCCATATCATCAGCAAATCTTAAGCAATTTATTCTTCTTCCTCCTACTATCACCCCTCCCATGTTCTGAAAACAATTCTTCACTAACTCCTCTAAGTAGATGTTGAACAGCATAGATGATAGAGGGCATCCTTGTCGCAACCCTCTCCCTATTCCACTTCCCTCTGACAATTTTTCTCCTATCCTGACTTTGACTCGTTGTTTCATATAAAGATTGGTTATTAGCCTTCTCTCTTTCCAATCCACACCAATTTTCTTCAAGATTTCCATAAGTTTATTCCAATCCACTCTGTCAAAAGCCTTTTCCAGGTCCACAAATACTGCATATACGTGTTTATTTTTTTCTAGATATCTTTCGCCGATTGTTCGCAGCAATCCAATTGCATCTCTCGTACCTTTTCCTTTCCTAAAACCAAATTGCTCTTCTTCCAACTCTCCTTCCACCTTAGAATATAAACGTCTGTTCAGTATTCGCAGAAGAATCTTCGCTGAGTGCGATATAAGGCTGATAGTCCTGAACTCATTGCACTTCTTGGCATTATTTTTCTTCGGTATTGGCAGCAATACTGTTTCCATGAAATCATCAGGCCATTCACCTTTCTCATATATTTCATTGCATAATGAAAGTATTTGCTTCTTATCTTCACCCAAGCATTTAACTAACTCAATGTGTATTCCATCAACTCCTGTTGCTTTCCCATTCTTCATTTCCCTAATCGCTAGCTCAACTTCTTCCCTTAGAATACAACATTCTTTTTCGTCTTCTGACACAGCTGTTTCATCTTCTATAGCTAAGTAATCTGGACGATTCCCTGTCTCATATAATTCTTCTACATACTTCTTCCATCTGTTCAAAATTCCTTGTTTGTCGGTTATTTCATTGCCAATTTCGTCTTCTATCAACCACATGGACTTCTTATTCTTATTTGTGAAATCCAAACATTTTACTTCGCGGTACATTAAATCATATCTTCCTTTTTCCTCTAGATCCTCTACTTCTTCACATTTCTGTTTCATCCAGTCTTCCTTCGCCTTATCAGTTACTCTTCTTAGTTCGTTGTTTAGTTTCTTGTAATTTCTTTTACCTTCTTCTGTGTTGATGTTTTTCCATTTTCTCCTTTCCTCCATCTTCTCCAACATTTTCCCTGTGACCCAAGGTTTCTTATTACTCTTACCTTCTCTGTATCCTATTGTTTCTTCTGCTGTTTCCTTTATACAGCTTTTCAGATGAGTCCAGTATTCATTACTATTTTCAGGTGCGGATTCTAAATTAGAGGCTTTCTTTTGAAAATGTTCTTCAAATTTTCTTTTTTCCTCTTCGTTCATAAGTTTTTCTATATCAAACTTCTTCGTCACTTGCCTTCCTCTTATCTTTTTCAGGCGAATATCAACTTCGCCTATCAGTAGGACATGATCTGAATTAATATCCGTTCCTGGTAGTCTGTGCATTTTTTAAGCAATTTCGATATCTTTCCTTTACGAGTATATAGTCTATCTGATATCTACTGTCATCCCTTGGGCATGTCCACGTGTATCGTCTTCTTTTATGCTGTTGGAATAACGTATTTCCAACAATCATTTCATTCCGTTTACAGAAATTTACCAAAGATTCTCCTCTGTCATTTCTTTTTCCCAGTCCAAATTTTCCGACCGTTTTTCCATCTTGTCCATCTCCTACTACTGCGTTCCAGTCGCCCATTAGGATTACACATGCACCCTTCTTCTCTTTCTCAACTATTTCTTCTATCGTCTCGTAGTTTTCTTCTACTTTCTCGTCTTCTAATCCACTATGTGGCATGTAAATTTGCACTAGCACTAAGTCCAATTTTTTCCCTTGTAGTCTCACCATTATCATCCGGTCATCTACATAACGCACTGATATCACTTTATCTTTCACACATGGTCCCAGTAGTATACCAACACCATGACTTCCTTTACATTCACCATTTGAATAAAACATTCTAAATTCATCACTCACCAACTCACCACTATTTCTCCACCTCACTTCTGATATTCCCATCACATCCACTCTGTTTCTTCTCATTTCTTCCTTCAAGTTTTCCAACTTCCCCGCTTGAAAAAGAGTTCTCACATTCCATGATCCAATCCTCAATCTTCTTTTCTTCTGTCGTTTGAGTTGCTTCATAATGTAAACAACACAATTTGGCTTGATATTGTTTTCAATATATTATTCAATTAAATGTTTCGTTCAAGAGTTGATTTAAGTGTTATATATTCTTATCACAGTGCTACAAGAAAGATAAAGGTTTTGCAGTAACTATACTAGTTGTTTGCCAATTATAATCTTTTAAGCTAGGCGAACACGTACCAATCTGGGACAATATTGGTGGACAATATTGGTCTTATTGATATTGGTGGTTGGCATTGTCCGCGAACACACAGGTTTTCTACGAGTATTGGCCTGGTTACGGCGTTGCTCACTAGGTAGAGCTAAAGAGAGCGTGTTTCCGTACAGATTCGCTATAGTTTTAAACGCCGTCCCTCTGTAGAAATCAATGAGAAGTCTTTCCTGATCAATTGACCAAATGTTGTTGTTTGAATTATCTTTTTTTGGGCCGACCCATTTTGCTGATTTTAAGCCTTGTTTCTCAAACAAAATGGCCGGCGTGAGTGAGTGATTTTTCCGATTTTCAAAGTCCCGCCTTTTTCTACGTCACCATTATCACGTGATTTCATCCGTTCATGTGATTCGCTCGCTCACCAGCAATATTTCTCGCCAACTCAAATTGGTGCTTTTTTTCCGACAATCGCCAATGGGCAATATTGGGCAATATTGTTCATTTTTATTGCTGGAAACGGTTGGTACCAATGAAAATGACCAATATTGTCCACCAATATTGTCCCAGATTGGTACGTGTTCGCCTAGCTTTAAGGATAGAAGTATTTTTCTGTCTTTATATTTCCAGGTTAAATGTAAGACGCATTGAATTTAAAATCTTTTCTTTACTTTGGTTGGATTCCTGAGCTGTGTTTTCATATTTATCTGAAACTGGACACTATAACTAATAAGCAAATATTGTAAATACGGAAACGTAAATTAAAAAAAACAAACAAATTTTCTTGTATGGTTAACATCGAAAATAAATTTGATTATTTGTAATAAGTTTTATCTATTTAACAAATATCAATGAATTTAAAAAATAAAACAAAACAACAACATTAAAATAGTAAATTTTAATAGTGAACTTCTCAAAACTGAATCCAACTCAATTACTTTTGGTTTTGATTATTTCCCTCGTCATCTGAAGACATGCTGTATTCTATTACAATAATGTCACCACGGGCACAGAGCTGCGCTCTTCTATTTGGCGTTAGGGAATAGACCTAAGATTGCCTGCAAAGAGAACGAATGAAAAAACAAAAACAAAAAAAAAGTAGAACATCTGTAAACAACAGAAGAAACCAATAGAATGACCTGAAAGTTGAATAATTTAAAAAGGATATATTATAAGATAAGCTCTTGAGATAAAGTTAAACTGTCGAAAGAAAAGATAGAAGAAAATAAAAAAAATAAGCTTTGAATTTACTCTTTATAGAGAAACTAAAAGATTTAAAAAAGAGAGTTTACAAAGAGATAGAAAATTTCTATCAAAGCGTTTTATCACTTAAAATCAGATATTCATATATTAGCTCCCAGTTACTCATATAGGTACAAGCCGGGCTGTGGAGAGAAATTTTGTTTGGAAAATTGCTACTATGGCAGTGGTTAAGGTGGTATTGCGGCGTGAGTTATGATTTGTATTATGCAGTTGTGTAATCACAGAAAAGAAATAGTCTATCTAAAGAAATAGCGTCTTTCTCCAGATTTTTTTTTTTTACTTTATTTACAAAAATGTATAACAATTTGTCAGAAAATATTTTTAATTAATGACGAACATTAAATTTCGTCGAAAAATATCCGTATAAATTCACGAAAATTCTCGAGATTTATTATACCTTCGTTTCAGTTTCTCATTTCACTAATTTTTAAGTAAACGCGAAGATTTAGCTACGTAAACATCTTCTCTGTTGCATTTGAAGATTCAAAGTCACTGAATAACATCTTCAATCGATTTCTCGTTGTTTCGTTTCTCTTTCTCTGTGGATGACTACAAAGTGCTTCTCTTTATCACTTGGAGTGCCAGTGTATATTACAAAAGAGTATTTAGTGAAATATAATAAAAGAACATGCGTCAAATAAAATAGAGCCTAAATTTCTTTGCTAATATTAAAACTTCTTTTTAATGTTCTGAAGAAAAAAAATACTAATTGGAGCTTCAGGACTTATTTAGGTAAATGATAAATTGATGATCATAAGGAGAATTCCCGATCAAACTCTTGAACAGATTTGTAATGTTATGCTAAGTAATCGAAACTAATACTAAAATGGAACAAAAGTCAAGGGAACAAGAGCAATTCAATACAATTTCGGCAAAATGATTCAAAACAACATGTCTCCGAATTCACATCTGTCGATTGGCAATGGGATGACGTCAAACAGGATCCACAAACACTATGAAAGTGTTTGAGATAATTGACAGAAAGCCACTGTTTTTTTCCAAATATTCTTTTTTCCTTTTCTCAACTTTTCATTTTGATAACATATCCCTTTTGTTTTTGTATATCCACGACTTGTTAATTACGTTTTTTGACAATACCTCAATCCAATCGGGGACTGTTGACAAATGCTGTCAACCAATAAGATTCAAGCGTTAGGGCGAACCTATGAATCAGGAGGATTATTGAAACTTACAAGAGCCATTTATCTCTAATTCGCAGAGTGATAGGTTATAACATAACCAAGCGAATAATGCATCAAAATGTAATGAAATCTTGTTAAGTGTTGAATTAAACTTACAAACTTCAGTCTGTAATAAAAGTTAATGTAGTCCTCTGTTACCTCCAATAATTTGATAACTATAGGTACCTCATTAAAAGGTTTATGACAGTGTTTACAATTCCTTTATCTCCGTAACAAGACTTTGATACCTTTAGTTACAATATGATTTACTACTTATTTGCACTTTCAGTGGCATCTGTCTTTATCTAAACAACTATTTTTTTATTGAGTCATTTGTTCATTTCTGATGGATTTTCAAAGCATAATTTCCTCTGTTGAATTTCGTCCATTGACGTGTTCAATCATTTTTTACATAGAAGATTTATGAAAAGCTTTTACAATCTAAAAATTTCGATATTGCTATTTTATTGAACTATTATTAACTAGAAAGCAAGTTTGAAACAATTTTAGTTTTTAAATAAAACAGGACTGGACTTTCATTATTATCTACTTAAAACTAGTAGAGCTATCTATTTATGATAATGTTATAATTATGATATATATTTTATATTATTCCAATTCTAATGATTCCGACAATAAATCAATTGTTCAGTTCTACAGTTTGTAATCAAACACAGTATTGTTCGAATAACAGACTATAGTATGTTAGATTTAATATAAAATCTATATTAAAATTTGCTACTCTTCTGGCTAATTGTAGTTTCTCTTAACTCATTCATAACAAGATGTTACAATTAGCATCTTATGAATTCTTCAATGACAGCAATAACAACAATTCTAAAAATTTCAAAAAAACTATTTAATATATAATTTCTCGTTTTTATTAATAAAAATCAGGAGATTACAAATTCGCCTGACTATTACCACAATTGAAATAATGCCGTAGTATCAATTCACCTTATTTATTCAGTTTTGTTTATATAACATCAAATAGTCACTTTTATTTATAAACTTCATATAATTACTTCTTCTATTATTATTTACAATATTTCTGATCTTCATCAGGCTAAAAAGGTTGGAAGAAACTTTCTATCTACATTCAAAGTTGTTAATGCATCTTAACAAACTATCAGTATAACATTGATGCTACATAATATGTAACACATTCAAAATTATCAAAATAAAACAAAAATCAGCAGTATTTATTGTTAAACCATGATATATTCAAATTTGTAATACAGTATCAGTATAACCTTTAAATTATTATAATAAAACATAACCCAACATTATTACGAGCTAAAAGACTTGCTGTGATATTATGAATCCCTTGTTTAAACAAACTTATGGTTCCTTTTTTTCCTCAATGTGCGTAAAGACCTGTTTCGTAAAATGCAATATCTGGGAACTACGCCTCATTTAGCTTAATTACTTTATTTAATTTGAAAGTCCTTAGGCAAGTTTAAAGAGTCTACATTTCAATACGTGCAGAAGAATAACGCATTATCTGTTCATTTTAATAATTCAACCTTTAAAGAGATGTAAGGAAGTAGGCTGCAGAAAATAGAAAAGAAAATCAAGTGTTATCAGTTTATTTTCTGATAAAAAACAAAAAACAAAACAAAACAAAAAAACATTTTCTTTAAATACTGACTCTTTAAAATGAACATAAGCTATTCATCTAATTTCCTAATTCGATGAAAATAAAACTGTGTCGTTTATTCTTGTTATTTATATATATATTGACCAAACTCGGACCAAAAAAAAAAAGAATTATTAACAAAAAAAATACAGTTTCATAGATACTTCTATGAAACGATTTTGATTAAGATATGCTTTGAGATTTGTCACACAAAAATGATTGAACCGTACCAGAAGTGTATCACTTATATGAAAGTTAGGCCTACTAGCAGCATAGCAAGGAGAAACAGAACATTCAAAAGTTAAATATGCAAACAAAATTTCTCTTAGTCAGTTTTGAAACTTTGTAAACGTTCATCATTTCATAGTGTCAGTTATATTGAAAGCTGATACATTCTTAACAAAACATCAAAACCGACAAAAATAAAGCAAGCATTTCAACAGCAATTAAATATACTGGTTCATATATCAGCGCATATTAGATAAGATAATTGAAAGATCTTGCTATAAATTATTTCTTGGTATTATTTACTAGTGTCAGTTTTATTAAGAGTTGATATATTTCTGCTTCTATTGAAAATTCATTTCTTGGCAATTACAAAATCATTAAGTTTAAACAAAGTATTCGTATCTCTTGAAATATCGTTGGGAACATACCCTAACAAACATTGCTGTCAAGATTTTTCAGAGACAAAAGAACACACAGGTAGCTTTGTTCTTTCATTATAGTTCTTCAGTTATAGAAAGATAACATACCAAAGCAAAAGATAAGAGATAAGAGCAATTGCAAATGAAATGTCCTGTTTTAGTTGCTCTCTCGCTCTTCCATTAACTGTAAATGACATTATAAAATGACGTAGATATTAATTCAGATAATCTAAGGATTACACAATAACATCATTTTCGGCAAAGAAATATACAAAGGTAAAATTCTTTTTAAGTTAGATTTTTTTTTTTATTTTCATCCTATAAATTTAGTTTAAGTAGATAAAGAAAATGCAACATAATACTTTTTGTGCATAAGATTAAAAATGTAAATTATCGGTAAAATGTTTGCAAAAAAATCTGATAGGATATTTTTGTTTAATTTCTATGTTTATTTGTTAAAAAAATATTTTCTAATAAAATTTAAATCTTTAGGACTTCTCAAGGTTATCCTCTAAGATTAATGTTTTTCACTTCCTCTCCATTCATAGTTTTCTTTCTCACCGTTCCTCTACTCATCTTCTTTTTTCTTAAAAATCTTCTTTCTTTCATTTACACCTGGGAGGTCATTTGAGTGAATCATCGCCTCCTGTCTGTGTTTGATGATGATTACTTGGCACCCGCTTTTGTCTTTTAAGTCCATTGCCCAAGAGAATGCTTTGTCAACATTTACCTGCTTCTATTCCTCCTTGCCTCAATGCTTATAGAACTTGTAAGTAAAAAGAATAGGTATTTCAAAAAGATCTATAATTAATTGATTAAGGTGTGCCTCGGAAGAAATGCTTGTGTATTTTTTCATTAATTGTCTGTTGGCAATTTTCGTTAACTGCTTAATGAGTTTCTGTCAAAAAAATTCTAATATTGTGGTCTAGGTTTCATAATTTATTTTTAAGCTTAAAATTATTATTTTACTAAATAAACAGGTACTTTAAACAACACGATTTCAAATCAGGTATCTTCTTTAGTCAAATAATAGAACTTGCATTTTCACTTTAAGCATCTCTTCCATACAAAGGGTCAAAACTGTTATCAAAAGTATTAAAAATTAGTAATAAGTTGCTTTCTTTTCATAGTTAATGTCATCCAACTGTCCATTAACAGATGAGGAAGTCATGAACTGTATTTTTACCATAGATAAAAGAAAAATAAACAAACAGTGATTTAAATATAAACTAAATAGAAGTTTGCTCTAATATGTTCACGCTAATCTTTCTTTTAACGTCCTTCCTGTACTTCCATATAATGTTGCATCACAATCCCTGCACTTAAGAAAAATAAAATCTGTAATTAATGCATAATGAACAAAATGTGAATAGTACACAAACTTAATTATTATTACCTTTATAATACTAACCTATTTTATTCTCATTACAGATATTTCTCACTGCCTTGATTTTTGCATACCCAAAGGCAATTTCATAATTCTGTTATAATTTTTCTTAATTTCCTTATTCTTAGTGCTTGACTTTTCTCTGTCTCTAAAAAAAATACATTAATGATTTTAGTTTCAAAATTACTAGGATATTATTTTTTTTCAAAAACTTTCTTCATATTATCAATTTTCTTTTTCCCCAATTTCTTATTTTCAGCACAATCTATTATCCTTCTCAAATAATTTTTTACCACTGCTTCTTAGTATGATGCCCGGTTGCACCATTGAAGTTCAGTAGCTGGACCAAGTTCAAACTGCAAGATGAACGGAGATCATTCTTAAACCTATTGCGCCAACAACGTTTTGTGATAATCTCGGTTCAAAAGCGTCGTCAACTTGAACTGCCGATTTCGGCCGTTCAACGCGCTGAACTCGGTTCAAAACCGCTGTTCGGCGTTCGGCCTTTACTGATATTCGCTTGCGAATTGAGACCAAAGCATGTTTTCTCTCAACTATCAGAAATAACTTTTAAAAATGACAACTTTACATTTATTTAATTCGTTGGACAGTGACTGTGAAGAGGAATTTCAGTTGTTAACAGAGTTGCATCATTTGTAACCAAAAGGCAGACTATTTCGCGATCAGTATATATTAGGGTAATCGTGGAGTTTAGCGTCCCAAATTAAATAACAATAAAAAACCTACAACAGTAAATGACAGTGATAAAATGTGAAATTTCACCCAAGTCTGCACGGATACCTAAGTGTCCCACCCCCCATCGACACCGGACCTTTTTTCTCGGCACCGAAGTTTGCCGCTGTTGGTCCCATCTCTGCCGCCGATGGATCGCCCTGACCCGGAGGAGACCGGCGCAGAACGCCGGACTCCAGAACGCGGTGGCACGAAAACAGAGTTTACGAGTGCCCGTTCTCGGTCGGGGGTGGGACACTTACAGCCAGCCACCCACCAAAGTGTGATGAAATTTCACATTTTAGGACTGTGTGTTATTTACTGTTGTAGGTTTTTTATTGTTATTTAATTTGGGACGCTAAACTCCACGATTACCTACATTAGTAATATTCCGCATCGGTTTTTTTACATTCTAAAACGTGTTATGTACGATTCAATTATATCAATTAAAAGGATTTTTTTTTTTCGTCTCTGTGTAAATAGGGACTCGGCAGAATTCAGTTTTTTAATTCCTGAACTCCATTTTCGTAATGAGATTGTTGACTGCTGAAACAAAGGACAACTATTGAAAACAATCCATTGGGTTGATTTCCCGCAACGAAAGACGAATCTTGTAACCAATCAGGAATCAGCTTTGAACGCATGACGTACTTCCGCCGCCATGAACGCAGATCACAGAACGTCGGTTCAGTTGTGACTGTTGTAGCTTGGTGCAACAAGGCTGAACTTCAATTTGAGGTTCAAGCAGAACTCGGTTCATGGGAACCGTAGTTAAACGCTACTTTGGTGCAACCGGGCATGAATATTGTGTTTAGAATTAAAGTTTAAAACATGGTTACACTTTAAACTTTTCTCATAATGCTCGTAAGATAGCTCATTTCCATCATTTTAAGGATTAAAATGCCTAAAAATGCCAATTTATTATCTTTCTCCTTTTCCATGGTAAATTTCAAATTGCTATGTACCGAATTCACATAATTATAAAATTTATAGAATTGCTTCTCCGTTCCTTCCCATAATAACAATATATCATCAGCGTATCTCATGTATTCATACTATTTCATTTTAAATTCTGTGAAACTCTATCCAATTCACGAATACGTTTCAAATTGTTTCTGAAATGGGACTCCCCATTGGAAAGCTTTTAATTAGTTTTTACAATTTGTTCTTAAAACTAAATAACTATTACTGCAGATCATTCTTAATATTCTTATTGTAGTCTGTTTTTTAATTTTGGAATTATCTAGTATATGTTTGCTTTTTTTCACACATATTCTCTGCAAAGCCTCTTCCACGGGAATATTGTGTACATCTGGAGAATATAACTTTATTCTCTTTTCTTTTCTTTTTCACTTTTAATCTTTTATGTCGTAATCTCTAGGATCACCCAAGGCTTGTACAACGGCATTTTCTTTAAAATCCGATTAACAAATCTGCCCAAGGGTTGGAGATCCGAAACAATTGATGACCGCTCTCAAGAGGATTGTCTGTCTTATGCGTTTTAGGTCGGGGTTCAGAAACTGGCGTCTCTTGTCATTTTCTTATTGGAAAAAATTAACTACTTTCTTTCTTTTCAGGTACTTGGTCTATCCTTTTTTTCTATTTCCATTATTAGTTTTACTTTGTTGTAGCCACTATTTTGAAGTCTAATCCTTTATTAAGTGATATTACTTTATGTGTGCTTCAATTGGTTTTACTCAGATTTACTACTTAGCTAGAGTCTTTATAAAACTTCTCTAATCTTCTTTCATTTTCAATTTTTATTCTTTCTTTTAATCTTCTTCTTTACTTTCTTCAAATTCTCATTGTATCTTCTACATTCCATAATTCTTCATAATTTCCTCGTTCATGTCTGTAGGAAAAATTTCTCATTTCTTCATTAATCATTAGTTCTTTACTTTGTAGCCCTTGTATTTTCCTTTTCACAACCCTTAACTGATTATTTAATAATTTCCATTGCATTTCCAATATTATCTTTTGAGATCCTTCATTTTATTTATTATTGTTTATTATTGACGGGATCTTTTCATGTTTAGCGGTTTCGGTATGATCTGAGAATATCGGTATGATCTAAGTTTTACGTGATCATACCGAATCCTTTAAACATAAAAAAGATCTCTTTAATAATAATAAACAATGAAGGATCTCAAAAGATAATATTGGAAACGCAATAGAAATTATTAAAATATCAGTTAAGGATCGTGAAAAGGAAAATACAAAGGCTACAAAGTAAAGAACTAAGGATTAGTAAAGGATTGAGAAATCTTCTTTTTAAAGACATGTACGAGAAAATTATAAAGATGGAATCTTGAACATATAATGAGAAATTGAAGAATTAGATAGTAAGAAAAGAATAAAATTAAAAGAAAGAATAAAAATTGAAACTGTAAGAAGATTAGAGACGTTTTATAAAGACTCTAGCTACATAGTAAATTTCAGTAAAACAAAGTTAAATACAAGTTTATATTTCATTCCTTCATCAACAACTAATTCTACCATAACAAGAACATTGGAAATTTTTCTTTTGCTTCAACATTTCAATTTTTTTTAGTTTTACATTTTTTTTAATGTTTAGATAACAATTTCTTAAACATCTCTCTTTAACATATCTCTTCAATGTTCAAGAATTAGAACTTTTCTTTCATGGTTTCAGTAAATCAAATATTATTGAAATTCCAGTCAATGTTTAGAGCATACTTGCATTGTTAGAATTTTCTTGCTTAGAAATATCACCTGAATCTAATTTGCAATAATTGTTACTTAGCAAGCGATAAGTTTGAAAAGGCTCCTAAGAAATTTTCAAAAAGCATAAATTTCATTAAAGAAGGGTAAGGATAATATTAGTATTACTACATAGTAAATTCTATAATACTTTTTATGAAATAAAACATAGTTTTATTACTTAGAAATGTTGAAAACGAAAGGAATTCATTACAGTACTTGCAAGTATGACTATGCAATTGTTTTACGATAAAATTAAACGCAGAAGGCTAGTTTCGTTAGACAAGAGAAAAACCAATAAGGATATCTTTTGCTGACAAATTACAGGATCTAATACTTGGCCACTCCGGAAAGAAACATGGCACCCTAAAATCCGGTCAGAAGAGCCCAGGTTTTATGTTGCTGACGTTCTGATATTTCTTTATTTTGCTTAAAGCAATTTCCGTAGAAGAGTATTCTTCAGTTCAATATCAAGTTGTAAAAATACAAAATAAGAAAATGACGCAGCCAACAGCTGCAAATTTTTATTTTTTATAATATTATTCTGATAAGGAGTTCTCTAATAATATTGAATATTTTGATTACAGTATAAACTTGAGAGGAAATGAACATTTAGATTAACTTTGCTTTTATGGTTCAGGCAAATTAGTTGCATAACTCTATTAAAAAAGGAAAGAATTACCATATTAAAGTAAAAAGTTATTCAACTTTAATTTGATGACTAAATTTTAATACAAAAGAAGACATCCCAAAAAAAATTATATTTAAAGTAAATTAAAATTTAGCTTCAGGGAGGAATTAGATTAAAATTTAACAACAGTTTTGATTAACTTATTAAGAAAGAAATTGAAAATCTACTTGCCAATATGTAGAGGAAGATTTTAGACCATGCAGTCATTTTTTTTTAAGATAAGAAATAATAGATTTATATAACATAATATTAAATAAATTATCACCGCTGGCTGATTACATTAAGTAGCTAAGCAAAGTTAAAGAGATTGAAACAGATTAAACAGGTGATTTTTATTTAAAGTTCAAATTGATGATAAAAAATTTTCACAGCCATTCGGAACAATTTCAAGAAAAATAAATGGGTTTGAATATAGCGGAGAGCGTTGTGCCAAGATCATAGTTTACCAAGACCATAGTTTTCGAATATCTAGGACAAGCTGGGATCTAGTGATCTCTCTAGGTCCTTCAATGTTCATCTTAGTAGCTACTTGACCACTACTCTGCGTTTGGGCGTGTTTGCATAAGGATTACATATGCTTGAGAAAAAAATTATTTTTAGGAGTTAACAGTAAAATGTTTCGCCCCGATCGAATTTTCTATCAACTTCCACACAAAGATTGTTGACTGTATATTCGTTGGAATCCCATTGTTTGAGGAGTATAATAATGATGAACTTCGTAATTTGGTTGTATGGGTAGCATGCAGGCAGCCATATTTGTTGAAGTTTAGACACTCGTGCACCTGGGCCACAACTGGGCCTTATATCTTGTGCCAGTGGTTCATGATACAAAAGGTTACAATAGATTTTGTCTTTCAGTGGCTGATATCAGGAACACAACAATGCCTAGTAGCGAAACTGGGAAGAAAAGTGAAGCTGTAGACTACAATGCATTAAAAATAGTTTTGAGGCGAGTCATTCCGATGACCGAGACAAAAATATTTCCTACAGAGAAAAATGTGAATCATTAGGTATGAATTGGTAATGTAGGCCTAATAATTGTCTTATTTCCATTTAATCTTCCCGTTTAAGTGCGGTTCAAGGTATAGGATGGTTTTTCCCGAGGTACACGAGCAATTTGTACTTTTGTCCACTAAGCAGCATAAAAAAATTGTTGAGCTGAGTTAATGGGTTATTTCCAAAGTAAATATGTAAAAAAAGTATCAAAAATTAATTAAGGCTAAAAAAACCCCGCAAAAATGCTATTAAGACTGAAATTAACGATAAAACGATAAATTACGATAAAAATAGTGGGCAAAGATACAACACTCTCTCCTATACCAAGATTCCATTAAATGTTACAACAATAATTCCATCCATCCATCCATAGTATTCTGTCCGGAGACAGGTCCAATTCTATGGAATTCGCATGGAATTCCCAGAAATGCCTGGGAAAAGATACTGGGGTGGTTTCCTGTTGCGTGCCCCAGGACGCCATTAAGGAATGACGTCAGACCGAAGAGAAAGCGAAGAAGAGGCGAAAAACACAGGAAAGGAAATTGAAACAGCCAAGCCACTGCCGGGATTCGAACCCAGGTACTGGCGCACTGGCCATAACGGCAGACCTTTATAATATAACTGTAAATATAACATATGTTGGTGGAAGAAACACTTATATTGAAAAGGTGATTCACCTTTTAATATTAATACAAACTAACTCGTTTCTTGATAAGAAAATTTCTGTTAATTTCTCAACTTTATTAAAAACTACTCTATGTTTCAATATAAGAACTTCATTTATTGTAATCTATTAAATGTTTAACTTAACTAAAGTGCGATGCCGTACTTTATACCTATATTTCAATAAACCATTGTAGTTCTCAAGAAGCATCTTCAAATTTTTTCTATTTGAAATTTTAATTTTTTTTTTTATAAAAACTTAACTGTTACATAAAAATGCTGTATCTCAGAGTGATGACACAGCTTATTTCTAGGGGAGTAATTGTATTTGAAAATTGTTAGTATTGCAAGAAAAGGCTTAAGACTTTAAAAAAAAACTTGCAATTAAAGCACATTAAATGTGAATGAATTTGCTGAAAAGAGTGATTGTTCTTGGAGATCAAGAAATTCTACGCTGCTTCACCACTATCTTCCTAATGTTAGTAGAGTTCTGGAATCGAAGTTTTCAATTGCATTGAAGATATTTCGAAGTTTGTTAAATGTTCTAAATGACTTCAAGTTACGTAACGATTCATTGTACTAAGAAACACACAAAACATTTGGTCTCCAAGACTTATATACAAGTTACTTAAGAATAGAACTTGAAGGGAGCAGTGGGTAATTTGTCCGTTGGAATCGAGGTTTTCTCGCTTTAATTTGATTATTCTAATTAGAAATTCAAACTAACTCCACTGTGAGCTCATTAACAAACTCCACTTTCAGTGATGTCTAATTTACGTTACAAATTAAAAGCGATATTTTAGGAGATTTTTTCTTTTTCCACCGCCTACGTTTCGAGGGCAATTGAGTCAAACAGTCGTTTATAATTAAGCCTAATTGAGCTTGAGATTAACTACGAATAAATTATGAAATTTTGAATTAAAGAACTAAAATATACAAAAAATATTGTTTTAACGTTATATTGAACTTATTATTTTATTAGTAATTAAGTATTTTAATCTCCTCTATTTTGATTTAATCATTAATATTTTTGTGTTTTGATGGTCATGTATTGGATGATGTGACGGTTTCTAGAGAAAAAAAAAATGGGACGATGTTTTGAAGTTTTGATTAAAGTGACTACAACGTCAGAACAATCACATCCATTCTGTGTTTTTCAGTAAACTTTTTTCAGCTGCTAATGATTAATTAAATTGCTTTGCCACATATTATGTTGGGATCTAAATTCCACATGGTATCTAAAATTTAAATTTTGAGTTGTGAGCTTTCAGAATGAATTATCTGTCTTGACAAAAAAAAACAAAAAAAAAGACTAGCGTTGTTCTTTATAAAGATAGGAATCTCTGAATTAGTTTTCCAGATCTTTCTGTGTGTAACGTTATACTCTCCTCCTGTGTTTAGAAAATAATTTTAATATCCAGAGAAAACAGAAATAATTTCTTCAAAGAAACGTTAAAATACTGATCGAAAAAAAAAACCACAAAAAAACCTCCGACGCTTAAGGTCATATGCTAAATTATGTTAGAATTTTCAGTAACAACGTGACTTATAATCAAACCTTCCAATAAAAAAATTAATTTATGATCCTAGCAAAGCGTTCATTTTAGTTTCCTATCAGTCATATATATATACTCTAGAGTAGCAAACTACTCTATTTTACTCTAGACGGGCAAATATTCTAGACTAAAAGCTGTCGTAATGTTATCCTGTCATTCTTGACAGGGCGTACATACTAGTGGTATATCAATAAAGAATCAAGATCTTTTCGAATAATAAACTTTTATTATTGTTCTTTTTTATACAAACGCAAATTCTTTAGATTACTTTAGAATTAGCTTGATGGAAAAAAAAATGAAATAGCAAAAAACACAAAACAGTAAAAGTCAAGTAAATATTATAAAATTATATAAAATAATTATGAAACAATACAAGAAAAGAATGAAAAGCTTTAGTTCACAGATGCGGACGACTGTAATAAATAGGGCATTGTGGAAATGAAAAAGCCAGTGAAAATGAAGACTGACAAGCTTTGTCTTTAAGTTTGGTACTTTTCATGGAATTTTCGTTTGCTAAGAGAGAACTAGAACTAATTTACTGGGCATCAGTTTGAAGAATTGTGCATAATGAACAAAAATGAAATATTGTTTTTCTGTACAACCTTCTACACTAGAAATTCGTTATGAAGAGTGGATAAATAAAAGTAAATAATTCCCATAATCTTGTAAAATAAATTTACAACAGAGTGTTTATTACTTAAAATATATTTTAATACTTTGATGAGAACTACGATGAGTATTTATAAAAAATACGGCGAGTCATCTATTAAATTCTGGCCCAAAAATTATAAATACTTTTAAGTAAATTTCTACTTACAAATTTACATGAAGCAAATTTACATCACTGTTCCCTTATAAACGGAAACAACGTAAATCATAATTTCGAATATATTACGGCATCTTGCGGTCTTTTGGCAATCCACGTTTGATGCCATTATGTAGAAGCGAAAATGAGAATTGTGTAGAGGTAGATCACATTTTAACCTTCACCTCTCCAGGTTTAAGTTCTGTCAAGAACTTAATTCTGTCATCTGTTCAAATCCCAAAAAACCGTGGCTGTTTGCAAGTCGTTGCTTATCATTTCGTTACCTTGTACTGCATTGTATTTCTTACATATCAACCACCAACAATCGGCGCCAAACACAAACACAATAAATCAGTCGGGACTTGAGACAATTGTTGTAAGAATTGACTTATACACTTGAAAAATAATAATATTCACGTTACTCTTACAGAATTTATTCACAGTATCAGCTTAAGTAATTGCCTAATATAATTGTTTAACAAATAGGAAAAAGATAACTGAACTTTACAGTAGAAGTAAGGGGACATTTACTTTCTTAATTTATATTTATGTCAGAAATACAAGTCAGGAATCTCCATCTGTCATGATCATTGAAACATTCAGTTACTTTCATTAGCATAGAAAATTACGTTGAATAATTTCTGAAACTATTCCAGTGCCTGTCCCACGCCAGGAGAAAAAGAAGGAGATGGAAAAGTAACACCTCGTTTAAAAACCTGGTCTCATCTGATTCCGGCTGCAAGTACCCAGTTAGAATTCCTGCGTAGGGTTACAGGAAGAAGATCGGAAGAAGAAGATAGGAACCGAAGATCGTTCACAAGAGAGGACTGAGCTCTTCATTCCTATGAAATTAATCAGTGTTAGGAAAACCTAATAGAAAATCTAGCGAGTAAGACCATACGATGATAGTCTCATCATATAATAGATTAATAGCTTCTTCAAGGGAAACTTTAATTACTTATTTTCTCCAAAACTGTAGAAACCGGACTGATTTTATTTGGGAGCTCGCAAGAAACGAGAAAAACGGATCGGAATTGCGGAAACATTAAAAATTGCTATTGGAATTTCGTGATCTATCACATAGAAAAGTTGAACTTCAAGAAGAATTAAAGAATCGAAATATTCATGTGACCGTAATAGTGGAAACAAATACAATACTTTTTGTGGTGTACCTCAGGAAAAAAGAATAAGAGCAGGTGTTGTCGTTTTGATAAAAGAAAAACTTCATATTCATTTGTAACAAAAAGGATTCTCACCATTCGATTATAAATAACCCCAGTTACTTGACCAAAATAGGCTTATAAGCATTAGAAGAAGACAGAAAAGAAGATTGCTTATTATTTTACGTATATCTTCTAAACAGTATCGACAAAATGAATAAAAACGATTACTTAATCATTTCTGGAGATGTAAATGCTACAGTCGGTAAAAATCACTGGAAGTTAAGGAGAAATTACCTTAAACAATAATGGACAAAGACTTACTGAATTTACATTTCAAAATGAATTATGTATCAGGAATACCGTCTTTAAGCATAAAGAGATTCAAAATTATACCTGGAAAGCCAGAGGTTATGTTCAATTGTCATCGGAAATAGGAAAACTTGGCCTCTTTTACAAATATGTAAGTACAAGTATACAAGTGTAAGAGTATATAAAGGAGCAGATATGTCAACTGATCATTTTTTACTATCTGGAATAACCATGCTCACGAGATGGAAGAAACATATAAAGAAAACAAAAAATGAACGAAATAGTTTTAAAGTTTATTTGCTGAGAGATGAAGTTCACCATTTTTATACCAGAGAAGACCATTACATAAATATGGTTTCTCCTACCTCAAAAATAAATCAAGAATGGAATAACATTAAAAGAGTTTTAATAAAATCAGCTGAAGAAGCATAAGGTACAAGAAAAAGAAGATATAATAACAGAGGACAGAAAATTTGAATGAGAGATAAAATCATTAAGAGAAAGTGAGAAAGAATTATATCAGTGATATATAAGTTTCCCAAGTATTTCAGTTAATAGCAGAATATAAAAAAAAGCCAGTAACGGTAAAGAGAACCGCTGGAATATTTGGGAAAGATATATAATTGAACTTAAACATGACGTTCATGGAAGATAGGATAAGAAATATAAGATAATAAAAGAACAACAAACAGGAGAAAGATTCACTTTGTTTAAATCCCAAATCAGAGACAGAATGGTTCGAATCTTTTAAGAATCCTTGAACAAATAATGAAGACCTTCCAACAATGATTAAACATATTTAAGATGCTGTAGATTTAGAGGAAGCTCTCCTTCACAGTAAGAATAAGAAAAGCTCTTGTGATGGAATAGAGTTAAAAATTTGCTTTTCTTTAACTCTCAAGCAATTCTTGATTCATCAATGCCTGTTGGTGTAATAGATGCAATCCTGAAAAATGGAATATGACTGAGGTATTACTATCTTCAAGACAGATGATACAACAAATTGTCAAATCGATCAAATATAAATATAAATAAATTTTATGTGTGATTATTAGATTAAAATATTAATTTTAAGGTCAACACACTTACTAGATTAAAAACATTTATACAAGTTAAAAATATACTAAATACGACCGGTTTCGCCTCTGAACGAGGCTTTGACAAGTGACATGAAATTGAAAAGATGGACATGGATTATAAGTAATGTGACAGAAGTAAGTCAATGTGAAAGAAGAAGGTCTTCTGATTATCTGTCATCTGGTGGCAGGTGAAGTAAACAGTATATCTTAACTTACAATACAATATTACATTCAAACGTTGGATTTGCTGAAAGAAAATAGTGAAAGTGACTACAATGGATAAAATCATTGATAAAATCATAAAGATCTTTAAATAAAAAGAATTAAGAACTCATTTTACAAGATTTCTAGAATTCAATACGGTAGGATTTAATTTACATTTGAATTATAAATAAGTCATCTTTACTGTAATTTAGAAAATAATATCTACTTCAAT
>JAFIDM010002131.1:67326936-67393520 GCA_023159025.1 Thereuonema tuberculata | reverse complement strand
AAATAAGTCATCTTTACTGTAATTTAGAAAATAATATCTACTTCAATATATTTCCCCCAAGTAACTGTGAAATAAGTCATCTTTACTGTAATTTAGAAAATAATATCTACTTCAATATAGTTCCCCAAGTAACTGTGAATGGAATTAGCAATTGATCAGCGTTAGTAATTAGTTGTTCACACGCCATAGTTCCTAAGGCTATCCAACTAGTTACTATCTGCAGTTGAGGCAATATTCTCTTATTCAAAACAAATGTAGAATGCATTAATTGATCAGCAAACAGAAAATACTTAAAACCACTGTTAACTTTAACACTATTAACTTTTAAGTTTTAAACTTGCAGAACTAGCGTAAAGCTTTTCCTAGAAATACAGAAAAAAAATACAAACTTACTATAACTTTTAATTATTAATGAATATTTTTTTTGTTAATGAATTTTTTGTCCCTCATGTCTGTATTAACATTCATTTACACATTTCCAAAAATGTTGTAGTAATTTAGTTGTTAGGATATGTTTTGATTTAAATCTTTAACAGATAAATGTTTTATTTAGAGAATAAAAAAATCTCAAATCGAGAATTTTTAAAAGCATTAATTGGCTTATTTTAGTTGTTGGACTGAATTATTCACAGCTAATAGGTTGAGAATTTCGGTATATTGCGCAAACAACTTTTTAAAAAAATACAAAGTTGTACAAATTTTGTTTTAAGAATTGAAAATTGATTTTGATAACGATTTATATTGAAATTAAAAAAAAATTAAGTAAAGACTTGACGTCATTATCACTCTTTACTGTGCTCTGCAAATATTTAATTCATTAGCATCAGAATTGCTGATCCGTCAATCCTGCCTTAACCCCCCATGAAAGGGATCAACATTGAAATAAACCTATTTGTCAAATACAATATTAAATACAGTATTTCGAATGTAAGAATTTCAACAAAACTGATTGAAACTTATGTTTGAAATAAATCTAGTAATTTGAATTGTTTTGTTTCCACCGAGAATGAAATTATTTCCTTGGCAATCTGTAGATAAAGGAAATGCCATTTATTTACTATTCAATATGTTTTTAAAAATTTGAAATTTAAAAAAAAGAAAACAAAATCAAATTTCCTTTAACATACGTAGTGATATTACCAAAAATGAATTTCTCATCTTTGCTTTTATGTGGAGTGTTTTAAAACTATTTAGGGAGCCTTAAGATGAACCTTTTCCGTATCTTCGCTAACGGCAACCTTGGTGCTAGAGGGCGCTATTGCCCTGGCCACCAAGATTGCACAATTTAACATATATCGATTGCTTCCTAAGAGAACACATGAAGAACTTCGTATACCAGACTTCCGTCGATTCACATAAGACCTTGCGAGAAGAATCGCTGTCGCCACTGCAACTGTTCGCGACATGCCAGGAATCTCAAATAACGTACGGCAATCAATGCTACGACGCTGTCAAACGGCTGCAACTTTGAACACCTTCTTTGAATAAACTCGTTTCCATTCATTTAGGCTTGTCTTGATATTCCATACCTCCTCTTTAGCCGATTGCAGCGCCGCTAAGTAGCGCCTTCTAGCACCGAAGGTTGCCGTCAGCGAACATACATTCATACACGAAAAAGATTTGTCGTGTTGCTCCCTATCTCCAATTAAAATTTGTACATTAAGTTTGATACACCCTGTATCAAACAGAAATTGGACAGAAAGACTCAGAACTCTGGACTATTAATTATTTGCATTTTAACACTTAACTTCAATTATAAAAAAAAAATATCTCTTAATAAAATCTTGTGTTATATACTATTTCTTGCAACTAAAATGCATCAATTTAAATTACCAATGACAATGTAAACGACGTGAACAGAAATTGGAATTTTAACCCTAATCTTTGTCGAAATCTGCAATTGTTGCTAATTCCATTTTTGAGATTTTGTTTCTAGAATCTTATGTATCCCTAACCTTTCCTCTCCAATCTTTCTTTTGAAGTTTTGGTTGTTTTGTATTTTATTTGATATTCCCATAGGTTTTTTTTTCTATATACTGTATATTCATCGGATTTAATATCCAAAGCTGTTTCTTGAGAGCAATTGTTTGGAATGTGAATAATTAAGATGTCCTATTTATCTGCAACTGAATGGACCAGAATAGACTACCCATTGTTTTGGTTGTTTTGCTGTTCAAATAGCTAATAGGTCAATTTACTGCCTTAGCTCCTGGTGAATGATTGCACCATCTTCCCAATATTGCTCTTAATGCTGTAGAACCCGATATCCTTGAGTGACGTCATCGCTCACAAATTTTCCAGTGGGCATCCAGTTTATTGGTCTTTCTCCAGGAGCAGAGAGGCATCACTCGGGAACACTAAGGCTTCTCAGTACAATGGATCCTTTTATTAAATCCGTCTATTGCTGTCCACAGTAGCGTGCCGGGGGTGAGGGATTTAAGAGGTACACACAATCCTTTCCTTCAAAAAGAAGAAAGCATTGGAACTTTAATTCAAGATCACCTTAAGGAAGTTTACATTTCTTTGGAATATTTGAAAATACTTTTTATTTGTTTTTGCTTACAAGAAATTTGTAGCTGACCTATTTTGAAATCATCAATCTCCATTGAATATGTTTTCTCAGCATCCAGATACTAACTCATTTTGAAAATGTAATTTAATATGTAAGAAGGTTTAACGTGCATCAAACGTAACATGAAAAACGGAAAAAAATACGAATTTGTGCATTTCTGAAATGTAATTTACTTTGAAAAATCACTATAAAAGTGTAAATTTGAACTTGTGAAAATTTTCTTTTAAAGAACAAAGTTAATGAAAAAACCTTCTCTTTAAATTTTAGTAGATAATTATTTTTTCTTAATTGATATATTTTGGTGAAACTTCTTTAACAAAGAAAGCTATTTGATAAATTTATTATACAATGAGTACTGATCAACAAATTCTTTCAGAAGAAAAATAACAGAGTTCATAAGGACTATGGAAAACAAAGTCACGGTCAGAAACTGAAAATTTAACCATGAACGGAAAGAAAAACACTTCTGATCTCCACAAGTAACTTTCGTGATCTAGTATTTGATATAGATGAAGCAAAAACGAAAAAGGTTATCAAGGTATTCAGGAACCAACGAAGGTATTATTTGGAATGTCATTTTCTAACAGTTACTTAAAATCAACTGAATATTAGGAATGTAGACTAATTGGATATTGTGTAAATAAATAAAAAGTATTACGAAAAAGAGGAAAGTTCTCACTACTTTTGCATCGATTGCAACTTCCACCATCTGTCCATGTTATGGCTGTAAATAGAGCTTACGGCGTTTTCAACGCCCACTCCAGCTTCTCTTCATTGTCCTTCTTTGTTTATTTTTAAATAAAAGGAAGTTCAAACAGAACTAAATTAAAACACGCCGAACAAAAAGGAGGATAGTCAAGCACAGATTAAAATAAGATACGCTTCTAAATCGTATTCTACAAAACCATTTCCCAAACTTTTATTCCTTATAACCGGTTTTAGGTATTCGATCACTTATAATAATGATCTATCGAACGGTTAACAAACTAAAATTACTTAGTTTCAAAATCATGAAACCTCATTGTTCAATTAAACTCGATAAACAAAATGTCAATTTCAATTTCATCTCCTGGGATCGAATTGACTAAATTTTGTGGTTGATCAAGGGAAAGGATCAGAGTTGGTTTTAGTTCAGTAAGTTTGAATATGGGATGTATATTTGAAGAATAACCAAAATTGAAAGCATTGCCATCTTCGCTACTCTTGAATCTTTTGATTAGAAAGACTACGAAGAAATCCAATTTTTTTTAGAAATAAAGGTGTAGTATAAAGACTCGAATACACAACACAGGAAATAAGGAAACAATTCAGACTAGTTCAGAATACGAATCACCCAAGTCAGTAATCGTACAATTAGCCAGGGGAAGATAATCTCTCTTAGTTGGTGAGGGAAGTTTTAGTTCCTTAAGGCGGAATTCGATTGCTTCTAAAAGAAGTAATAATATAATTTAAAAAGAAACTATGTTGCTTCCTTCACGTTGATATTCCTGGTGTATTAAATATATAATTAAATAATAACTTAATAGTAGTTTCTGAAAAAAAAGAAAAGAATTTTTTTGGTAAAAATATGTAAAGTCATGAAAATCTTCAAATTATACATGCAACAGGAAAAGCTACTGAAAGCAGGAACAGGATTTTAATACAGACTCTTGGGAAAGTCTTTTAACCCTTCCAGTATTATCAACTTGAATCAATGAAAACTAATTTCGCAAAATGCTTTAATAAATTAAAGGGATTGATAATTGCATTTCTCATTTTGTTCCAGTAAAAACTAAAGCTATTAATCTTTCTCTAACATTAATAAGATTCCTGAGATTACGTTTACCATTTCTTTCACGTATCATTAGGCGATTCCATTCTTCTTGTAACATTGGACATCTTGATTAATGTTGAAGTGTTTAATTTTGTTGTCGTCAGATGAGATACAACACAACCCACTGTGTGAAACAAGCGTTTCTACTTCAAGAAGAAGAAGAGCAGAGATCCACGTGTCGTTCAACATGAAATACAATCATTCTCTAAGTATTATGAAGTAAAAGTAAACATTAAAAGAAATTACCAAACACTAGATTTAATCAAGTGATAAATAAGTGAAATTAGATTATTCTGATAGGTAAAGACATCAAAGAAAAGATTTATTTTGTGTGGATTTTATGTTTCTTTACTATGTATTGCTACGCAAGTTTATACTTTACGATTATGATTATGCCTTTTTTACAATTAATCTTTTGTAAGCTAGGCGTAATGTTAGTGGATATAAATGATAACCTTTCTATTATTCTTTGTTTTTTAATGTTTTTTTTTTGTATGAATGGTCATTGTTTTATTATTTTTTGTTTTTGTTTTTTGATTTCATTGAGCTATAGATACTGGGCGAATCCAACTGATGAGGCTTTGGAAACCCGAAACACTGTCTTCCAGGTACCAATTTTCCCAAAAAAGCTCAGTGAATCTTTATTTTGTCTGCGTTTTATGTTTTTTTGTTATAAATAGAGAATTTTTAAGCAAATAAGAATTTGGAAAGCAATGTCGAGTTTCTCTTTTATTTTCAATTTTTAGAGCAGCTTTAAAATATGAACTGAAAACTAAATGAAAATATCATAGCAAGGATATATCAAATTATAACCAATAAACACTACACATTTTTAAAAGTCTAACATGTCTACATACTTATGTATGTATTTATAATATAGTTTACTATATACTTTATTAATGATATACAGATAGGTGCAACTCCATCCGCTGCACAATAAATGGAATACAAAATTCCATTATGAAATATAAAATTCTGAAGTTTAAGTATACACTACGTATACTCTCACATATCCTTCGTGTAGTGGGGATTGAATAGCCCTGAGGGATCCATTTTTAGGGCTACTGAGAGACGAAACAACTGAGCTCATATTTTAATTTCGACCATAAATAAGCATCGTATCAAATTTTAAATCATTCCAGTCTTTTCAACGAGAGATTTCACGGGGTCAGTTTTGAGAGGAGTGGAAGTCAAAATAAAAGTGCATATCTTTCAAACAAGTAAACATAAAATTGGTAATCACAATAATATTTTTTTTATTAAAGACCTAATGATTTTAATGATTGGAAAAAAAGATTGAATCTAGATGAAAAACCATCAAAACAAATATAACAAATTCCTAATTTGCATTAAAGGAAATAAAAACTAAATTAAAATACCTTATGTCTTATAAAGAGAAAAATAAGGTTAAAAAGACGAAACAGGAATATATTTATAAGAAGAAGAAAACAAAAAACAGAAAAAAAAACAGCAATTAAAAAAATTAAAAATAAAATAAAGTAAACAAGTAAAAAGTATGTAATCAAACTAATAATTATCAATACGTTAGTAATAAAAAATAACTTAATTATTTCTTTCACATAATGAGATAGACGATTTTCAACTAAGAACTAAAGTGACATAATTCTTTAAAAGAATTCTTCTTTTCCGTTAAGAGAATGCTACCAAACTGAAAGGAGAGCAAAAATGATAATATATGTTTGATTGATTGTGGGTTTATCGTCTACATAAACTGTTATGTTTGGAACTGAAAGTGTCTTCAACAAGTAAGATATTCTTACTTAAAATATTCTGTTCACAGAAAATGGTAATAAATATTTCGTGTGGAGAAAAAGCCAAGGACTTGATTTACACAAATTCCCATACGCTCCATCTTTTTTCTTCTATAAATCTGTTTATCCTTATCTCTTTAATCCGTTTTCTTGCAAATGAATGTTGCTGAAGGTGTTGCAATATACTGTAGAACTTATTAACTAACAAAAAAAAAAATAAGAACGGAATATGTTTTGTATCATTTCTGTAGACAATTCCGGAAAAATTTAATTGCCTTTTTTATTTACTTTCACTTCAATCTTATTGAGTCTGACACCTGCGCCTCCCCCTTATTAATCATAAATATCCGTTTGGTCTAAGATACTTTATAACTCCTGTAATATTTCTTAAGTATGGTAGAGAACTAGGGAACTGTTAGGTCTTGTTTGGTGGAAAAGCAATCAGGTAAAATATCATCAACATCTGCTAGACCCCATCCTAAATAAGGATGTCTTACTACTTAACAATAGGCATAGAGATTGCAAAATTCCAAGAAAAATGAAAAATGAATTTAGATTAAATATGGATTTACAAATTTTGTTGTCTTCCGAAGACTGATCGTAAAACCACTTGATGTAAGTTGAGGCATTCTGATAGTCCAATGTAAGTGCTGTTAAAGTTTCCCCGTGGGTTCATAGAAGAACTTGTTATCTGTGTAATGACGCTACCTTAACTCGATCTCTTTGAGGGCGAACTGATCTTGTGAGTTCACATCCGATGGAGTGAGGAAATATATCGGCTGAATTGACCTTTACGTCTCTGAGAAACGTATTTCTGCGCATGTAGCTGTTTTATGGCAGCCTGGGGAGCTTTCGGAGACGAGGCGTGGGACAGCATTGGAAGAGGAGTAACACCATGTCAACGGGTGGCAAGTCGATAGCAGATAACATGTCGGCTAGTTTCGAATTCAGTTCATCTATGTACAGTAAATTTCGTTTCTGCAATGTTAGTGAGCTTCTTCAGTATTAAAAAGAAGAGTAAAATCTCTTCATCGAATTCAGATTCAGTTTCAGCCTTTCGAAGAAGTTCGAGTTCTTGACAAACGTCTATAAGTAATTTCGAAAACTTATGAAAAGTTCAAACTCCATGATTAAATTTTTCATTTAGAATTTCCAGTATTTTAAATTAAAGCATATAGTAACTAAATCACTGCTCTACAATGAACTACTGTTATTAAAACTATAAATCATTTTGCTTTACAAAATCTTATGACGAAATATTAGAAAAGTATCCTATTTGGAATGTGTTCGTAAGGAAAATAAATTGTATTTCTTAATCATTAAACATTGAGTAAGAAAGAAAGTAGCTACCAAGATGTATTAAAATTTAATACTCACATATAAATAATTTATAATTATTGCTTTCCTAAGGAAGTGAACAGAAATAAAATTTATCAAACTATCTTTATTTATTACGAAGTTTATTAACGTGATAAATTTTGCACATTAGATATATTTTAAAGATTAAAGAAATAAATGAAATTATTCATAGATTCAATAAGTAGGATCAAGTTTTTATTTATTGAAATTAATCATTAGTAAATTTCATTTGCATTTCATTCATTTTGAATGAATCTTGAACTGTCAAGATTTTCAATCTTGAACTGTGTTGAATCGTAAAATCCTAAACCCACACTAAATGGATAATCCAAAATTTTATTTTTAATTAATAAATTATTAATTAAAAATAAAATTTTGGATTATTTAATAAATTTACATTTTTCTAAAACAATCGCTAATAAAATAATTGCCTTGTTTCTTTAGTCTGCTTTGGGAAGAGACGGAAAGATTCCCAAATTTATATAAGGTTACGCTCCATTCTGTTAGCATATGGTTATATACATTTTTTTTCCTTTTTCTTATATTATTTACGAATAAATATAACTATAACTTCTGTAATTTACTTCAACTATTTCATTATTATTATTATTATTATTATTATTATTATTATTATTATTTCTGGCTTTTTTTACTTCTTAATAGGATTTCTTTGGAAAATACAATCGGTTTTCAGTCAGAAAAGTTAACTTTTTTATGAATCATGAATTTCTGGAAATCTAGCAAATACCTTACAAAATGTTTTAGTTGATTCAATTCCTTTTCACATTAGTTTCATGGACGTAACATCCCTTGTTCCAATCGAATTCACGACTGACCAATTCTCGAGTTAAAAGTCTGCAAATATTTCTTCGTTTCCTAATCACTAGTTTCCTAATTTTCTCGATCCTGTGTACGATTGATAATTGAGACTTATTTAAGTCAACGTTGACGAGAGAAATTGCGAGAATGAGTTTGGCTTTTGTGTTTTATTGACAGCTGAGAGTGTTTCTTAGCAATTCAGCAGCTGCTCACTTGTACACATCCAAAAGAATTCTTTCTCTTTTGTGGTTTTTCCTTTCAGTGACTTCCTTCCAACGAAATAAAAAACAAATGAAAAGTTTCTCTCGAAGTTAAGAAAGAAGTAAACAGAGACAAAATTAAGGATTGCCAAAAATTAAAAATTCTGGTAATAATGCTGATTTTAAATTCATTTGATAACTTTTGACTTGACATATTTTTTTCAATTTGCTTTTGCTTATTTTTCAATTTTTAACTTTGGCTGTTATTGCGTTTTGTTGATAAAAGATCTAACATGAATTAATTCTGAAATACTTAAAATAAATATAAATAACTCATCTCAGCCTTTTGAGATTAAAAATTATTTTTATTTTAATGACGCCAATTCTCTTATTCACACCAAGAATTATTGCGTTGATTTGTTAAGCTTTTATCACAACAATTTATGATCACTGGATAACCATTCAGGTACGTTATGCCGTTAGTGCTTATGATAAATTTGCTATTATCTTCATCTAACTTGAAAATTAAATTAGGTAAACTCCTTAGGTTTAACAAAATTACTCTGTAACCTCTCATTAAAGAAATTCATTAAGTCTTCTTTTTATTATTAACAACGTTTTTATTAGCTCGCTTTCTTCTTTGTCTGTTTGTTCGGTACAAATTTTGCATTTGATTTTAAACTAACTTCCCGTTGAGCTAGCGACTTGAAACTTTAAACATAGCTCAGAAATGGATGACAATGTAATATTAATTCGCTTGCTTGTCTGTCTGTTCATTAGGGAACCCTAATTCTTCGGATAAAAGGTCGGTGCCGCACGGAGCATCTGCTATCAGTGTTTCTGCAAATGGTCGCATGGCGCTGAGTTGCCGTGCATTGCAAGGCAGCGCCTTTTTTTTTTTCTTTTAACATTAACACGTTCTTTATCGTGTTTAAATTTAAATTCGTGTTAAATGATTAAAAGCAATTGAAAATTTCATACACTCAAGACTAAAAGCCAGAAAATAATTACTTAAAAAAATATTTTTTTTAATATACCACGTTTTTAATTATGGACTAAAAAGCAAAAAATAATTAATATAAAAAGTATAAAAAGTATAACGAAAAATATGGGGCGCAAGATAATATACACTCCATCTATACTATCTGAGTATTGCATGCGCCCCATGCTTTTCATTATACTTTTTATACTTTGATTAGAGGACCTAACACACCATACCATAAACAGAAAAAACTTCAAAGCAATATAATTACAATATAATAAGACACTAATAATAATAACATTAATGAGATCATACTCTAACGCATTGACTATTGAGACCTCATTGTTGTAACAATGTTGCGTTCTGATAACTATCGACTCGCAAAATTTTCTTAAATAATCATCCTTTTCTTGCCCTTAAACAATGGGTTTAATAGTCAGAATTTTATGCCCCGTAACTTTTTGATGTACAATAGTAAGACACTGCAGATCTCCTTGTTCTATTGCCCTATCATGTTCCTTCGCACGGGTTCTTGTTCTACTTTTTATACTTTTTATACTAATTATTTTATACTTTTTAGTCTGTCTTAAAAAGCGGTATATTAAAAAAATATTTTTTTAAATAATTTTTTTTCTTATTCATTATTAAAAGTTCGTAATTTCAGGAAGTTATCAGATAATAAGCATAAACAATGATATATAAATAAATGCCTTAAAATCAAAAGAACTTCCTTCAACTATTTTCAAATGTTGTTATTTGATAATTACTTTAACAGCGAAAAATCGAACTTTTCTTGTAGATAATGAACACTTTCTCCAGAGATAAATATGGAAAATCGGGAAAATTAACTTAATTACATTTTGGCTTATATTTTCATTAAAAAATAGTTGCCTTATTTAGTTTTTATTAGTTAGTTTCATTCTTTGTTAGCGACCCATTTGGGAACTATTGTGATAACGACCAAAATCGGTAGCTGTTGTGTTTGACCGTCCCTCTGTCCCTCCGTCCCTCTGTCCACCCCTAACAACTCCCGAACGGAAGGTCGGATCGATAAACGGATTTCACCATCGTGTTCAGAGGCCCAAACATCCTAGGAATCTGGTATTTTCAGGCGAACGCCTTGCCATGTTCTAGTTGGCATTGTTGTCATTGGATTTCCTCTATTACCTTGAATGTTAGAAATGCAATCATTTCAGTTGTCAGCTATAACCTGATCGGCAAAGTTACGGACTCCTAAGATGAAGGTTGTGGGTTCGAATCAGTACTTGCTTTTTTTTTTCTATTAATTTTTTTTCCTCAATGTCCGGTGGATTTTTTTTTTGTTTTTTTTTTTCTTATTTTCCTACCTTTTTTTTTATTTTTTCCTTACGTTAATGTAATTTCTTTTTTATTGTTATTTTTAATATTTTTTTTATTATTATGGGTCGCACTTAAATTTATGTTTTAGCACAAAATTATATTCACATGTTTCATTTATCTACATGTTTTTTATGTTAAATATAAAAATAACTTTTATGAAGGTAAATATTTTTTACTTCTCTGCAATACTACCATTCCATATTCCAAAATCGGGAAAAATCCAAAATCCGAAATATTTCTCGATTCCAAACATCCCTAATCGGGAATTCAATATGTGCATACGTATTACTTTCAAAGGAAATTGATATTCTTTTAAAAATTTAAAAGAAACAATTTATTTCATTTGTTGACCATTTAGCAAATGTTGGTAAGGGATTGAATAGATGTAGTAACATTCCTATGGTTTTAAATAAATATACTTTTGATTTAAAAACTTATCTACCAATTATATAAAGAGATTCTGAAGGCATTTACTTTAAAACGTCAATTAATTCTATTTATTTCTAAAAGTTTAAGTATTATTAATAAAGAAAAAGATAATGCTAGCCATCAAATGGAGATAATAATAATAAAAAAAATGCATTGTAATTTTTAAGTCCTTTCCTCGAAATATATTTCAAGGCGAAATATAGAAAAAAGAAATTAGTAATCAAGATTTCTCCGCTCAAGTGTTTTTTTTTTTTATTTTCAAATAATTTTATATCAAGTAGGCTAGAATTAAATAAAATGATGAACTAAGTTAAAATAAAAACGAATTGCAAATAATTACAAAGGAACTGTTTGGGTTATCACGAAGTATAAACCTCTTTTCATCGAAGAAAAACAAAAGTAATGGATTTTTCATTACTATCTTTTTATCCATTTAAAACTTCACAAAATTCAATAACAATTACTTAATATTGAGTAACAATTGTTGTCAAAAGCTTATTCCTGAAAGCTTTCAAAAGTCATTCAATGGTGCTTCCTCATCGTGTTTTCAAATTAATTTTCCATTAATTCTTTGGCTAATAACATTCTGATTAACAGCCTACCATCTGTAGTTCTCTATTCGACAACATCCCTAATGACTTTTATCCGGAGATTCCAAACCTTTTGACCCTAACTCCTCTGATAAGGATAAATTACTATCCTGCAGCTGTTTAAAAGGTTTGAGGAAAAATCCAAACTATTCTCAACGATTTCCAGCGTGGAATTTTTCTAGATTGACTAGAGAAGAATTTTTCCAAATATTTCAGTTTGGAATGTAAACTTATTTGCTTTTGTCGGAAACCGTAAATGGAAATTTGCCTGTGATATTTCTTCGAGTGAAATATGTATCTTTTGTTTGTGATTAGGGAATCACAGGAGATTCTTTAATAAAAGATGAGAGTTCTTTGAATCTGAGGAAAACTCTGATAACCGATTAGTCACGACATTCATTGTTATTCAGTCCAGTAGTTATCATTCCTTCACTGCTACTTTAAACTTAACCGCTTTTCCCAAAGCCACACTGAAAATAACAATGAGACGAATGTTATCGTCAGTTTATGGTTTCCAGTATTTTACAACTTTTAATCAAGGCCCTTCTGTATAGTAAAAACGCGTGTGAATTGGACAAATTAAATTGTATTTTGTGTTCGTTCTTGGGTCCTTCCATACCGAAGGAATCGTCCATTGATGTTCCTTCGAAGAAAGCAGCTTTTAATGAAGCAATTTGTTTTACAAATGAGGCTGATGAGGCAAATTGCCAGCTTCAAATCCATCCATTGATTTAGAAATTAACAAAACACAAATGTCCTTCGCTGAAATTACACAAAATTATGGGGAAATGCAAAATGCTTTGCAGTTTTTTTCTGTTGATCTTTAGTTTTTTCTTAGAGATAAATGCTTAAAAGAAATTACATTTCAAAGAGAAACAATAGAACTCCGAGTAATTTACAAGTAACATTTATAACCCTATTCATTTACTCAATTATACGAGAATATCTGTACATCGCAATTACTGTAGAAAAAAGTACATTTACAAATCCCTAAGATATATTTAGGTTACTCTTCTTTGAGTAAGCTACCCCTTATGTTTGATATCTCGAGAAGTTTCTGAATAATTTTAGATTCTAATGAGCTTCTTATTAACAATTCAGGCAAAGGAAAAGTTCTAAATAGGAATAGAAACAGCAAATCGTACAAAATGAAACAATATCTCACAGGATACAATGCCCATTTTATTTCATTGTTGACCCTTTTGCAACTATTTATGATGTATTGGATGGGTGTGGAAACGTTTAACACAGGAAATTTTAATTTTATAAGTAGAATAATTGTAATGACGTTACTGCCGAAAACTTGGAGATTTCGTCCATCATTTCCAGCCTCTAATCTACTCAGCAACTTTTGTATCTTATAAGTTTTTGATGAAAAAGTAGTGTCACTTACAAAAGGAAAGAGGGAGGAACATTTCCCAAACTTCTCTATCCTTTCCTGCCTGATCTTCCTCTTCATCTAAGTGTTATGAAAAATTGTAAGAATACAAAAGAAATTCGATATATATTCATAAAACCTTTTATAATTTTTCTCGGTACCACTCTTTAAACCTTGACTAATCGTGTGGCAGACAAGGTTTTATAGACCGCAAATGTTTTCATAACTTTTTGTAAACGAAGAGCTTAGAGACGTTTTCGCATCTTTTCTAGTTCCCGGAAAGTCCATTAGACCTTCTCCTACATTCAAAAACTAAGTAAGCATATTCGGTCAATGTACTACCTCTGCTCTTACCGTAAGTTTCTGTGACGAATGGGTGCACATCTTCGTAGCAGCAGTTCATGATAAATAGAAGTACTTTAGTAAAACAAACCAGAAACAGTCTTTTTGTTTCAATGAAATTTAGATGGGTCTGGTATCCCAGTGGTTTAGGCACTGGATCGGCAGCGGTCGGGGTTTTTTTTCACGGATGTTTCTCCTCAAGATGGACTTGAGTGTTCATTCAGCTCTTTGTTAAATGGGTACAGAGTTTCTTACTCGGGGGTTAAGGCGGGCGACCGATCTTCACTAGTTTCCTTGGTCGAGAATCGCTGAGAGCCTAAACCTCCCGCCCACCCAAAGGGAGGTCTTTAATCTATACGTTAATTAGATTAAATAAAACAAGAAATGAATTCAGCACAAATCTAACCAAATTGCCTTTCTGGTTCGATTATCGGGAAGGAATCGGGAACGGCCGTTTCGTCCTACATGGGACTCATCAGCCCGATCTCCGGCTTCCCCGATAAAAGACCCAGAAAGGCAAGATACTTAAGTGGAGATCACCGTCACACCTGGCAGTGACCCCCGCAGAACCAAAAACATCCACAATAAATATTGTGCCAATTTGCCAATTTCTTGTTTTATTTAATTTAAATTATTTTGCAACTCGTTAAACTCTTTTAACTTTACCTTAATTAGATTTAGGAATTTAGATATGAACTTTTTGAAATTTCAATCACAGAATTAAGCATCATTCCTATCGTATTCTCTTTCTATGGTAATAAGCTCTCATTGGACGACGTTCCCTTGGCCGGTGGAAATACTGAGAAGCATTTGGAAAAGAAATAATAATAACAAAATTTTTCCGTCCTCTGCTGTCGAACCTGAATTGAACCCCAAGCATAAAACCAGCATTTTATTACTCAAAACCAGCATTTTATTACTCAACTAAAATTTTGGTATTTATCTAGGACACGCATTTAATTCAGGTCTAATGAAAAAATGTAAACCTAATAATTAAAAATGTATGAAGACAGACAAAATTTAAATAGAGTACGATCAGAATAATGCGTTTTTCTGGAGTATCTCTTCTCTTTTGATTTCTTTTTGAGAAACTGAATCTTTCTCTGCCAAGTATAAATTAGATAAAATTTTTCGTTGCTTTTCTTTCAGATTTGAAAGCCGTGAGCGTTTATTGCTGGGGGCGACACATCCATCGATTCGCTCCCGCGTTTCTAATCGCGTTTACCCATCAACACCTTCTAAGAAAGTCAACAAACGTTATAACAAAAACAACACCTGTTATTGGAAGCTTTTTTTCTAGAAAGAATCAACCGAAAGAATTTTCTCGAAGCAACAACTGGAGCAACAAAAGCTTACTAGAAACTTTTTTTTCAAGTGACGGTTTTGGCTTCGGATCTCTTTACGTAAACAAAACAATAACTGGCTTTTTCTTAATAGGCTTTTCTTATTAGGTTGTGTCTTGCTTTATTTGAGTAGGTGGGAATTTTTGATTTCACGTACTTCGTCATTTTACTGTTTAAATAAAAGAAGCTTCACGAATTTTCTTAAATTGCTGTTGAAGCTTATGTTCCGTTAAATACATCCCCATAGTCAGTTCTCTGAAATGAATATGAATCCAGCTTTTTAGTCTTCTGATAAGGATAAGACTTATATTCCCGTTTTGTCTGTAGACAAGTATCATTAAAATCTCATTAGCAACAATCACAACAATCGCAACAATTGCGTGTTTTGCATGCGCAACAATCACATTCATAATACAGCTCTACAACAATCACAACAATCGCAACAATTGCGCCTTTTGCATTCGCAACAATCACATGTATAATAACAAGGAAATTAAATCAATATCAATTATATTTTCTTATAAGAAGACGTTGCGCAGCACTGTGATTGGTTTACTAATCGCTATCCCTACCTTGTTTAAATTTGATTTATTTTGCGATATTCTTAAGATGACATGTCGTTTTTTTTGTCGATTTCTGTATATTTTTCTTCCCTGCCATTTTTATTCCTCCTTATTAGCTACATTATTATAGATTGGTTCTCATATTTGTCCATCCATCTGCAATCAACGAAACCTGAAAGAGACATGGCTACAAAGTTAAAATTTGAGGACTAAGTAAGTTTTTGTAATAAGAATCCATAACGGTACGCATCAGATCAGTAGATAAATAGGAATGGGCCCAAAAAAAAATTCCGTCTGTGATCACGATAACTCAAAAAGTACTTGTGCTGTAAATCTGAAATTTTAGTAGGAGATTTTAGGCTTATAAAGACTTTTTGAACTTTGATAATTAACAGATCAATTGACAAGCAACTATAGGTAAAAAATAAACAAAAACAAAAAATAAACAACGCTAAATACTTGGCATTTAATTCCGATACAAGACATCAAGGAAAAAAGAGAAAACTGTAGTTGGCTGTTGAGAGAGTTTAACAAATTGAAACATGTAAAAAAGAAAAATATTGAAATCATGCAATTTTTGATTCATGTCTTGAGCTATCGTCAGCGGGAATCTGAGACAGTTATTTGTCCTTTTTAGTGCTCATCAGCAGATAGTGCACATTACTTAGGGATATTTCTTGTAAATGGCGTTATGTAGTCCTAGTCATCTTTTATCAAGGTCGTTCTTCATGTGTTCATGTTTTCCATTTGAGTACTCTTAAAGAGTTTTTGATAAAGATAAAGCGAGGTCCATTTTGACTAGAATACACACACATATATATATATATATACACACTTCCCTACAGTAATGGACCGGACACCAGCAAATTTACATAAAATCAGACGAGATCGTCAAAGCACCTGCGCGCACGTGATCAGGCAAAGTCTATTTAGATAAGGAAACATTGGTAGGAGTGTCGAACAGTGCGAAGAATATGCTGAAATGCAGGGAACTTAGTGATTTTGAAAGAGACGTTATAGTTGGCTGTCACATTGCTGCCATATCTATTGGTGCAATTTTGGTGAAATTATTACAGCAATGTTTAACTGTTGATGTGGCCAAGAAGTGGAAGAATACGGGCGTTGGGGCACGAACTTCACAGGTTGGTCGTCCCCGGAAACTGACCTAACGCGATCGACGCGTCCTGAAGCGTGAGGTTCCTAAGAACCGCAAAAAACTTCTCCGAATCATAAACAGAGTTTCAACAGGCATCGAGGGTTACGGTTCATCACAATGAGTTGCTGAAGGAATTGAACGCCCTTAAAATCCACGTATGTGTTGCAACACATAAATCACACATCTCACCATTCAACAGAGCTGCCAGACTCAAATGGTGTTTGCAACGTCACAACTGGACTGTAGATCAGTGGGAAACAATTTTATGGAATGATGAGTCACGTTACACTTTCTTCCAGTCGGATGGATGTGTTTGGGTGCGGCGAATGCCAGGCGAACGTCTTTTACCCAAGTGCATCATTCCAACTGTGAAGCTCGATGGTGAGGGAATCATACTGTGGGGGTGTTTCTCAAGGTATGGCCTGGGACCATTGCATGTTGTTGTGAAGTGAAGGCTACAAGGACATTTTGAACAATCGGGTTGTTCCTACTCTCTGGCTAATGTTTAGAAATGACGATTGCTACTTTTAGGACGACAATGCTCCATGCCATGTTTCAGTCTCTGTCCAGCAGTGATATACAGAGATGGCTGTAAAGCGGCTTCTATGGCCTGCTCAGAGTCCCGACTTAAACCCTATCGAACATTTATGGGACGAGTTAGAGCATCGATTGAGGGCCAGGGAACCACGCCCGACATCTACAGCTGCAATGGCCATGTTCTTGAAGCAGGAATGGACAAAAATACCCATAGTTCTGTATCAAAACCTTGCGGAAAGCATGCCCCTCAGGGTGGCTAATGTAATTTCAGCACGTGGGGCCCATCCCGCTATTAAATCAGGTACATTTTCAAGTGTTTCCAGTAATGCGTACTGTCCGGTCCATTAGTGTAGGGTAGTGTATATATATATATATATATATATAAAATCCAACACACAAAACTTGAAGCTGGTGGTCTTCAAATTTCGTAAAGCAAAGATTTCAATTAATCATTTGCAATTTAGAATTCAAGAAGCGTAGAATTAGAATATATATATGGGGGTTGGAGGGAGGATCAGTTACATTTTTCTTGTTGTGAGAACGTAATGTATTGTTTATATGAATTTGATATTAATTTACGCCTCATATGTACTCTTAACATACTAAGCTATTTCTTAAGATTAATATATTAAGATTCATGGTAAAGATTAATAACAATAAATAGCCTACATGTGTTTGAATATATAGGTATGTAATTATTTAAGGAGATTATTCAAGGAAATTATTTAAGGAAATTGTTAGAAGATCTGCACATGGTGCGAGAGGGAGGGACTAAAAGTCAACCCCTCAAAAACTGTCATAGTTCCATTCACTCGTAAGAGGAATTTAACTGCATTAAGCAGAGTTAAGCTGAATGGAGTCCAGTTGGAAGCTTCGGAATCAGTAAAGTTCCTCGGCGTGACCTTGGACCAAAAACTGAACTGGAACGCACATCTGGACAATGTCATTCATAAGGCCAAATGGGCGCTCCTTACGACAAGACGTGCCATTGGGTCAAACTGGGGACTTAAACCAAATATAGCTTATTGGCTGTATGTTTCGGTTATACGTCCTCAGATACAATATGGATCTATAGTCTGGTGGCGTAAAGCCACACAGAAGACTTCTACTAACAAACTAGCTAGTCTACAAAGAATGGCTTGTTTGTATATTACAGGTGCTTTTACCAGCACCCCAACTGCAGCACTGGAAGTGCTACTAGACCTAACACCTCTAGATTTGTTTTTACAGCTAGAAGCTTGGAAAACAATCTATCGATTACAACAAACAGGTTTGTTGAGACATGGTCGATCTTTTAAAAGTCATACCAAACTCAACAACAACCTGACAAAGTTATTTCCAGTTCTCTATATGTCTTCAGACGTAATGAAGAGAACATTTGTATTTACAAAACCATACACTGTGACCATTGAATCACGGTTACTTTGGGAGACTAGGACGAAAAATCTTCCAACTAAGGAAATCGTCTGGTACACAGATGGTTCTTTAATTAATCATAAAGCTGGATTCGGGGTGTTCTGTAACAAGCCTCGAACCACTATAAAAGGTAGCCTGGGAAGTTATTGTACTATTTTCCAGGCAGAAATAATAGCTATTTTGGAATGTGCATATCTTGGGCTTTTAAAAGGCTACAGGAATGCAAACATTTCCATTCTTTCAGACAGTCAAGCTGCCCTTAGAGCGCTTGACACCGATGTGGTAACATCTAAATTAGTTTGGGAATGCCACCAAACACTTTGTGCTCTTGCCCAACTCAATGCAGTGACACTGGGATGGATTCCAGGGCATAGGGGGTTTGATGGGAATGAAAAAGCGGACCAATTAGCAAAAGAGGGAGCTGAAACTCCCTTCATTGGTCCAGAACCAGCTTGTGGAATTAGCTGGTCTCTAGCTAAAAGCACAATGCACAATTGGGCCAAAAGAGAACACCAACTAAGATGGAATCTCTTTCCTGGTCAAGCCTTGGGGAAAAAACTAGTGCAAGGACCTTTAACTTCGTTTACAAAGTCCTTGACTAGACTTGACAGAGCTAATCTTCGATTAGCCGTAGCATTTATCACTGGACATGGCCACTTCAGGAAACATCTGACAGTAGTAGGTCTACTTCAAGAAGACATCAGCTGCAGATTATGCGGGCAGTCGCCGGAGACAGCCAAACACTTAATCCTGGACTGCAAATCCTTGGACCCTAGGAGAAGAAGGGTATTTGAGGGCAAACAGCCGGGAGATGAATTTGACGCAAGATTGGGAAGTAAGATACTGGAACTTATAAAGTTCACCGGTATTGGAACTCCCTAACAACGCGAAAATGGGAGCACAATAAATCTTTTAGGTTGACGTGCACGGGGTCTGGAACCTCAATCCCAACATTAATCTAATCTAATCTAATCTAAGGAAATTGTTATTCCTTATTGAGCGAGTAGATGAAGCATTATAATTCAACTTGAACATTTTCGTTTATGTTTGTCAGTTTATGCGGTTCACGCTAAAACGGTTGGACGTATTTCCTTAAAATTTGTTTGTTTTTTTGCTTAAAATAAATAAATTAAAACACGAGCATAGTTATATTGCTCTCCACTCACTCTCTATCCTCGTCTAATTTTCGTTATGAATATTTATTAGCTAATTATTAGCTATTAGACAGCTAGTAACCCTTTTACAATCATTTACCTGTTTCTACGGAAAATCTATTTGTTCGCAAATAGGCCTAATTCTTCACTATGAAGCTCAATCCTCACTGCTCTCCCTTTTCACTGGTATGAACTCGATGTTCTGAATATAACTATCCTTAGTAGCGCTGCAATTGAAACCGTTCTCTGCCGAATTTATTAGGAACTTTTTTCGTAGTAAAGGCAAAATTACTAAACGCATTCCTAACTTATTGTAGCTCAATCATTTGGGATGTAACCTTTTTCATTAAAAATGAAAGTTACTTCATTTTGCATAGTTAATAACTGTATATAAATGGGAAGTATTCCTATTAAATTCCTATCTCTCCGAATGTATTTCTCTATTAATTTTAATAAATGCTCTTTCATATAAATTCTTTGTTTACGATGAAAGCTTTGGGGTGTAGAAATAGAATTTCTGGAACGACTTTTTTTTTTCTGACCTAAAAGAAGAACTATTAAATTTTTTGTTTCTTAACGCTCACATACTAACAGCGTTCAATTTTTATAAAATTGTTTTAATTAAGAAGTAGGGTTTTCAAACTATTTACAGTATCTTACATTATTGTATTATGTGTTTATTGCACTTAAATTCAAAATAGAAATGAAATACATTGGTTAAAAAAGTGCTTATAGAAATGAAACTATTAAAATAAAAGTAAAACAACTTTTTTTCTTTCAATGCTCCTCCAATTTTGAGAAAATTCAGAAAGAGGTAAAAGAATTTTTTTATGTGCTTATTCTTAGGCTAATTATATTAAGAGTAGCATTTTGCTTATGAATTTATTAATTTATTTACTGATATCCTTAATAGACTGTATAACATATATTAAAAAAAACTTATCACTGTTAATCAAAAGAGTGAATAACATGATTGATAAATAATAAATAATTATTACTACAATATTAAATCTTAAAAGTTCCCCGCAGTTGCTTAGGCTATGTAACTATTATTCATTATAACCATTAATTGATTGTATCGAAATATTTCATTTAAGGGGTGGAAAAAAGCATTGTATTCTGTTCCTCCGTAGACACATGATACAAATAAGTCATTTGAATTCGTAAATTGATTTAATTAACAGTTGAAACAAATGCATGTCTTTTTCTAGTAATTCTCCTGTAAAGAAACACATTAGAAATTCTCATAATGAGACATGCAAAAGTAATTATTAGCCATTAAAAAAAGTTAGTACTTTCTAGATTAACACATTTCGACTGATAACACAACATTAGAATTTGGAGCTATTCAAAACAAACATTACTATAAATAAATCCATCAACAAATCATCCTTTGTAGAAAAACTTCTTTACTCTTAAGACAATATTTCGAATAATTTCTTTAATTATTCTTCTTCAGGTTACAGGTAAAAGAGGCAAAATAAAATAAACCTTCCTCTTATTACAAAGTAAAAATAAACAATGAATTTCATCAAGTTCTTTTAAACAACATTAATGAATGGTATGTGATATTACAAATCATTACCAATAATTAATTGAAATATCACATTGATATTACAAATCGTTATTAATAATTAATTGAGGGTATACTAAAATTACAATTATCCAATAAATAATGAAACACCGCTAATTCTTCAAATTCTCAAAATCTAATAAACAATGATGCATCACTAATTATTCACATCACTAATTCTAATAAACACTGATACATCATCAATTGTTTATATCACTAATTCTTCAAATTTAAAATAAATAATACACAGGATTAAAATAAAATAAAAATGAGATATCACAAATTCTAATAAATTGTCACAAAACATATTAAATTTTAATAATTTTCTTTCTTCTTTTTATTTATAAATTTTTTGAAAATTCTTAATGAATAGTACGAAACTTTGAGAGACCTATCCTTATTTATACATTCATTTGAATTTATGTAACGCGATTCTAATAGAAGTCTACCTCTTTCACCATTGTATTTGTATATCACTTTGGCTATTGTGTCCGGATTATGGTTATATTCAATGGCATGACATGCCCAGTCCGATAAAAAGAACTTGATGAAATTCATTATTTAAAAGAAATTCATTGTTTATTTTTACTTTGTAATAAGAGGAAGGTTTATTTTATTTTTCCTCTTTACCTGTAACCTGAAGAAGAATAATTGAAAAAATTATTCGAAATATTGTCTTAGAGTAAAGAAGTTTTTCTACAAAGGATGGTTTGTTGATTGATTTATTTATATATATCTAGACAGATAAGTAAGTATCAATTACTAGTACATTCTGTACTTAATTATCCATAAAAATTGCACTTTTGACTGACCAATATATATTAACTATCTAATTAACGGAAATAATTCAAGTCTTTTTAAATTCTGGTTTTTTTATTATATTTTTTTCAGTTTATTTATTGTGTTTCTTATAATTCCTCAGAAGTACAACGACCATCTACGTATCAGCAAAGAAATAAAACCGAGTTTTACTTTGATAGTTTTGTGTGTTTTTTTCCCTCGCTATTATTTAGTGTATTTTAAATTCTTTCCTTTTCCCAGAAAGGACTTTTTTCTCTTTCAATAGCAAATCACGATAAAGAAAGAATAATTGCCACTTTGTCAAACTCTTTGTCCTTCTTCCACAAAAGGAAATGATTTAAAATGGAACAATTTGAATGTATTTTCGTTATCTGAAATTTATTTAACAGATAGAATGTATAAAGGTTTTTACTTTTATTTTTTTTTTATATCTTCATGTCCTGCAAGATTATGCACGTTTGAAATGTCTCTTAATAAATCTGGAGAGAAACTAAAAATGTTTAGATCTAAAAAGCCTGAATACCTGCTGTCCGTTCTTCAATGATCAAGACAACTTTGTCTACAAACTTGAATCTTTAGTAGAAGATTTTGATATCAATATGAGTTATGTATTTATTTATTATTTTTTTAAACCATTTATTTTGATTATTAGTGGACCAATAACTAAGGCCAAAACTGCAATTTAATTACATCATCATTAATCAAAAACAAACAAACCAACAAACAAACTCTCCCCCTTCCCTGTGATACGTTCTTCTCTTCTTTTCAATTGATCTTTAAACTATATTCTTTTTCATTCTTGTTAATTTCTTAAGTCTTCAAACGGATTTTTCTCTTTTCCTATTTTTGTAAATTGAGTTTTTTTTCACGAAACAACTGATTTTTTTCGTTTCTTTCTTTTTTTGATCAACTTTTTACGATATCACAAAGCACATGTACAGTTGAAACTTTATCTTTCAAACTATCTTTATCTTTTATTGCCGTTGAAGATTTTTCAAATAAGCAAAAGATATTCTAAATTATTGTAAGTGATGAAAATAAATGGTGATTTTTTTTTTCAATTTTTTTTAACCTAAAAATACATTTATATTTATAAGGAACGGAAATTAGCTAAGTACAATGTTAATATTAAAAATTATCATACATCAATTCCCTCCCAAAAAATCATTCTCTTAGCTTCCTACAGGATGTCTATAAATGATTGGGGTGGTTTTATGACCTTGTAATGGGCACATTCATAGAGCTCTGGTGATCGAGTTTGTTATAAATAAGACAAGCATCTTCCAAAGTTTTGTTTGGAACAATTACCATACTGAGCTAAAACTATTTCCTGAGAGAAATTAACACAATAATAATGCCATTAAAATTTTATTTTAATCGGTATTTTCTAAATAGGCGAAATCTGCGCTGGAACTTTCGCTTTTAGCCACGTCTCCAAAACGCATGGTCACGTGGTCATGACGTCAGATTTCTCTTTCATCGAGTGAGTGAGGCATTCAACTTAGCAGGAGTTCTTACTCACGTTAGCATTGATTTATTTCAAATGGCGTCTGTGAAACTTTCAGAAGTTAAAACATATTATAAATATTGTATTAATAGAGTGCAAAAATACAAACATTACTTCGCCAGATAAAATTTTTATTTCTGTGCCGAAGAATTCAGAAAAAAGGGAGACACCGCTCGCCGAAAAATTCAGTTGTTTTGTCTGTCAAGATCATATGAATATATTACAAAATAACTTATATTTCTTTTACATGTGCATCCTGTGAAATAATAATAAAATAAATATTTCTTACGATGGACTTATTGGTAACTCGGAATTATTTAAACCGTTCGTTGATATTGTTGAAATTACTTTCAACAATGGTTTTAAAATAAAATAAATACTCAAATATTTATTAGTATTTTTTCTCTTTGTTATAAAATACGTTGAAAAAAAGCTTAAGATACTCAGTTATCAGTGCAACAAAAAATAGCTTTGAACATTGCTGTTTTGGAGTCCATCATTTATATTTTCGGTCAATTAGAGAACTGTTTTATAACGAAAAGATTCACAATTATATTTTATTTTTAAATTTATTTTAAAAATGCCTTCTAAATTACCAAGGTTATTAAAGTGCGGGAAGTAACAATAATAATATTAACAATAACAATAATTTAGAAATAACTTCTAAATTTTTTTCCCCCTTTTTGCTGTATTTTGTTAATGCTGAAAAATTTTTTCTTTTTCAAAAGAAGCCAAAAAAGTTTTTTCACTCATTTTGTTTATTAAATTTGAAACGATTTGCTTTTGAAGTATGAAACTGTTATTTGCGTTTGCTTCTGATTTGCGCTACTCAGCCGTAGCGTAGCCTTCGTATTACAAAGGTTACGCCATCGTCGGTACAGTCGCCTTACGAAGGCGGTTGAGCGCATTCGCCGGCCTCGCGCTTTAGAAGTTCCCGTGGTCACGAAATCGATCGATTTTGATGACGTAATTAAAATATATTTGGGGCGAAAGAAATTATATAATATTTATAGTATACCTGATGCATATTATCCGTGTGTGTTTTACTATTATAAAATAAAAATGCCTTTATTTGGCCCCGTGATGCCTTCGCAGCTGAACGTAGCCTACAGCAGACTCGCCATACGAAATTCTCCTAGATCTAAAATTACATAAATAAAACGTTTAAAGTTTTCATAAACAGCATGACACAATATTTAGCAATCAACATGTCTTTATCTTTGCTAAGAGAGTATCGATTGCCTTTCAATTTTCACGCCCTTTATTTCGGCGGAAACGACATCTTCATTTCTAGTAAAAAACTGGTAATTATTAGAAAATCAACCATCGGCAAATCCCTGAATCGCTATTAACAAAACTGGGCTCTGGCAGAGACAAGTCTGAACACTGAATTCAGTGGCGGCTATTCAGGGGAAGTAGGTGAAGTGGCACTTCACCAATTATTTGTAATAAAATAATATTTTTTTATTTATAATATAACAATTCCTTTCCTTTTATCGAATTTTGGCCAACTAGGGACCACGTAACTAGCTCAACCTGACAACGTCAGGGCGAGGCTAGTGAAATTCAAGAAAGGGGGGACGAGAATTATATCCCGTCCAGGATAACCCTGAGATAGTAAGTCCCAGGTGGGAAACGGACGAAACACAGAAGAAAGAAACAGCCATGCCACCACCGGAATTCGAACCCGGGTACTGGCGCATCGGCAACAACGGCAGCCCGCCGGCTAAACCGCACGGCCATGCCAGCACGGCAATATAACAATTATTATAAGGAAAAATTTTATTTTCCTTATCACGTATGTTGGTTTTAATAGGAACGTATTTTTGTATTTTGTAAGTCCCGCGCGGTGCGATTCTGACCGACCAAGTGAAGTACGCCTCGTTTTCAAGTTTCTCAACCTCAGCGGCGGAGTTTAGATCGACAACCGAGGCGGTGGTTGCTATGACAACCATGACGTCACCCACTGTAGAGTGCTGTACGGGTGAAGTTGAAGTAGCAGAGAACGATGTTCTCTTCTCCAGTGGCTTGTTTCATAGTGCTAAGCTGCTTTAAATATGAATCCTGTTTATGATATAGTATGTGTTTTATTAGAAACATCATTTTCACGTTGGAAAGACGAAGATAAGAAGGAAGTTATTGTAATATTTTTTATTGTAATATAATATATATTTTTTTTTTTTAAATTTTAATTTATATACTTAACTCATTATTTATAAGAATTGCTCCTTTTTATTTTTATTTTTAATTTTATTTTTACTTTTATTTTAAACAGATATATAAAAAAACAAAAAAGTATATAAAAAAAGTATATAATTTCAAAGAAAATAAAAAAGAATATAAAAAATTTTAAAAAAACTTAAAAAAAGAATATATATAATAAAAGGAGCAATTTTCTTTAAATAAGGCGCTATAATGACTTCTAAATTTTAGTTTAGTTTCAAAAATTTAACACCAGATGCCGCTGATGAAGTGAGAAAATCAGAACTCACAGAAACAGCTTTCTGAAATTTGTATTGGGTTTTTTTTAAATTTCAGATAGCTGTCCGGCTTAGCTATATGTTTAGTAATGTAAGTTAATTCTATTCTTATATTCTAAATTTTCTAAATTTCAAAATTGCAAATGATTTATTTGAAACCTTTGCATCGCTAAATTCGAAATTATGCATCATTCGAGTTTGGCCTTTCGATATATATATACTTGTATACATAATTATTATATATTATAATTTATAATATATTTACAATATATATATTATTATATATTATAATATAATTATTTTCCTACTAGCTCTTCACCTAACTTCACAGTCACGAGCCGCCACTGACTGAATTAAAAAAAAATCGGGAAAGTTTTGGAGTTGCTTTGTATTGTAAACATAACAATCTGAGCATGGAGTAGGACGATCGAGAAAAATGACGTCAGACCAATCACAGAGCGTTTTCATTTTGATGACGTCAGGGCACCATTTCGGGTCTTTTCGAAGACCGATTTCTTGATAGATATTAAAAATTAAGCCGAGATTTTTAGGATGGTAAATTTTTGAACGTAGGTTAATGGAAATGTAAGATCAAATGTGATTTTTATTTCAGAGAATTGTTCCCCAATCTCTCTATCAAGAGAGCGCTGCAGTTGTAAAATGGCGACGACCAATGAAACAGCAATTATTGTCCTCGAATTCCATGCAAATCAATCTATCAAACGGTTCAATGTCACTTCAGAACGAAGTTCCATAAAGACCACCCAACGCCAATTTTACTCGACGATAATATGAACAATTTACAACTACGGGATGCCTCTGTAAAGGGAAATCAATGGGTGCATGAAGAAACAGTTGAGCGCGTACGGACCACTTTCGTGCGTAACCCACGAAAATCAACTCGCAGAGCAAGCAGGGAATTGAATATACACGATTCACCATTTGGAAAGTCTTACGGCAACGATTGCAGCAGAAGCTTTACCGTTCATAATTGTTGCAAGCATTGTTGCCCAATGATAAATTGCATCGTTTCGAGTATTGTGCACGATTTCAAGAGGATAAGTTCTGTGATAAACTCGTTTTCAGTGATGAGGCAGCATTTCTCCTGAATGGCAATGTGATTAGACACAATGTGCGAATCTGGAACCAACAATCCCCAAGCTACCGTGGAGCACGTTCCGGATGTCCAAAAATCAATGTTTTTTGTGCGGTCTCAAAATTTAAAATTTACGGTCCCTTTTTCTTCATCGAGAAGTCCATTGCAGGACCCATTTTATGGATATGCTGGAAAATTAGCTCATTCCACAGCTAAAGACAGACAGAATGGACTTCATCTTCCAACAAGATGGTGCTCCGCCACATTTCCATCATGATGTTCGTGACTTCTTGAACTGTACACTGCGAAACTGATGAATTGGTCGTATCGGGAATGATGATCACGCATTGCTGCCATAGCGTTCACACTCCCCTGACTTAACCCCATGTGACTTTTTAAAAAAAGGCGTATGGGAGTATGTGAAAGATACAGTATTTGTGCCACCATTACCGACTGGTTTGCCAGAACTGCGGACTCGCATCTGCAATTCTTTTGCTGGAATTGACAGGGACATACTACATCGAGTGTGGGACGAAACTGATTATAGAATTGATGTTACAGAATCACTAGCGGTAGTCTACACATATCGAGCATCTCTGAAATGGAACAAAAACTTGTACAGAGACGTAGAGAAACTCTCCAATTTTTTTGATGATATATTAAATAATAGATTAACAGTACAATCATGAAACCACGCCAATCATTTATAGATACTATGTATTATCAGAAAATGTAAACACTAAAAACTACAGACTTTCTCGACTAGTTTATCTCTGCTCAAGAGATGCCTTTTTTCCAAGTGATCATATACATAAGGAATAAGAAAATGTTTTAATATGATAGAATATCAGTCGAAATAAATCCTATGGAATTAATTAAAAATATAATTAGCTTACGATAAATTGCATCCGTAATCACATGATTTTAATAAATAGATTTCATTTTAAATATATATCTTCTTTAAAGTTATTTTCACATTTCATATAACTATAAACGATATTTCTCAGAAACCATCGTTCGACTTTTTCAAGTTCTAAATTTGCGAAAATAAAATAAAAATAATAACCTTATTGTTATTTTATTTTAAAGAACGATGGTTTCAGTGAAATATCGTTTGTAGTTGTACAAAAGTGAAGATGACTTTAAAAAAGAAATATATTTAATATATGAAGAAAAGATTTTTTTTATAGATTTGATTTTATTAAGGACTATATTCAGTTAAACTGAATAAAAACATTTCATTTTTCTAATTACTTCTGATCAGTAACGAAAGGAAAAACAAGAAAAAAAAAATACGGAGTAACTCTAAATTGAACCAAGGAAGACGTTGATTTTAATTCATTGCAGTGAAACCGAGGACGAACCAGGAATTCTGAAATAGGTATTTTTTTTTCAACTCGTAATCGAAAATCAAATTAACCGTTTAAAAAAAAAGTCAATGCAATTTTGCTGAAACCTAATTTCTGTGGTTAGAGAATAAATTAATGGATTTTTTTAATTTTAGTTTTCTGTTTTCTTTTTAATTGAGAACTTTTTTTTCAAATTGCATTTATAAGTTTCATCAACCTCTCGAATGATCAGAACAATTAAATGTTTGTATAATTTTTAATTTTCACATGCTGTGGAAAACAAGTAGAACATGAATTAAAATAGGACGTACTTAATATAAAACAAGTGAATATAATTTTCTGCTAAAGCATAAATTTAAGGGCGACCCATAATAATAAAATTATTTAAAAATAATAATATAAAAAGAAAGTACAGTGACGTAAGAACAAATAAAAAAAAAAGTTAGGAAAAAAAATAAAGTAAGTTATGAAAGTAAGAAAAAAAAAGCAAAACAAAAAAAAAAACTCACGCGGACATTGAGAAAAAACGATTAAGAGGACCCCACCTCGCCAAAAAAAAGAAAATATATATTCGGATTCAAACCTACAACCTTAGTATATGAATCAGAGACTTTTAAACATCAAGCTGACAACTGAATTGAGATAGTTGCATTTCTAACATTTAAGCTAATACTGGAAATCCAATGAAAACAATACCAAATATCTCAATGTGGGGAGCCCCTGAAAATACCCCATTCCTACGGTGTTTGGGCCTCTTGACTCTCCAATCTTCAATTTTGCCCAAACACCGTAGCAATGGGGTATTTTCAGGAAACCCCCTTAACCTCCATGTTCGAGATATTTAGCATTGTTTTCATTGGATTTCTCTATTAGCTTAAATGTTAAAAATGCAACTTTTTCATTTTAGTTGTTAGTTGTAGCTTTATGTTTAAGGTCTCGGTCTCATAAACTAAGGGTTGTCGTTTCAAATCCGTACGTCTAGGCCTACTTTTGTTTTTTTCTTTTCGGATTTTTTTTTTCTCTTAATCTTTTTTTTTTTTCTCAATGTCCGCGTGATTTTTTTTTCTTTTCTTATTTTTCTAAAGTTTTGTTTATTTTTTTTCCTATTTTTTTTTTATTTTTCCTCACTTTAATATACTTCTTTTTTATATTATTATTTTTAATTTTTGCATTAAAATGGGTCGCCTTTAAATTCATGCTTTAGCACAAAATTAAATTATACTTAGGGAGCCTTCAAATTCGTTTTGCGGAACTCGGTAGAAAGTGTTGAAGAGGAGTTCTGCAGAGGAACCTGAAAGGCTCCCTAAGTATTTTTAATGTTTTTATAAATTTCTTTTAAAAACTTTTTTTGAGCTGTTTCTTATTATTTTTTATATAATTACAATTACATTATTACTTATTGCTTACAAATAGTAAATCAATACTGAAAGAAAAATTGTATGTATATGAATGGATTTTAATTGCAACACAGGCAAGAAAAATTAATAGAATTAATTAATAGAATTAAATTAATTCTATGTGGTCGATTATTAGGTAATACTTCGGCAGATGTCTTTTTGACTAAATTAATATTATTGAATGAATCCATTAAAATATAGGTAAAAGCACAAAGCAGTTACTAATATGGAATCCCTTTTACCAATTCTAATAAAATGAGTTAATGAAATTCTGTGATTATGCACTGGAACGGGGAAACCATCATATGAATGATTCTATTCAACATCTCTTTATTAACAAAACCAAACGACAATTTGATTCTGTTGCTTATATGATTAAATCTGGTTAAATCCTGTCATGATAAGGGAAGGTCAAAGGTTAGCCAACATTCTGTTTTATTCTGATATATTTTTGGTCTCTGACATTTGTGCTAGATTAAGATTTTAATAGTTTATTTTTATGTTAGATCCTAATTTAAGAATACTTTTGTAAAGCAAAAACTGGATGTAATCCGAATAAATAAAAAAAATATATCGGAAGCGCAGTGGTGCCTCAAAGTATAAAATAAGCAAAGAAAAATTCAGCAATGAAATATTAGTAAGAAAACCATGTGCCAGCATTGCGCAGGCCCCAATGAATTTTCTTAATGCAATAAAATTCAAACTGCCCATTTGAATTATTAATAAAATGGATGAGACCAAATTATGGTTTTCTTACTAATATTTCATTGCTGAATTTTTCTTTGTTTATTTTATACTTTCAGGCACCACTGCGCTTCCGATATATCATTAATATCGGCCTCAGTAGCGAGACCTTCTTGTTTACAGTGACTTCTCCTGGCTGATGATCGCCAACGAGCGTGAAACAGCTGTTCCAGGATGGATAATCATCCATTTTAAATAAAAAAAATGTCTAAAAAAATATCCTCTTATGGAGACAATTATAACTATGTATCTATGTAAAGACATCGTTTATTTTGCTAACCTGTTAAAAAAAAAAAGAAATATATATATATTGTAACGGGACGTTCCTCCTTCCTCCAGGGGGTAATTTTAGCCTTTCAGGGGTTGTTCGGGTATTTGTTGGGCGCCAACCGAAAAGTCCGTTCGGTGAATTTTCTATCTACCCCCTCCAAAGTCGTTACATGCCCGGTAAACTAATCCAGTCCATTCGGAGCGTGGGGGAGCCACACTTCATGTTCACGCACAAAGAAGCACAACGCATTCACCACATTAATTAAACTTAACAATTTTATTCAACACTGCAAATAATAATATGTTACTTCACTTGAGAATAACAATTTCGACGAAGCTATGGCTTAGAACGACGCACTGAAATAGACGAATAGCTTGCACTAACTGAACTGGGGAGCACTAAATAACTCGCGGAATCCTGCACGGGTGTACACGTGCATTGAAACAGAAAATTTGCAAGCCTTGCTTTGCAAATTATTTTCAGTAATTTTTCTCATAAATGATTTATAGAAATTTAAGGCTATCCATGGGTTGCCTATTCTAACTAAAGATAACTTGATTTAACACGCCCTATTTCTAACAAACGCGTCGAGAATTTGAGACGCGGCTTCCAATACTTTGCCCGCGGCGGTCGACGAGGCCAGGTGCATTGCAGCAAAGGTCAGGAGAACTAAACGGCGAGGGAACAGCAGGCAAGAGAGCAAAACGGCGAGAGAGCTAACTTCTCCGAACACCCCTTTAAATAAGTTTGAGAGTGCCGCTATATGACGTCACGCGTCCCCTTGACCATTCAGATAGCAGGATTGCATATCTGCCCAAATAAGGGAGATCACCTCATTATTACCTCATATCGAGAGATAATGCTGATTAACCAATAAGATTACAATGCTTACAACAATTCCTAATATGGAATGATGACCTCACGGAAAATTCCTAAGAATAGGAAATTCCCAAACTCAAATAAACTCGGCTGAATTAAAGCAAAAGTAAATTAATTTCTTATTTTAAAAATTAAATCTAATCTAAGCTAAATGAATCTTAAATCCTTAAATATTTTAAAATTAATCTAAACTCCTAAATCTATCATATCAAATTCTAACATTTTAAAACTTAAAGATTTATTCCTTAAAATTCCTAAGATTCTGACTAAAACTAAATTAAAGCCTAAAATAAAATAAAATTACTAATAATGACTAAACTAACGCTAACGAAGTTTTTCCGCCATTAGCTTTACAAAACAATGTTTCGGAAAAAAAAAAAAAAATTCTTTTTTTTTTTTTTTTAAGTTGACATTTCTTTGACATTTGCAAAGGCAAAAATAATATAACTAAAATTCTAATATTTCGAGTATTATAATAATTGACATATGAGTATTGTCACAATATATATATATATTATTTTTATCTTTCGATAAACCCGCAGTTCATTATATTTTTAATCATAAATATTTTCGTAGGCTCTTCATCTAGTGATTTGTGTTCTGTAAATTTCTTTGATCTTGTTTGAAAGCAAGAACTTCACTGCTATTGAGCTCGCATTGCTTGAATAGAATAGCACTCAGATATTTTTATTCAGGTGTTTAATTAGACTGCTTTCTTAGAGTATGTATATTAAACGTTTTGATCACATATCGATTGTTTGTGTTATATCAGTTTTTGATCAAAGATGCCGATAAGTGAATAGTGTCAATCAAGCTCAGCAAACAATGATTTAAAATTATTTCTACTTCAAAATAATCCTAATTTCTTTGGAAATCTAATCTGACTGTATCACATCTGGTAATAACCTTACTGTGGATGAAGTTTCGAAAAGCAATGCTATTAACCCTTTCAGACCCGGTGTCCAATATTTTGGACACAACTTAAAAATTCAGTTAATGTACTTGTAAAGCTGAAATAATCTTTCAGACCCAATACACCTTTTTTTTTAGACATTTTATATCAGGTTTTTCACGTGCTGGTTTTCATCTAATAGCTACGGAATGAATTACGAAGTTTAAAAACCACAGCGGCGGAACAAGGAGCTGAAACCTTTCGTAAGTAACTTCTGTGAATTTATTTAGTTATTAATTTTGATAATTCTGAGTTAAAAAAATATTTATAACAATTTAAACAATGTCAAATTTCATTTAATAATTTGAAATGCTTTCGTGTTTGTAATAATTTGTTGTATTCTATTGTTAAAGTTATGTCCAATATTTTGGACATGGGGTTTGAGAGGTTGCAAAAGTTAGGAAAGTTCTTTGACGTGTAGTGAAGCTGCAGTTAGCATTATAATTTTCTGAAAAAGTAATTTTAAACCATAATAAAGCTAAAATTAATGTTAATTAATATTTTATAGCTGAAATTATTATTAAAATATGTTTTCAACTATTTCTGAAGTAAAACTGAAGTTTATTTACGTATTTCAAATTTTATATATTACAAAAAAAAAACAGTTTGGGGATATAAATTAATTTAATTCTAATAATCACAATAAATAATTTTTAATTAAAATATATAATAAAATATATTAATATGTCATTTTAATATTATCATTTATAATATTATTTTAATCATATTGTATTATATCTTTATAATCTGTTTTCTATTTACCGGTACATATTTAGCTTTACAAATCCTTTTTCGCGATATTATATAATTACGTATTTATTAAATAATAATTATAATTATAAATATTAATAATATAATTATTTATTTTTAATAATAAATAATAATAATATTTTTTTTTATTTATAGGAAGAAAGAAACTATGATTCGTCAAATCAGAAAGATGCTTCATGTGTCATTGAAATGATTAAATCTGCAGAAGTTTCTGATCTAGATTTCACAGATGATAAAGATTTTTTTGAAAATGTACCAGTAAAAAATACATGAAGCCATCAGACTTGGAAGTGAAAAAAGTCAAGAAAATGGAAATTAAAAGAGTTGTAATACCTGTGATAGGACTTCTACTTGCTAATAGCTGGATTGAATACCGAAACTACTTGAAAACCAATAATGTTTGAATTAAAAATGTTTTAATCATCTTGAATTTAGAATGAGAGTAACCGAAAACATTGGTTGTTCTCGACAAAATCCGAGAAAAAAAAAAGAGGAAGGCCAAGCAATATCAGACATCAGTTCAAGAAGAAAAAGACAAGGCCAGAAAGACATCCAATTGAAGAAGTTGGTATGATCATTTCGATCATTTCCCATCAACAGACTAAAGGAAGGATGGAGGCAGGTGTAAAAATAAAGATTGCAAAGGCAAAAACGAAGAGTTGTGTGTTCAACTTGTAAAGTACATTTATGTCGAAAGAAAGACAGAAGTTGTTTTATTATTTTTCATATAAAATAATAACATTATTATTATTATCCGATTTATATGATCTTTTTCATTAATGGTTAATAGCTCCCTTATATGTAACTTATAGTTTCCTGCAATATATCTATTTTATAAAATAAATTTCTACAAGCAAACACTCTGTTTGAATTTTTCCACTAACTTAGTAAACACACCCCTTCAGACCTGGTGTCCAATATTTTGGACATACTCACAGATTCATAAATAATTCGATAAAAATGTAATTTTAATAATTTCTATGTTTATTGCATCCTAAAATGCAGGTTTAAAAAAAGAAAAAAATTTTTTCACTTAAATAAAAAAATCAGGTCTGAAAGGGTTAAGTTACTATTACTATTGCTAAACAAGATTTAGCTAAACAGTCAGATGGAGATAGCTAACTACAGTCGGACCTCTATTTAACGAAGTCGCTAAATCCCCCCCCCCCAAAAAGTTAGTTATATGGAAAATTCGTTAAATAGAGATTCACCTTTTATTATTCAATATTTTTAAAAAAAGTAATAATTTTAATGACATGAAAGCATACATTACCACATGCGTACTTAAATTTTACTAATAAAATCTGTTAATTTGGTCTGAGGTTGTTTTTTTTTTTTTTTTTTTTTTTTTGAAAAAGGGTTTTTGCTTATAGTATGTCTCGCATCTTTGCAATGCTCCAAAAATCCCTTCAGTATTTTCTTCAAATTGTAATCCGTGTCGGATTGTTTCAAATGATTTTAGCATTTCATCATAAGAAAGTTTTTTTTGATTTCTAGATCATGATCATTTCCATTTTGATCATCTTCATCGCAATTCATAATTGTATTGTTTTTATTTTTCACACTGTCTAAAATATCCGATTCAGTTAAGTGTTTCTGAGGTCTCAACTTCAAAATCAAGTGAAAGATAATCATCAATCAGCACATCATCGTTAATTTCTTCTTTTTCCCTCAGCTGTATTCACATTTCTTTCATTTCCACTAAGGGAATATTAATAACAAAAACATTTCAAGGAGAAAAAAAAATAGGAAAAGTTCGTTAAATAGAAAATGCACTTCGCTATTTGGAGGTTATTTTTACGAAGAAATTAGCAAAATGTTCTTGGTTCCAAAGAAAAGTTCGCAAAATAGAGAAATTCGCAAAATAGAGGTTCGTTAAATAGAGGTCCGACTGTATTTTACATTTTACTAGCAAATTCCATGTTACAATGATGTGGATGAGAAAGAAATTGAAATCCTAAGATCACTTCGAAATGGCTGGGGAAAGCATTGCAGACTGCTTAACTCAGGTGCATTGCGGGCACACACTTTATGGTCATTTCCCCCTCCCCTCCCAAAAAATAAAAAAAGTTTATTTTTACTTTTTACATTGTCTACAATATGGAAATACCCATACACCAAATTTCAAGTTTCTAGCATATTGGGAGTATTCCAAAACTTTCGAACAGACTCACACACACATCCCCAAATTTTCCTTTTATATTATATATAATGGGTATTTTGTATTGAGTTAATACATCATTAAAGTGATTAAAAATGTAACTAATAATTGTTTAAAAGTATCAAAGACTAGTTAAAAATTGTTAGATATGTTATGTAACCAATGAAAATTATAGGGTTTAATAATTAGATGTATATTCTTACATGTCTGTTGATTTAATTTTATCTGTTAATCCTCGCTGTCCATTGTGACGAACCTATTCTTCGTAGAAAGCTTAGATTTCGATTTATCTAATTACTTTCCCTTCTTATAACATAATAACAGTATATAAAGTAACATTAACTATATACTGTACAGTGAAATGACGTGCCATGAAATCTTAGCAAGTTTTTTATTATTTCTTGATTCATTATTTTGCAATTGAATTTATCTCAAAATAAAATCTTCTGATTTAGAATTTTAAAAAAAAGTGGTTGAGTATATCATTTACTGTAGCTTTTACCAAAACATGACTTCAAATATATCAAAGTCAGAAACAAAATCCAGTCGAAATAGAAATTGTAGTGTTTATTCTTAAATTTGGATATTAAAATAGTAGAAAACAATATAAGTTGGAGTTTATAAGTTGGAGTATAAAGCCGTTTTTAAGGTCGTTTTTTAAATTTTAATTCTTGCCATCCACTTAAATACAAAATTGGAGTAATTAAAAATCTTATGTACAGATATATTAAATTATCTTCTTCAGAAGAAATAGCTAATAAACAGGTCAGGAACAGTAGATAATTGTCGAGGAATAAATAATTATCCTACGAAGCTGATTTTCGATAAATTAAAAGAAAGTTCACTGAGAAGAAAAAAAAGAGAAGGAAGGATGACGTTAAAGAAAGTAAGTAAACCTCAAAGATGTACGATTTTACCGTATTATGGAATGGATTCTGTCAGAATTGAGAAAAATCTTCAAAATGAAAATATTCAGGTGATTCAAAAACCGCTACAAAGAATTGCAGACTTATATTCCAATATAAGAACCTGTCAGCAATGATTTTCGTAGGGCAGTAGTTTACAAAATTAATTGTTTGACTTTTGATCTTTATTGTATAGAAATTACAGAGCAATTTTTATTTTTGAGAAAAAAAAATGACAAACAGGATGTCGATAAATTAGATAAAAGTAAGTTACCTTTAGCTGAACATATTACTAAAAATCCCGATCATTTTATTGACTGGAACAACATTAAAATATTTGGTAATTCTAATTCTAGACAAACTTTGATGTATAAGGAGGCGTTATTTATGAAAAAATTCATAATCATCCTATTAATAGACAAAAGTTATACGATCTTTGTAAATTTGTAGTTTTGTAAATTTGTAATTTGAAATAACCAATCACAGTGCAGCGTTGGAACACGTCAGGCATGACGTCACATGTTTAAGATGGCGTCTCTACTATTTTCTCCACTTCACCACAACGAATCGCAATTACACAATTATTATCGGCGTATTGAGATTTTCTTTCCCACATAAATGAAGTTTACACTGAAATGCATGAAGTTCATGCGTCAAAATTTATCAAAGAGTTTGTAAAACCTCGGGTTTTACATAATTTCGGCTGTGTCGCCGCTCTCTCAATACTCAACAAGTAGCAGATAATGACGATGCACGTGCCCTCATTGTTGCCCAGACAGGATTATTGGTATTGGCTGTTGGACATTCGTTATTGTTATTGTTGAAACTGGTAAATCAATTTTTTTTATTTTAACAATATTATAATATTTTAACAAATAAGCCGATATTCAAATTACATATGGGCTGTTGTGGAAGTCATGGCTTCTAAAAAAATTAGCTTAGAACATCTTTTTCAATATTGTGTTTTTCAAAAATATGGAATTTGTTTTACTTCCGTGAATATTTCATGGGTCACAACTAGTAACTTACTAAATAGAAAAGAAAACAATTCCTGAAATTGTGAAATTTTATTATTTTTGCTTTTTTAGGCTTCTGAAGAGCCTTATATCCCCGGTTTGTCTGTCTGTGAACACATATCCCGCAAGGCTTCGCAACGGCTTCTGTTAGCTCAGTTGAAGTGGCCTGAATGTTGAATGTTGTAGGTGGCCTGTTGGTTAGAGCGTCGTGCTAATAAAGCAAAGATCATGGGTTCGATCCCCTCATGGGCAATTATTATTCTTTATTTTTTTCTCCCCATTTTAAATCTTTTCACAATTTCTCAACTGTGGGTTTTTTTTTTTTTAATCATTATTAAGAATTCAGTGTATTAACAAGGTTTGAGTTAAGAATGACGATTATTACATATAAATAGGGGTGGGTAAGATAGCATGGGGTCGCAAACATAATCGCGCGCGCATTTTCTAGACCACATCGGCGCAGTCTATTCTTAAGTGAAGGTGACTTGGAAGCCGTTGCGAAGCACTGTGATTGGTTTACTAATCAGTATCCCTACTTGTTTGTTTTTGAAATACTATTCTTGCTCAACAATAGTTCAAGATGCTTGTAATGCTGAATACTATCTTATCTTACATAAATTTAACATGTTGAAAGTATTCTTTATTAATGATTATTTCTTCCTATGTAACTCTTCATATTTTGAATGTTAAGCCTTGAAAACGTATGTAATATCATACGAAACATGTTGGCGAATTTAAGAATAAACACTGCAATTTCTATTTCACTGGATTTTGCTTCTGAGTTTAGTATATTTTTATTAATAACGAATTCTAAACTAAGTTACTTTATTTGAAATATTTTGAAAAATTATTAACATGAAGATAGATCTGCTAATGATTCTAAAACTATATTAAATAACTGTAACAGTGATGTAATACTTCATATGACTTCAGTATTATATTAATATAACAATAATAAAGCAGACATTTGTCATCTGAAGAAAATCACTTAAGATGTTTCAAAATCAGCATGCGAAGTTAAAATTCTCACTGAAACATAATCACTTACATTTCTATTTTGATGCAGTTTTAAGTTAGGAAATTGCGCCTACTTAGTTTGCTTCAGTTGGGTTTTATTTCAGCAGATGTTACATTCCAAACAGATGGACATTAGGAGTGAAAGTGAACAAAATGTGAGTTGGCCAAAAAAAGATTTCTTCCTAGGCCTTAAACTGTGAGAAAGTCGATTTCTCAATATAATTCCATGTGGTAAGAAGAAAAATGGCAAATACATCAGAGTCAACAGTCAATCATATTGAAAGTATCGTAATTTCAGTCTTCGAACTAAGATTACTGGAAATCAATTCCTTAAAAAATCAATGAAAAACTGAAAAAAAGAAAAAAAAAAAGTCTACAAGAAAGAGAAGAAAAATGGAGGATTAATTTCAAGCAGAAGAACACCAAAAACATTTTTTGTCATTTAAAATAAACATACAATAATTACAACCCCCCCCCCTAAAAAAATCAATTCGCTAAATAGATAATGAAGTAGTTGGATTAAAAAAAAATGTACCGGACTGCTAAAAAGTTATTGAGATTTTATAAAATGTAAGTAGCTATTCAGATTTTTAAATGTAAGTTAATAATGTTTTACCGATAGTTTCTTATTGTAAATTGCACATTTCTATCAAGGTAAGATGACCGAAGACATACTAATAATGCAAGAGAAAGTGCCATCTTGAAATAAAACAGTTAGCTTAGAACTTTTGCTAAGTAAACAGTTAGCTGAACTGTTTGCTATAGGATGAGATAGCTATTATAATATAACTAGCACAAAAGAGTTGTCCTGATGTGGATGACGAAGAAATTTTAATTGGGTGATGACTTTGAAACGTTTCCAATTGGTAAAAAAAGCCCGTGGCAGTTGTAAATTATGTTATAGACCTGATAACAGATCCAAATATCGGAAATTCGTCGAATGCGTATACTTTATATCTTGACTAAAAACACTAATGTGAAATTTCATGTTTGCAACTCAAGCGGTATTGGAGATACGCGTAACCCTTGAAGAATGTTTGCCCTCCCATTTACACCCTTAGGATCCGAATATCGAAAATTCGTCGAATACATAGGCCTATATTTTAAATTTTTACAAAGAACACTCATGTCAAATTTCCTGTTTCCAACTAAATAGGTTTTAGAGATATGTGTACCCTTTCAGAATGTTTGCCCTCCCCCCACCCGTTTACACCCTTAGTCCGGATCCGGCTATTCGTTGTTTATGCATTATTCTGAGATGCAAGTGAATCTTCTTGCCAAATTTTGGTAAAGATTCATTGAGAAATGGCGACGTTGTTTCAAGACAAACAAACAAACTGACAAACACTCACGCTTATTGTATATATATTTAAAAGTCTTCCTTTCATTTTTCAGAAAATTTATGTTGATATCATTTTATTCGATTTCATATGTCTACAAATTGGTATAATCGCTAGTGTTGGTCCACGCGCCCAGGAAAATGGAACAGATGATTGATAGGTCTTTGGGGATCGTACCTAAATAACTTATTCCAATTTGTAAAAAACAAATACTTGACTGAAATTTGATACTTAGAAAAATCGTTAAATTTCAGGCAACAAGGATGAATAGGTTTTGATGTTTTCATTCTCTGTATGATATTCTATTGTTTTTAGCCTTATTTGGAGGCTTCGGGAGGCTTTGGTAACTGCAGGGTTTTAAAGACGCCTTGCTGATTTTGCCTTTTTTTTTAGAAGAGTAGGGTTCATAAAATCAGTCTCTGTGTTCAGTTTCTGTCCCAGTGTATTACATATGTCACAGCAGTAACTTCTGAACCATTTCAAAAAAATTAAAATGCATATTTACAATCATATTTTTGTATTTGGAAATTTTCTGGAAATTATTGGCACAAAAAAAGTAGAACCGAAACAATGAGTTTCTATCAATGTCTTAACAAACAAATTGACCTTTAAAATAATCCTCTAATTTGTGAGTGGTTTAATTTTAAATGGATCAGACAACTTTAGCATATAATGAGGATTTTTAATTATTTTTGTCTGATAACTGAAAAGTTGTCTTTTTTTTTTTATCTATCTTTTCGAAGTATATAAAAAGCATTACAAACTTTATACAAACGCTAATGGATATAAAATAAAATAAAAATTTAATATTAAATATATTACATTTTGTTCGTTACTTCGACTGAATTACGAATGCTTTATTAAAAAGTTGAAATGTAAATTTATTGTTTCCAACTGAAACTTTTCGGATTTAATCATTTGTGAAATTAGCTCATAATTCCTTATGGAAACGTTATCATAAGCACTAGATCTGCCTTTGGCGGTTAAATACCCTGTCTCTCACAGGAGAAGCTGTTTCTGTTATTTCTTTGTAATTAATTTATGTTCTTTTTAATTTATTTTTCATATCTTAATCTCCTCACGATCATTTAATAGCCTCTAGCAGAAATATTTCTAATGCCTGGAGCATTTCTATACTTACTCTAGTAATACAATGGCCGTGACACTCAATCCGTTTTTTCATCTACCATAAATCACAATTTCTTATTACAGTTTAATTGGGCATAATTGAAATAAACTAAAAGATTGTAGGGATTTTCAAAAACATAGGATATCCACTGAACTTATTTTCTTAAAAATAATCAGTCTTACGTCAGATGTTTTAAAAATAGTGTTATACCTATTTATTCGTAATACTTACAACTACTTCCACTGACATTTTGATCTAATTTTTGAATCATCTATTAATTTTACCGGAGAGACAAAAAGATAGTAACAAAAGATTCCAGATTTCAATTTTAAGTGAAAAATTCACATATCCATTCCGCCCGTATGTTAGGCAAATCAAAAATCTATTTATACATTGTATCAGACTGCTATGAACTTTTAGTACTGATATTTATTAAAACGGAGATAAGAGTCGAAGTCCAATACAGTGGTACCTCGTCATACGAATTTAGTTCGTTCCGTGACGATCGTCGTATATCAATTTTTCCCATAGAAAATAATGGAAATAGAATTAATTTGTTCCAGTGAACCAATTAACCCTCAAAAAATAATTAACATGCTTTAAATACCAACCAAATATAGATTTAATATAAGATAAATACAATGTTTATTGTATGCATGATATAAATGTACTATATTTTTTTACTAAATGTACTATTTTTTTACTTACACTAAGAATAATCACTATCACTGCCCCTCTCACGTCTGGCCCTTTTGGCCTCAGTTGCAGTGGATGTATCGCTACTAAGACGTGATCTTTTCCACAGGAAATGATCAAGAGAGATCTGTTTCTGTCTCTTTTTTAGAATGTTTCTAAAATGCGCAAGGCACGTGTCATTGAACAATGCACTCGCTCTCCCAGTATACAATTTCTCCGGGTGTCTCTTTTCAACAAAATCGGACACTTCTTGCCACTTAGCAAGGATATCACGAATTTCACGTGAAGATAGCACCTCCTCTTTCTCGACCCCCTCCTCATTGCTGAGTTCCTTCATCACCTCTGAGTGCGTCATCTCTTGTAACTTCTTCAGCTCTTCCGTCGTGAGTTCTTCTGCATGCTTCTGCACCAGATCCACAACATCTAGCTGTACTAGCTATTCGTATCTCAAAAATATCTTCATATTTCGAGGCGTAAATTATATGAAAATTTTCGTCGTATATCAAAAAAATCGTATGTTGGGGCATTCTATCTCAAGGTATTACTGTATAATAATTACGATAAATCAATTGTACTTATCTTTAGGGTACTGAGAGTTAGATGAAAGTTAGCTAAAAAAACACATTTATTAGACAATAGAGAAACTTCAATTCTTAAACTAATACCATCATCACGGATTCTCAGCAAACCTATTCAAATAGCTGACTAGTATGCCCTAATACGTAGATAGTATTACTGAAATTATTCTGCTTTGAAAATCCAGCAAAACAGAAATCTTTTTATTAACGCCTTGGTAAATCAGTGCGTATTGATTAGGAAGTTTACTAGTAAGATTACAGTGCTCAATGTCTTTTTAGAAAACTCTTATTAATTAATCAATATCATCTGAATCTTAGTAAGTTTTTATGTGTTTATGATTCGCAGCCTATAATTAATGGTTGTTTTTCTTTGCAGCTATATACGTATATACATAGAAGGACCTTGATTTCTTAAATGTCTTAAACTTAAATATAAATTGAAAAAAAAAAGGGGGAAGTTCCGTAACAGATTTTCAATTATCATCCATTTTCTTTTTCTTTTTTTTTTGTTCCCTTTAATCAAAATGAGAAGTGAATGAAAAAAGAAGAGTGTATGAAGAGTGAGATGATAGAATGCGGGTTTCAATAAAAAAAAAGAACGCACTTTTATTACTACTATTAAAAGAAAAGCATTTATTTAATTTTATAAAGAATCGATATTAATAGCAAATGTTTAATTGACGAATGAATAGAAAGAAAACCATGAACACTGCATCCTTTATAATATACGTTTGTAGAATAATGAGACGCAGGTGACTTTTACGGGTCCCAATCAATTCAATAAAAACATTTAGTAAAACGCCATTTTTTTATAATAAATTTGATTGTAAAAAAATGACTTTTACTAAATGTTTGTATACTTTAATTTCAGTAAAACTAATCTTTTGCGTTTATATCACATCTATATCTTCTCAAGAAATCCCACGGAATTAGAAAGAAAATTCACGTGTGTTTATAATTATTTATGTGATATTTAATGATTAGCAAATAGTTAGGAAACTTAATAATTCAATCAAAACCTAAAATGATTTCACTCCATAAAATATGACACTGCAAATTATGAATACAAGAAAAGAATTCTGTCTTTTTTATAATTAATGATAAGCCTGGGATTATATTTCATTGATTAGTCATCCATTCTTGACTCAATAAAGGAAACCATGTATTGTTCAAATTGAAGGTGGTTGATGGTTTTTTTTTTTATTCAAGGCAAAGAAACTCATTTCGCAAAGATTTGTGAAGATAAATTTTCTCATTAAGTTGTCAATTCTTTTTTTTTAAGATTTAAGTCAGAAAATATTCCGAACTCCTAATAACATTTTCAGATGTAACATTAATTTCTAACCTATTCTTGCTCTGAGACTGAAAGCAATAACAAATTCCAAATTAATGAATGGATCTAGTATTCACAAAAGTAAAAAAAAAAAAAGCAAACATAAAAAAATATTTTTTTTTCACTCAATCTTCATTTTATCGATTTCCATCAATGAAAGCTTGAAATCCCTTCAGTTAATAAACAATCATTAAAATATATAATGTGAACCATTCACATTATTGAGACCAAGAAGAAAGATTACAAAACTAATGCTTTTTCAGTTTGTTTCTTTTCGTAAATCCTAACGATGTTAAACGATATTAAAAACAAAAGATATTTTCAATAATGGGTTTCTTGTAAAAAATTCAATTGATTAAAAATTACGAAGGTCATATTTAATTATAAACCTCATATACATATGCCTAATAATTATAAAATAATTGATGGATTGAGATTTTTTGGAGTCATTTAGGATTTAAGTCCTTCGTATGTTTTCTAACCACTACAATATTACAAACAACAGGCTTGAAAATATCCTTCAAATTACGAATATCATTCATTTTATCGCAACAATTGTAAAGACATCACAGCAGTTGACTTCTTGACTATGGAAATACGTGAATGAAAAATGAAAATAACGCAATTTTGGTTCTTCAAAAAACACGAAAAAAAAAAAAAAAACGTTCTGCAAAACGTTCAGCCTATATATAAATCAGAACAATACAACAAGGATTGAAGGGCCAAAAATGAAATGAACAATTGGCCTGTCAAACTTTTACACCTTTATTAAAGAGAAAGTTTAATCTTCGATAATAATCCTAGCAAAAAGAAATATAAACTAAGAAACAAAAATCTTTGGAAATGATTTACTTGGAAACCGGAGAGTCCATTCTGAAATTTTTAACATTGAAACTTATGAATAATCAAACAAAAAACGTTTTAACTATTATTATACAGAGAATTGACTGTCGTTCTAAATGCGGTGGCCATTGCTCAGAGGAATAATCAAACATATATTAACATTTGAAGCTATTATCATTGTTATTAAAAAAATCCAGATCATGATTGCAATTTTGTGCATGTTTGTGCAGAATCCCTAGCATTTACAGAAAATGCAAAATTGTAATTTTCTATTTGAATATGTACTTGAAATTCTATGTACTGACCATTTAACTCCACCTCCACTTTTTCCACTTTGCTAGGTTTTTCCACTATGTTGTGTCTTAATTTAGAATTGACTTATAGTAAAAAAAAAAAATTAATTAATTATTATGCAATAAACAATATTTTATTAGCTTACATTTTGGAAGTGTGAATAGTACACTTTCTCCTAATTTCTTTATAAATTAAAAATACACGTTTATTATAATCGGATGTTTAAAGCGATAGAATATAAACATTTTTAGAAACCATATTTAAAACATATTTTAACTAAGAAAAATGTAGTGATGCGAAACAGTAACATTCCAAAGTATCCTACAGATTGTTTTTAATTCAACAATTACATGGTTCCAAAAATTCAATATCAGATCATACCTGTATCTTTACAGAAAATGAGCAAATGACAAGTGCTTACAGATCCTATAAAAATAAGGAAACAGAAAATAATTAGAAATATATGGTCATTTTGTGTAAAGAAAAGTTACTGTTTTCTTTCTTCAATATTCTGATAATATTCTGGCGATATTTAGCGAAATTAAATCATTTCGCTTTTTCAAGCCTTTTTCTTCAAAATAACTTCGAGTCTATCTCAACATTATTGAGTTTTCTTTTCAATACTAATATACTATAACACTATTGATTTTTTTTTTCAACAAAGTAACTTAATACTAATTGGCTGTAACATTATAAGCACGTTATTGAGTAACTATTGACATATTCAATTATTACGAGTCTCCTTTCCAATAAAGTGACTTAACACACCATAATCACTTTGTTGAGTCATTATTGACAGATTCAATTATTGTAAGGATTTCATTGAAATTTTTCTTCTTGGCCCCTAATGATGTCTTGAAAAAATGATAGCGTGTTGGGGTTGACCATATATCCCTTGTCTTTATTCATGCACTTGAAAGATTTTATAACGCAGGCTTCAATGACATATCTACTGTGTATATCCTTGATTTTGAATAAGATGCTGACTTCTGGGTCTGGGTTATGTTCTTTTGAAATACAATGTTCTGCCCAATTTGATGTTTTTGGTTTGTTATTCCGGTATAGAACTGCTTGGAGAGCCTTTGTCCATAGTCACCAGAAGTCGTCTTCGACTTGACGGAACATAACAACAACAGCACAGTTCCCATAATTTTTCTGTCATCTTCTTCTTCTTGCTTGTTCAATATGGACTTTATATTTTACCCTATCTAATTCTGATATCATTATTAGAGCATATTTCTTTAATGTCGTTACTTATTTTATGTTTTGTACCAACAAATTAAAGGATTCCCAATGGGCAGCCCAATATTGTTGTGAATTTTGTAAATTACAAATAAGTTTTTTTTTCTTACCTCATTTTTTTTTTTCATGTGTAAAATAGTAAAGATCATAGATGTGAAATTACTGCAAGGTTTTTATTCAATAGCGTTTTAGTTTGGACTTTGTGGAAATCGGCTAACAGAGGTCGCATTATACATCTCCCATGGTGTCGGTTGCTTAGCAACGATTAGCGCAGTTGTTTTTGGAGCTTTCCAAGGAGAAGCATCACAAAATAATGGGTCCTGTCAGCTATCCCTCGGAGAGGCGGTAAATTCGAATAGAAGCAAACATTCGATTTTGCACCATTTAGTTTTAGGGCGATTATCAATTGCCTAGCGTTTAGAAGAATGCCTATAATCATTTGAAAGCCGTGGAAAATCTCAACCAACGAGTTTTTCCTTCAGAGAAGCGATAAGTTACGAGATCGTTGATAAGGAAAAATGTGCATACGAATTCCGATCAAAACCAGATGCATACGAGATTTCATAATAAGGGTTTGAAGTCTATATAGTTCCGGGTCCAAAAGACGAATCCAGAGAATTTGTGTTTGCGGGGAAATCCTACGAAAATAGCATTTACCCTAGGATACGATGGATAGGCCTAAGTGAATGGAACGTCGTCTTCCAAGTTACCGATGAGGCGTGATCTCCGCATGAGTTTCAACGTAATTTGAAGATAAGGTAGGAATTATCCTTTGTGTTTTGTCAAGGCATTTTTTCCGAGAAGACTTCGAAATAAAGAAGTAATTAATTCCGACGAAGAGAAGAATTCGAGAACTCTGTTTACGAACTCATAGTACTAAATTCTCGTGTTCGAGATAGAACCAATATATTTAGATGTAGTTTAAAACTCATTTGATGTATCTAGATTATTGATTCAGAAATTTCTATTAAGAGTTTAGAAAGTTAATATTGTTTCGAGAATTTAAGAGAATAGGAATTATTCAATTTTAGTTCGATAAATTTTAGTAACCAGGGGTTACGTAATTTAAGTGTTATTCCATGTGTATGATTAATGCAAGTTAGGTTAATCATTTAGTGATACAGGTTTAAATTGTTCTCAAATGGAAATATGAGTCATTAATATATCTTGAATAAGAATAAGATATTAAATGTTATTGTAAAGTTTACATTTCCATGATATTCGAGATAAATGAATGCATTAGAATTTATGATGTTGTACTTGATTCATGATGACTGAATTGAAAGACTGTTTTCAGTAGTTTTAATAATTCTATAATGCACGAGCTGTAAACTAGTTGTTTTATTTATCGAACATATTTTGATTTAAATGCGTAAATGAATGCATTAGAATACCATTTAAGATTCTAGAAAATTGTTACCTGAATTAAATCTTATTTGATGAATATAAAGTTTTTCCATGCTCTAGTATTTGAGTGTCATTTGGTAAATTCTAATAATACTCTGCCAAATCATTTAAATTTCTCTTTACTGTTGTGATGGGTACTTTTCAGATTCTTTACTGACATTATAGATTAGAACAACAGTAACAGATCTTTTTAACCCACTATTTACCTTTAATATCTATGGTTATACTGTTTTAAAAAAAAAAAAAAAAAAAAAAAAAAAATAGAAAAGGGAGGAAGTATTGTTGTGAATTTTGTAAATTACAAATAAGTTTTTTTTTTCTTACCTCAATTTTTTTTTTTTTTTCCATGTGTAAAATAGTAAAGATCATAGATGTGAAATTACTGCAAGGTTTTTATTCAATAGCGTTTTAGATTGGACTTTGTGGAAATCGGCTAACAGAGGTCGCATTATACATCTCCCATGGCGTCGGTTGCTTAGCAACGATTAGTGCAGTTGTTTGTGATGCTTCTCCTGTATATATGGAAGATTTCGAAGAAAAGAATATAATAAATTGGAAGAAGAACAAATACTAAAGATTAAGACAAATGGGATGACAAAAATAACAAACTTCAAGCCAATTTTAAGGATTAACGAACACCCAGAACATTTCATTAACAAGTTTTTCCAAAGTTTTTTAAAGAAGAAGAAAGAAGAAGGAAAAGCAAAAAACAAAGAAGAAAAGCAAAAATTATCAGACAACAAAATCATAAAATTACCTAATGGAGCTAAAATAAGTAACGACATTAAAGAAATATGCTCTAATAATGATATCAGAATTATATACAAGAAAGGGAAAAATATAAAGTCCATATTGAACAAGCAAGAAGAAGAAGATGATGACAGAAAAATTATGGGAACTGTATACAAACTCAAATGTAGGACATGCGGGGGAGTATATTTCGGAAACACAGGAAGGACATTACAGGAACGAATTAATGAACATATATCAGCATACCGGAATAACAAACCAAAAACATCAAATTGGGCAGAACATTGTATTTCAAAAGGACATAACACAGACCCAGAAGTCAGCATCTTATTCAAAATCAAGGATATACACAGTAGATATGTCATTGAAGCCTGCATTATAAAATCTTTCAAGTGCATGAATAAAGACAAGGGATATATGGTCAACTCCAACAAGCTATCATTTTTTCAAGACATCATTAGGGGCCAAGAAGAAAAATTTCAATAAAATCCTTACAATAATTGAATCTGTCAATAATGACTCAACAAAGTGATTATAGTGTATTAAGTCACTTTATTGGAAAGGAGACTCGTAATAATTGAATATGTCAATAATTACTCAATAACGTGATTATAATGTTACAGCCAATTAGTATTAATTTACTTTGTTGAAAAAGAAACTCAGTAGTGTTATAGTATATTAGTATTGAAAAGGAAACTCAATAATGTTGAGATAGACTCGAAGTTATTTTGAAGAAAAAGGCTTGAAAAAGCGAAATGATTTAATTTCGCGAAATATCGCCAGAATATTATTAGAATATTGAAGAAAGAAGATTTAAAATAGTATAAATAGAATGTCATAAGTTATAAAAGTTACTGTTATTTTGGTAATAAAACTTTACGAGCAACGCACGATTAAGTAAACACAGAATTGCATATAGTAACGCTCACCGCACCGTCAAGCAGGTCGAACAGATCCCACTCATGTGGAGGTTTATATCCGCATACCTGATGACGTCTGTTGTCTGTCACTGCCGGCTGTCAGTGTACAGCGCCAGTTTACCCCCTGGTGAAGCCATTCAGAACTAAAAAATTTTTTCTTCTGCGAAATCGTAATCCCATGGTCTGAATAGTATCTACATCAAATTTGGCCTTTTTTGGCCCATCAGTGTTTTGCTTATTGCGCTCCAAACACCTCCTGTTTTAACTATGGCCACCCTGTATAAAAATGTCCTTTCTTTTACATTCAGTGAAAGCTTAATCTAATCAGGAAATTTCTTTCCGATTTACCCATTTCTCTAATCTCTATTATCGTGTAATATAATAAAAAAGGAAATAATTAGAGAAACGGAACATTTTGTATTAAAATTTACATATCTTTACATTACAAGTTCCATGTTTACGACAGTTTTTATATTTTTTCTGAAATTGGCTGTATTCCTGTAATTACTTTCAAATATAAGCTTTAAATTTTCATATCAGATGTAGTTTAATGTTGGAATTACTTAAAAATCCATTAATTAAATGGAAAGGAGTAATTTTGAAAAAAAAATTGCTTTTGGCATGAACGATAACAGAGTTCACTAATTACGACAGCAACTGTATACATATGAAGTTAAAGTCGAATGGAGCTGTCTCATTTGTAAGAGATTTAATTCGTCACGTGTTTCTTCATATGCGAATGAAGAATATTAAGAAAAAAAAATGAGGAAATTTTTAAGTTAATACCACTAGGAAATCCCCGACGATTTGCTTTTTCGAATTAAAAGCCATTCTCACTTGTCAGTTGAAAAAGGTTTAATGGAATTAGATTCTGGTTCAGTGAACTCAAGAAACAGAGGAGAAATAGAGGAGATGAAAAGGAAGGAATTCCAAACAGATGGAAAAGAAGAAAAAAGACAAGAAAGGTACCCGTGAGATGACAGGAAAAAAAAGCACCATCTTTCGTTCATCAATCACTTTGTTATCATCAATAGAAGGGATTTCATTTCAGTCGAGTGGTAGTTTTTAGTTATTAAGTAGACTTTTTAAAATGATGTCCATACAGGCTTTTGTTTTTTATTCGTTGTTTGTTATCGTTACTTGGATATCGGAAAAATTATCAATTTTCTATAAGCTATATTTATATTATTATATATACAAGGTGGCGACATAAAACCGGAATCAAAATAATAATACAATACAAAAAAGAAATGCCTATTGGAGCCGGTTTTATGTGCGCCACCCTGTGTAAGTTGTATTTAAAATAAGCTATATTTTATATAATAGGCTATTTTGCATAAACGTTTATACTAGATTTCAGTTTCTATAAAGTACAAAAGATTTATAAGATAGCCGTTAAGATACAGCCTTGTGGTTAAGTTAGTGGCCTTCCATGACGCTAATACACTCTGAACCTGGGTTCGAATCCCGAAATAGGCATGGATGTGACTTTATTCTTCTATCTGTTTCTGAGCATATAATATAAACTGCTTCCTATGGCGTACTCTAGGCAACGATTCTTATTGGTTAAGTACTTAACAGTATTTGTCCGATGTTAAAATGTTAAGAGTCCGGGCATTTTAAGCTACATTTAAGATTTTTAATGAAATTTATCAATTTATTATACTACATGTAGTAGAGTCCCGATTATTCGAGTTAATGTGGACCAAGACTAACGCGGATAAACGAAAAACTCGGTTAAACCGAAAATTGTAAATAAAATAAATCGTCTAGGTTTAAATGTAAATTTTAACAAATACAAAAGTTAGACAGATACACCACATACAATTCATATTGAAAGAGTTCTTTTACTTAAAAGAAGAGTTCTTGTTTTTTGGTTTACGTTACTTTGGCGTTTTTCTGCAGCAATGTTTCGGCATTTTTTATGGATAACCCAGGATTGTTGGTGTCAAAACCATTCAGCGATTCCAGGTAGGGGGTCATGTGACTAGACGAACGAAGATTAATTTGCGAAAAAAAAAATCCTAGAAATATTTGATAGCTTGGTTAAAGTGGAAACTCGGATAATCGGGGCTCGGATAATCAGGGTTTTACTGTAGTTAATCGTGATTTTATGGTAATCATATGCAGATGTAGCACTTCAGTGTACGCATTGACATTCTTGTAAATGACATATTATTTTTTTACAGCTACATGATACTACTTACAATAAGATGTTGTAGGGCTTGTTAATTTTTATCACTCTTTAAAATGCATCACAGATAAAAAATTAGAATAAAAAAGCTGTTCATCCATCCATTCCTCTTTGATCAAAAGAACTTTTACTCTAAAAATTTAGTGGAAAGTTTACAAGGAAGAGTCTCATTGATTTAGAACTTATCGGATGACTAATTAAGGAAATTAGACCAAAACTGTAGCAATTGTTATCATTCAATTCCTATACCAAATGTCTGGGGAAAAAAAGTTCACTTCCCTTAAAGTTGTTTATATTTTCTCCTCTTCTCAGTTGATCTTTGAAATGTTTCCTTAATTGTTCTTATCAATTTCGGTAGCCCTTTGTCTTTTTTTGTCATCTTTTGATGATCCCATTTTTTTCCAATTTTACTACACAGATATTCAAAAGCTGGCCTAACAGTTGTAGGCATAAAGTCCGTATACCCCTATCAATAAACTGGATTTGAAATGAATTCATGTGCCTATTATGGATCCAAAACATCTGTTTGCATTCCTCCATGGTCTCTGCACAAATAGATGCGTCTTCAGATTTATTTGCTCATTTTCCGTAGCATTTGTGGCGTCGCAGTCGTGAAGGCACTCGCACAGCAATCTGCAACTCAGTGTTGGAAACGTACCGCTGTTTGCGGACTTCCTGCTTCATGATTCGCCACAGAGAATTGTCTGGCGTGGTGAGTTCAAAGTAGCGTGGTGACCATGGCAAAGGTGAAGGAAAGTTCTGGGATCCCCGCCAATCCACCTGTTTGGGAAAAGCTCATAAAGGCGCACCCGCACTCTCATAGCTAAATGAACTGGTGCTCCGTCTTGTTGAAATGTTACTTTAAGCCTTTCAACTGGAGTTCAGGTAGCAACCCTTCGTTAAACATACGCAAATAAGTCGTCTGATTCACTGGGCCATTGAAGAAATACGGTCCAAGCAGATGTTCTTCTATTAAAGTGTCCCACTATAGCCTACGTTGATCATAGATACGAAACAAGAATAGGAGAGAAACAATTTTTGAATAAAAGAATGTAGTGCAGTATTATTCAGATATTAGTTCATTTCTTAATACAATTAGTAGCTTTACATGTTATTTGAACTTTAACAAAAATAATTATGGATGTAACTGCATTAGCTCCAATAGGGTTTTAATGGGTGTCAAATTTGAATTGGGAAGGACACTTGAAAAGAAGATTAAAGGATAAAAAAAAAAAACAGAGTTTGAATTATTGGAGTTCCTAATACCACAATATGAGTTTTCTTCTGGCAAAACACAATTAACAACATAACATTCACTTACATTCTTAGTTTTTTCTTTGGTTACTCAATCAACACATTTTGACTTTTTTCGATAATATGGATGAAGTAGTCTTAATTGTTTTTTTTTTATGTATATAGTGTAACCTCCTTTAACGGACACTCCGAATAGCGGACACCTCTAATTAGCGGACATTATTGCGGGTCCCAGTCCCTTAAAATAGGATATTCCATGTTATCCACTCCGAATAGCGGACACTCTGAATAACGGACAGTTATTTTAACTGTAAATTTTTTTTTTTTTTTTTCGATTAACATTTCGACAAACGCATCAAGGTTGTATTTACATCGGTCTCCCATACATTGATACATTGTATCTGTGTCCCCATGCTTCAATGCACGAATCTGAGGCCCTTTTTTTTCACTGCAGTTGCTTTGTAAATATCAATCCCTCGTAAAGCTATCCTATAAACGTGTTGATTAAATTTAGTGCGAATTAAAATGGCGTCAAAAAGGAAGAGATTGGCACTGAAAGAAAAAATTGATGTTTTTGAAGTTGCTGAAAAATAAAAGCTGAGTGTGAGTTGTCTTGCTGAACGTTTTAAAGTTGGAAAAACTCAGATAAGTGAACTTTTGAAGGACAAAGATGAGATTAGAAAAATGTGGATAGTGAATTCAAACGAAAATTCGAAAATTTGAAATTTCGTAAAACTGAAACAAGCAAAATCGACGAAATGGTGATAAAATGGTTCCGCTTTGCTCGTGCAAAGAACATTCCTATAAGCGTTGTTTTCCTTCAAGAAAAAGCCAGAGAAGTCGGTCAAACTTTAGGATTGGACACGTTTAAGGCATCAAATGGATGGCTAGAAATTAATTTTTTATATACTGTAATTAATTTTGTCATTATTTTAAGTAAGACAAATGGATTAGCACTCATTTAAAAAGGAATATAGTAAATAATTTGCAATTGTTCATATTCTCTCATATCGCAATGATAATTGTAGAAATTTAATTAAGATTGTAGGTAATTTTTCATTAAATGAATGCTATAAGCTAAACATGAAAAAAAGACAGTCCTCCCCAATAGCGGACACCTCCCAATAACGGACAAAACTTCCGGTCCCGTGACTGTCCGTTATTCAGAGGTAACACTGTATATATCAGGCGAAAAAGACAAAAACAACTTGGGAAATTCGAATGCCATTTTTCGAATATTTCTAAGATTTAAAACAATAGGCAATTAACCCCCATCCCCCTCCAAAAAAAAAAAAAAAAAAAAAGAGAGAAGAAATTTAGATAGCGATAAATTAAGATCAAGAGAGAAGAGAAGAAAATGTAAATAATAAAAACCAGACTTTTTTTTTTCAAGTATCGCTGTATTGCCACAAGCAAGCTTTTTCTTTCTTTCCTTTTTTTTTAGTGTGTTTTTTTTTCTTCACATTTGTGTTCAACAAATGTAATTTTTTACCTTTCATCATTATTAAACTTAATATAAATGGAAAGAGAAATTCGCCAACCGGACAGTAAATATGCCTTCGCACATTGAGCCGGTTGGCGAATTTCTCTCTCCATTTATGAATAATTACGGACATTAAACTTGCTTTCAATTAAACTTAATGTGTTTTATGGAAATGAATAATGCAAACGGGGGAAAATGACCAATATCTTGATTATGGTAAGTAGTTCAGTCCATTTTCCTGTGGATGTTGAAAATCTTCATTTTGATATTCGAAACCATTCTGAAAAAATAACTCTGAAATCGTCATCATCATCTTCTTTTTATTGGTCAGTGGAACGTTTTCTTATCTAAGAGGAACATTTGAATACAAAATATATTCCTATTGATAAAATCTGAACAAAGAAATTCTAGTTTTAATATTAATATCACTTTCCTTCATTGCAGCAACGAAATGGGGAAAAAAGTCTCCAGTAGATTTGCCAAGAACGAAAACACTCTTGAAGTAACTTGGAAAAGTGTTTCGAGTATTTGGATTCCACATTAACTTTCAAGAAAACAATCTTAAGCAAACACTGCATCTCGGAAAAATGCTCAAGAGCTGACTTCAACACAAACATTCTTCGCAGGAAAGATTAAAAAGAATCGAGATCAAACTCCTGTAAGTTGTGGAATGCGAAGGATTCGATTTGTGTTGAATTATTGACTTGAATCAGACCATTGTATCAGAACTCTTTCAGTTGGAACATCCACATTTGAATGTTAATCGAAAACGATTGATAATATTAAAATACCGGTAAAAAAAATACACTTGGATGTTTGTTTTTGAATGTAGGAGACTCCGAGTCAACTGTTCGAACTCATGCACGTTTCGTCAGCAACAGTTAGCCATTGTTCGATGGAACGAAAAGAGAAATGAAAAAAATCTCTGGATTACATTCCTCACCAGTTGTATCCAGAACGAAAATGGTGGTTGAAATTTAAAATTCCACGAGGTATTCAAAAGAGAAAAAAGGGGCTGTATTTTTATTCTGTTTGAAAAAAAAAACAAAAAGTTTTAATGCCTAAAGTTTTTACAGAGACCATGTTTTAAATTTCTGAAAATTAGTCTTTTACAATAGTAAATAGTATTAATATTTTGTAAATCAATATCGTGGTCGTGCGGTCTCAGGCGTCGGTCTGCCGTGAGGCCAGTGTGCCGGTACCCGGGTTCAAATCCCGGTCGAGAGCATGGATGTTTCAATTTCCTTTCCTGTGTTGTCAGTCTCTTCTTCACTTTCTCTTCGGTCTGACGTCATTCCTTAAGGGCGTCCTGGAGAAGGCAACGGGAATCCACACAAGTATCTGTTCCCTTGTATAGCTACGGTTTCTCTTCGGGGGTCACTAGGGCTCCGTAGACTTGAACCAATCTTCGGATTGAACTACCATGGTATATGGTATGGTAAATCAATATCTAAACATGACATGAGTATATTTTGTATTGCATTGCCTTAATAGTAAGCATTATTTAAATAAAAAAAAAAATAGACGGCTGCCCGTCGCTTTGCTCGGGAAGCCTCATATTTATAATGTGATTACAGTTAATGAATGGAAACAGACATTGTATTTATTTAAAAAAAAACACACCAAGTAAAAACAAACTAAAACTTTCAACGAAAATGAAAAATAAATTACACTTTATAGCCGAACAAATACAGTGGAACCTCTCATAACGAGCATAATTCGTTCCAGAATCTTACTCGTTATGTGAAACACTCGTTAAGCGAAACAATTTTTCCCATATAAATCAATGTAAAATACGATAATGCGTTTCATGCCGAAAAAAATACTCAATTTTTTTATTTTTAACATTTATTCAAAAAAAATTCCTGCACTTATTAATTGTTAAGGAGCGTAACAACCTGGAATGCAATTTCGATTTGCAAAAAAACAGTAAAAAAACGAAATAACTAGTTTATTATTTATGAATTTATGACAAATAATGATTTTACGTTTCATTTCTACAGTTACTTTTAGTCTCTTATGGCTGTCTTCTTGTGGCTTTTTCTTCGGGGTCATTTTTGCAAGGGTTATTAAACTTTTCGCAAAAAAAATTACAAATAATGTCTGAACACAAGTTTGAAAAAATGGGTGATCACATGCGACACTAACGTGCTAGCGGAAGGAGTGCTAAACACAGACTGACGCACATGCGCGGAAGTCCTGGCTCACAAGTGAGTGACGTGAAGATGGGAAATCCTCTTTCTGCGTCACTCGTTATGCGAAGTGTCGCTCATTAAGGGAGCAATTTTTTCACAATTTTTTTTGCTCGTTATGCGAAATACTCGTTATGCGAGGTGCTCATTATGAGAGGTTCCACTGTATAGGCAATACAGTATTTGCAATTCTAAATATTTTCTCTTTTTTCGAATAGCGAAATATTTTTGGTTTTATATTTTGAAATATTTTTTTTATCTAAAAGAATTGTTATTAGTTAACCGTTGACAAAACTCCTGTTATCTGGCAACGATCGTGCGATATTCCATTGTTGCGACGTTTGCACGCACTGACATAACATCGTTGCGTTTACTATGCAACAATACGCCTGTTGCCCGGCTGTTCCATTTTTGAGGACGTTTGCATACACACATACACGGTGTTTTTTAATTATACAGATTTAAGGATTTTGACTAAACAAAACTAATTTATAATTGAAAAAAAGTAACAATTTTTTTGGCATCTGCAAAATTTATACTAAAAAAACTATTTATGATTATCTTATAATAAAAAATCAAATACTAGAATTTTTAAAAGTTAGCTAAGTAATCAACTTTAAAGTATTACTTTTTTATGTTTTATTTTTAAATATGTAGATAGATCACAAACGAAATTCACAAAGATGTACGAAAAGCTTTATTGAAACTTTATTGGACTTTATTAATAATAGACTTTAATAGACTTTATGGGAAGAAAATGAAATACAATATTTTTCTACGATATCACCTTGACGATTGATGCATTTATTACAATGTTTGATCACTTATCCATCACAGCCGCTTAAGTCAGGGACTTGCTGTTGAGCCACTTTTTTTATATTACATTGTACTTCTTCCTTGCCTGTAAAGCATCGACCTGACATATCTCTTTTAAGACAGGGAATAGATGAAAATCATTGAGAGCTAAATCCGGACTGTGTAGCGGATGTTGCTAAATTTCTCAGTGAAAACCGTGCATTAATTTCTATGTTCCTAACAACTTGTGATCATGTATTGTTATGATGCAGGATCACACCTCGCTCAAAAGACTAGGACATTGCTTCCTAATGTTGGAAAGCCTAATGTTGAAGCCTTTCTTAAGGCTTCAATAGGAGACCAGTTATCAAAGTGATCGCCAATTTGAAACGTCAGCGCACACCTCCAATAATACACTAGAGAAAGAACACGCACCACCGAACAGTACAGCCCTCTATCGGAATATTTCAGAACAGTTTATGGCAAACTTATAAATTTGATTTATAAAATTTGATTTCTATCAGTTGTAAACTTTTTTTCCTGATCGACTCTAGCACATGAATTTATTTTTAATAAAAATTGAATTGAGATTAAAAGAAAGTAATAAAAAATTGTGTTAATCGTTTTCGCCTTAATTTAAAATTGAAGCACCTGTTGTGATTTATTCTCCTAACAAGACTTGATTATAATTTAAAATGTAATAAACTTATTATTTATTTTGAATATAATCAATGACACAGCTGAATTTATGACGCCTGAATGAATGGTCTTTCAATCTAAAAGAAGAAATTAAGGAAAAAAAAAAAAGAAATCAACGGATCTTGCCTTCCAACCAAACCAAAACAAGAAAGATCCCATTTCATCGCTCGGTCTAGCTATTAATGCAATATCAGGTTTAATAGATTTAATGCAAGCGTAACCAAAACTTTGCTGTTGCATATTTATTTTTTTGACTGTTTTAGAATAACTATCTTATGTATTGTATGATGTTATTATTCTTACGCAAAAGATTCAAACCTTGGGTTTTTCCAGCAAAGACAACATGGTGGGTCAAGGACCAAAGCACATATTGTAGGATGTTAAACCTACGGGGAGCTGTTATAATATAAACCCTTGCTCCAGCAGAAGATTACTTGTAACTATACGCTATAAAACTTTTCGTGCGAAAACTAAGTGGTGAGAAAAAAACGAGTAAGACAGATTTTTAAACAACTGAGTATATATTCTCTTAAAAAGTCTGTTACAAATTTTTGTTGTCCTAGTTCACTCATATGAAATTACTGCTTGTAAATCATATTCTTCTTAACTATTCAGTTATACGCTTGGATAACCTCGCTTCAAGATTAGATTACAAAAGTCTCTTTGTGAAATCTTTAAGTATAGTTACTTTGAAATCTTGACTCTTTAACTTTATACTCGCTACTTGTCTTAGCTAAACTGTTGTACTTGAATGAAAGTCGATGGTCAATGTATTCGTGTCTTTGGACCGTCCGTGTTAATGAGAATCAAAGACATACTTACAAAACTTGCTGTTGAATCATCTTCGGTCTAACCTCTTGAATATCCGATTACTTGAGTGGATAATTCGGTTCCTCTTCGTTGGATTCTTCGGCTTTCTAACCCTTTAGAACATTGTATAGTGATCGGGATTATTTCCTAAATCCTTCTCACCAAAGTAAACTTTAATTCCGCTGTTTAATACATGTCAATCTTAGTTATGCATTTCCTATTGCAGAGACCAGGAACATTGGCTCAAGATAATTCCTAGTATCTTCGATGAAACAACATTGGAATACATATTTGTTTACACCTCGGAAAACAACTCCATCTTTTTCTCTCAACCTCAGAATTCATTCATCGCAACAGTACGTCTCGAGTTCACTGTTCAAAACAATCGTTACTACTTGGCATCATGTGTATCTCTTCTTTATTTGAACGTGATTGTTGCGTTGTTCTTTTGTTTTTTATTTCCCTCAGATTATTCACGATTATTTTTGACTTCTCTTGGAATTGTCTCAGGTTTGTAATACGTTAGAAAATTGTTCAAGTAAGCTTTTCTCAATTCAAACCTACACATATTGCCAAATGTAAAGAAATGCTCAAGGAGGATTAGGGATGTGTGATTATGTCCATAAATTTCCTAACGTATAGTTGTGTTGAGTACTACAGCCTTCCGGAGTTGTGCACAAAAAGTTGTGCATAGAATTTTTTTTGAAGTCTAGTGTGCTGAGGCTGTGGTTCAATGAGGCACCAGACCTGGGGTGGACAGAACGATGGGAACAACAAGTACTCGGTCCTGCCTCCATTGCTTCTGGAGCTCGTGTGCTAATCGGTGTATTTACTGATTTGGTCTGCGTAAATATCAGTGACATAGATCTGTTTGTTGACCTTATCAACAAGTGCTGTTTCAGATATTTTCTGATGACTTTTGTGCCGACAACCTGAATTGATCGATGTTAAGTTTCTTCGAAAATCCGCAAGGAACCAGTGAAATATTTAACATCTATGTCCTTTGAAGAGAGTGCTAAAGTAAATCTTCCATGTAAAGTTTTACTCTTTTACAAGATGGTTTGTTTTGACGGTTTTGATGGTTTGTTTTGACGTCTGCCATAGTGGTTTCTTGAGACAGAAGCAACGGAGTGTAATTCTGATCTTGTTACTTCATAGATGGGACTGTTACTAGAATTAAAATAGTCCCTCAAACTTTGCTTTTGTTGTGACACAACATTATAATACTTAAAGCCAAAGTACGTAGAAGAGCCAAGAATGATTTAACTAAGTCAAACGCTGTTTTTATAGTCAACTCATCCTGCTAATAGATACGTTTCCTTTTTTGTTGTTGTTATGATGCTATATCTAAAAGTTCTTTCCATCCTTGCTTGCCTTTTGTACAGCCGTTTGGTTTTTCAGGAAATATATTATTGTTAACAAGATTATTATAAATCTTTCCCAATAAGATGGATCTTAAGTATTTTATGTAGAGTAGGGAGACATGTAATAAGCCTATTATTATTATTATTATTATTATTATTATTATTATTATTATTAATATTGCTAAAATTTCAAAATTATAAAATTTATTAGAGATTGGTTAATAATGAATATAAATCATCTGGATGACTAGAAATAAATTCTAGATATTTTTTTCTCTCTTTGGATAATGATAATTTTTGACTTTGTGATATTTATATATATTTGATTTATTATGTATTATTTAAATGTTGTTTTTGTACGTATTTTAATTCCTAGCATCTGTTGATGGGATTTATTTGTAATCCTAATAGGACTGTGTTTTGTAATAATATATTAAAATAAATAAAATAAAATATTATTATTTCTACATTATATTTCTCTAATACAAGAATTACTTTCTTTCTATTGCAGGTTTGAAAACTATTCTTCTGCCACCAGTCATCAGTGACATCAAAGTGAAATCATTCTTTTCGTTTGATACGAGTCCTTTGAGGATGTAGCACGATCAATATCAATATTTTATTATTTTGGCTAATTCTCTAGAATCGGTAATACCTTGTAGGATTAAGATTTAAGTCCAAGGGAAAAAAGAAGAGAAGTACTTTCCCTGATGTCTGAATGGTTTATGTTCCATTGATTTCAATGGCGGCTAGAAGCATGAGCTCCACGTATACAAGGCCTGAGCAGTTTCCATAGCAGTTGATGCGTGTTGTTGTGCGTTAGATGTTGTCGTCTTCGTAGGTAGTTATGCGTTGTCACGTCGTGTTCTTGTGTGTGATGGTGGTTTTGTGTGATGCCACAGAGGATAATTACGAAAAGATGACTCTAGATTTCGCCACAGTCATCCCGTTTATGAATTTCAATTTGCGGGAGATTAAGAAAAGAATGACGAACTCCATCCTTGAAATTACAAAAAAAAAACCCCCTATGGAATTTCTCAATTACTACGATTGGAAGTACCAGGAACCATCGCGGATGCTACCAGAGCCCAGTCCAACCTGTAAGTAAATAGAAAAAGCCCTTTGTAAGAAATTAATCAAATAGTAAGAAATTTGTTGTAAGAAATTAATAACTATATATCAAAGCATCTTAATATAAAAGCGTTTATTTATTTTTTTAAATACAAATTCCATTCATTAACTGTGAACATGAACTTTCGAGTGAAAAATTTCGACTCCATAGAAGTTCTACATATTTGCTTATTTTTATTGCTGACATTTATCCAATATTGAATTTATGGGGCTTTAAATATATAACCCAATACACTAAATCTTGCTATTCTTGTAAATATTTCTTAGATAGTTTAACAATATGGCCATTAGGAGTATGTAAATATATTTAACTAAGTTTTCTGGTTTAGTAATAGTAATATCAAGCTTTCTCTTCTTTTATTTTACTGTTAAAGGTCCAATAATGCAGGATAGCATGACATCTCGTCCGAACTTAAAACATGTCTTCCGAATATAGTATGGATATAAAAAGTTAAACAGCGGGATTGTATGTTTATAAGAGTGATCTAATTTTGATCGAATTTTGTTAAAACTTTCATTGTTGTTGCTATTATCATTACTGCAATCAAATATTAAAATTCTGCACAAATAATCAAATATGATTATATTTAAAAATGAAATAAGAAAAAATATTATTTTTTATTAACAATGAAAAACCTGAATTTGTTTTACAATAGAAATCAAGTATTTCATGCAAAAGACTAAAATCAAACGATTTCCCAGAATTCCTTAAGAAATTAAATAATTTTAGTAGGTTTAATAAAAAAGAAATATATAAGTAGTTCAGAGGAATAGAAATATGTAAACAATTATGAATGAAACGTCTGAGAGATATTTTAGTAATTTTTAAATCAAAATATGCTGGTTTTTTTATCTAATAACAAATTGATGAAGCAACTCTAAAAATGCTTAAACTTTATTGAGCAACATTTAAATAGAAATATAGTAATTCTTTTACTGAGAAATATAAATTTTTAGCAGATTCATAAAATCACACTTAATTGCAGGATACAATAAGATTTGCTAAAAAAAAATGTAGTTTTTCAAAGTTCAACTTAAAAAACTAAATTAAAAATAACTCTTAAAAATTAAAATAAATTTAATGTACAGAATGGATTTTCAATGGAAAGAAGAATTTTACAATAAGTTATGTCTTATAGATTTATGAAACTTTCTTTCCTTAATTGAGGTCAAAAGAAAGACTATTTTTTCCTCCGATAATAAAAAAATTTCGAAAGTGAATCGATGCGAAGAGGATACAATGATTACAAGATTCACAAGATACAAGGTTAACTTTAACTTTATTTTTAAAAACTTTTATTTTTCTATAGGACTTTTTTAATTCCGAGACTTTCTAAAGCTTTTTTTAATTTTTTTTCGAGAAAATTTAAAAAAAAATGCAGTTGCTAATAGATGAAGCATACGATTACAAGGGTTATAAAAATTAAGAATCACATATCTTCAAATTAGCTAAGGTTATTATCCACCAACTATGGTATTAACTACCTGTTATAAGATTCAACCTTTTAAATCTGCAGGTGAGGATGGAATTTTTCCATGCCTTTTCAAGAAGCTCTAGATTCCATTCTCTTACCTCTTACTCACATTTTTCGCCCTTATAAGGTCTTAGGTTATATTTCAATGCTCTGGAGGTTAGAACTAATTTCTCTCTCCCTCTCGCAAATCCCTTTCAACCTATTAGCCTTTCTTCTATTCTTCTAAAAATTCTCAAAAGGCTAGTCGCATGGTACATTAGAAAAGTTCTCTTGTCTCTGACCTTAGCAGTAGGCTTACGAGAAAGGCAATCCACTGACACTACCTTTCACCTTATACAAAATTAAAAAAATCTTTATTCTATGGGCAAATGACCTCCTTTATCTCCATTCAGAAAGCAACAGCGCTGCATAGAATCAATCCAACAAGTTCTCTTCTCGCAATCTTTATGATCCATCTTGGACGTATGGCCTGGCTAGGGTGGACCAAGGCTGACCACAGGAGGAGTGTTCCTCTTCTTTTATGTTAGACGATCTTGTTAGTCTTCTGAAGAATAAGAGTTTTTATACCTAGACTTACACGGACGACAGTCATTTTGATTACAGATCAGTCTGCTGCTATTGTTTCTAATATTAGAGGTTAGGCAATGAGGGGTTAGTGAGGTTCAACGATGGTGCCACGATGAAGGTCTAAAGGGTAATCCTCATAAAACGTTTTTGGTTAATTTCACCAGGACATGTAAAATTGCTGTTCTTCCTCTTATTTCCTTTTTTATGGAAGTCTGAAAACTTTCTAAATCTGGTAAATTCTTGGGGCCATTCTTGATTCCAAATTGACTTGGAAAGAGCATTTCGATTTGTATTAGAGTCTTTAGTGCATCACGGATTTGCGCACTAAATCCATTTACTGGAATTGTAGTACTCTTATTCGACCAACGCTATGCTACGTAACGGTTATCTGGTGGACTAGAATTGAGCTAAAAACTATTCCAAGTAAGCTTTGTGGTGTTTAAAGATTGGCCTGTTATGCTATCACTAGAACTATGGGGATTCTGCTGCGTTAGAAGCTCTTTTTTTTGCTGTCCCTTATCTTTTTATTGAGCAAGTAGCCAGAGCTATTGCCCTTAGCTTTATAATTTGACAGTGGGTTACCTACTGTGGCCATTCTTACATATGGATTGAGGTCACTGGGTCTCTTCTTTCTTTAAAAGCAGACTCAGCATTACACTCCTTTTGTCTCCCTAACTTTCTTACACACTTCTCTTCTGGGAAACAATATTACAGAAATCGCATGGCCTTTCTTTAATGGGATATCATTTGTTTTTACAAATGATTCAAGGAGGGATTAAAGGATGGGAGACGTGATCTATGGTATAAGGACAAGGGCAGAATTTTCCTTTGACATTGATTATTATTATCGCTTATTGATGCCGATAATGTTTGATTAAATATTTAAACTTGATTAGTTCAATCTTACACTCTCTTGCGAAGTTTTTGTCCATTTGAAACCCTTGAGGAATGTCACTGCTCTCGGTTTGGCTTTTCGTTTCCAACACACAGTCGGATTGGCTGACGTTAAATATCGAAAGACGGACACCTTAAGTTTATTTCAAGACCAACGAAAACCCTTACGACGTTAGCCGTTTGTGAAGTGTAAGACGTAACTTTCTCACTGATTAACTTAGACAAATCCAACGTTGACGTGAGTCTTTAAATCAAAAATTATAAATCTTTTAAAATAATAACATAGAAGGCAGATAATTGTAACAACAATAATCTATTGAGTTCGATACATATCGCACAAGTAAGTTTGGAGCTTGGAGTAAAGAACTGTCAAAGGTTTTTAAAACAGAATAATCGCTCCATCGAAGCTTACATTTTAGGAGAAGGTATCTGAAGTTTCAAACGAGGATTTTGAGATATATCAATAACTAAGGATCCAGAAGCCAACAATTGTCATTCACTGTCCATCCGTTTGTGATCATGATATCTTAAAAATGAATTGTAATATAAACCTAAAACTTCTATAGAAGTTCTTGGTAGTTCATACGGAAGGTCCCAATTACGTTTAATAGATTCAGATCAAGAGGTAAGAACATAGACGTAGCTATGTAAATGAACAAATCTTTTGTGAATAAACATTTTTCTTTTGCATTTTCATAACGTTTCAGGCATTCTTACCATTATTCCATGATGGTAAATTCACTCTTTTATTTCTCTTTTATCTTTGGTTTGACGATCTCTTCTTTACTTTAGCAGTTGAGTTCAAAATATTTGAATTAGAAAATCAGAATGAAGATCGCTGTATGTAAAGCCTTTTTTTTATATTTATTTAATAAATGTATTCACATACACATTTAGTCTTTTGTATATTTGAAGAATTTTTAGCACTTGTAATCTTAAACTCTTTTAAGTTCGGTTTTAGGATAGTAGAAAAAAAAATAATTTTTGACTTAAAATTCCTATTACTGGAAGTTAAATCAATATTGCTGTAATTAGCACGGAAATATTGTTATATAGAACTATAAATGATGGATGTTATATGGAAATAATTTAAATATGAAATAGGAAGTAGAATTCGGCTTTCCCCTGACAAATATATTTAATTTTTTTTTCAGCTCTCAAGCTTTGGTTTTATCGTAATGCAGTGGAAAGTTTCGTCACATTTCAAAACAAAATTATGCTTTTCGAAGAGCTAATATAAGAGGATGTTTGGTAATAATAATAATGATACATCAAGATGAAGAAATGCATTCACCATCCTGGTGCTGTTTCATATTCAAAAATAAATTCAAAAGTAAAAAATTAAAAGCAAATTCTGGTTGACTAGATTAATATTATTTGCTATTTTACATGTGTCAATGTTAATTAAGTAAAAAAATTCAAAAAACACACACGATTAAAAAATCTATTAAAATAGCGTTTGAAAACCGGTTCCTGTCATATTTTAACATTTGTAATTTATTTTAACCTTTTAATATATTTTTTAATAAATGTGTGTTTTTTTTTTAATTGTTTACATGATGTACTAAATGAAACTCTCTGGTACAGAACAGAAACGCTTTTATGATAACTCTAGAAATCAACATATGTTTCCACTTTACTTTAAGTGTCAGATAACTGAGCAGAAATTTTAAAAAATTAGAATTAAACTAACAATTCTTTAAAGAATTTATTAGACGGCTGTAAATCACTTCGCTTTGGAAGCCTCGCATATGTAAAGAAAAACAACATTTTTTTTTAATTAAAAAAAAACCAAACAAATTTTATTAATTAAACTATAAATAAATTAAAATTTAAATTATAAAGAATACATGCAGTGTAATATTGAAATCAATTTTTAACAGTGGAAATTTGCGCAGTTAAGTTGACCATGCCACAACACTCCTGTTGCCTGGCAACGAGAGCGCGAATTTCAATTGTTGCATAATTCAATTGTTGGAGTCGTAGTCATACGAGCTGTTTTTGTGTCTTTTCCAAAGGTAAACACATGTTGCTTTCTCCCTTGCCTGAGCAGATGACCCCGGGACCTTGTCATCAGCGAAGAAATTTAAAAAAAAAAAAAAAATAAATTTAAAAAACCTAAAAAAATATTAAAAAAGAGAGCAATTTTCTTATAATAAAGCGCTGTTATGTTATTTCTAAAAAAATTTTTTAGCTTAGTTTCAAAATTCAACACCAGGTGCCGCTGATGACGTGTATGTACATTCGAATCTTAATACTTACACAGAAACAGCTTTTTGAAATTAATTTGGTTTTTAAATTTCAGAAAGCTGTCCGGCAAATTTTATATGTTTAGTAATGTAAGTTAATTTTATTCTTATATTCTTTACATTCTGAATTTTAAATTGCAAATCATTGAATGAAATATTTGCATCACGAAACTTGAAAAGATGGCGATTCAAGTTTTGTCATTTGGATTTATATATATATATATATATATATATATATATAT
>JAFIDM010002131.1:67238599-67297316 GCA_023159025.1 Thereuonema tuberculata | reverse complement strand
CACAAATGGCACACAACACATTCTTTTGCACTACACGAACGTTTCTTAATAACGATGGCTGCTCACTACAACTGAACTATCCTGAGGGTATACGGCCTTTCTTAATACCTCACAGATATCCAATAAGCCGACTTCATATCAAGAAGCACATATCTCAAAAGTATCCAGAGATATGTGCACCACAGGATGAGATACAAGTCTTGCCATTAACCGTGTATAGGTAGAAAAGAAGAACAAAGCTGTTTTTCTCCTAACAGCTTCTCCGCCCTTCCAAGACGGAAGAAAAATACGTGTGTTTCGTCCGGCTACATCGTGAGAAGTGACTCTGAAGTTTCAAGAATGCATCTCATAGGCATGATGACGTAAACAACGTTTTACCAATGGCCCTTCAAGAAATAAGGAGTGTCTTGAAACTCCAAATGACATCACTATAATCCCCGTATAGCAACAAAATGGCCGCACCTTTTCACAGCACAAAATTTCGTTCCAAATAAAGCAAAATTACATATAATAATATATATCATCATTTATAGATAACAATTATAAAGGTTACATAAGGTGGTTGGGTTCAAGAATATATAAAAAAAAAATACTAAATAAAAAGTTTTAATGTGGAAAACCTGCCATTTCACGATCAATTAGGAAACAAGGAGAAGAGATAAAAAAACATGGCGGATCCTGCGAAAAGAGATAAACAAGGCAAAGGTCACTTTGTCTTAACTAAGTGTCATAACCACACAGAATTGCATCATACAAAAGTAGGAGAAGAAAAATAAAATAAGGAAAATTAAAAAGACCGTAACAGTCTGTGATTTCAGTGCCACACTGATTCAATTCCAAGAATTTTTCCAAGAATCTTTTATCGGCGTCCCTTCTCCGACTGACGAAGGGGACAGCTTTTTTCCCAAAGCACTTAATCCTCTCAAATTCTAGGAAAAAAGATGATGAAGACGATATTCCTGTACCTGTGTTAATACAAGATCTCAGAAATCGTGGCTGTGCTGTAGAAGGGAAAGTGATTATGTGAGAATTGATGATGAAATTGCTACCATTTCTCAAGCTTCGATTTCCGAAATTGTTTCGCAAATTTTAGATTCCAATGCATTAGAAAGTGAGGATAACGATAGTGATACTGAAGGAGAAGCGGTGACACAAGCAGAAGCACTCAGAGCATTAAATGTTGTAAGACTTTTTTTTACGAGCCATGAGGTAGCTGAAGAACATTGTTAGAAATTACAAAACTTAGAAAACATTGTACAAAAGATGAAACCAAAATCGCGACAGTCCTGTATTATGGATTATTTTAAGTATGGTCAGCTGTACATCAGTACTTTGCTTGAGCATACTAGTTCTACTTGTATACAACTTTATTCCGAATTAAAAATTTTTTAAAATAATTTCTTTCTGATTCCATTAATTTTAATTGGTTCAACTAAATTAAAAAATTATAACATAATAAACTGATATTTTTGTACGTATTAAATTTTGCAAAGAATTATACTGCATTTATGTAATTCTTATTTATTGCCAAATGCGTATGAATCGGTTGTAAGGTCATCCCGCTTATAAGGTCACTTTCGTGAGGTCCCAAGGGGTGACCTTATATCGAGGTCCGACTGTATTTAAGAAAAGCATAAAAAGTTCAATTATAATCTATTTTAAAAATGCATTAAATAATATTGTATTTTTATTATTTAAAATAAAATTATAAAATTATATTTGAAACAATTAAAATTATAAAATTATATATGAAACTTACACGTTAAAACAGTTTAATTAATAATTATTAGCATAAATTTATTTCTGTGGCTATCTTTTTTTTTAAGATAAGAAATTATTATTTGTTTTAATTTTCTTTCCCTTATCTTCAGAATTCAGTATTATGGAAGCATTTTATTCCAACTGCGTCAACAAGAAAATTAGTGGAAAATTTAATTAAAATTCCGAATAATTTTAGATTCTGTTTTTGATTTTTTTTTATATTCTCCATCTTTTTTTTATATATATGTTTAGGGAAAATGATTGGAAAATTAAATCGGTATAAATCGATGCAACATAATAAAAATGAAGCCTTTCTGTAATGAAAATTAGCGAAAATGTTTCATAACCATAAGTGCCCCTAAAACAATCTTCCCCCCCCCCCACCATATTGATCTTTGCTTCAAAAGTGCAGAAAAAAGTAAAGATAAAGTTTTCTTTTATTGAAAGAAAGTGTAATTAATTTCTTGTTTTCTCTAAAACTTCGATAATTTATTATTATAAAGCTGATCCGTATTTGAGATCAATTTCGCTTTCTCAGTTAGGAGCAGAGCAAAGTTCAAGAAGTAGGAGTTGAACCTCGAGCTATAATCTCACGCAAGAGAAAATGAACACGTTCTTAAGCCAGGGAAGAAATCTCCATTGGAAATAAGAATTCCCGCATTCCAGTACATGGAATAATTAACTTAACGCGGTTTAAAAAAAATGCTGAAAAATGGCTACCAGAATTATATGAGCTCTAAATTTTAACGAAAAGAATTTTTTAAGGATGTTACCAAAAAAGATGGAAATAAAACAAATCCAATTACCAAGGCTTTCAGCTCTCTTCTAAGAGTGTAAATTGAGCAATTTGCTAAATGACTTACATTATGAGAAAAGGAAAAGTATCAGAGAAAAATAAAAAACTGAGTGATTATCTTCTTTCTGCTGCTGTTCAATGTTTGAAAGTTGAAAAGTAAACTTTTAACTTTCGACACTTTAAGATCGTGGTGTCTTAATATTAATAAATTGCCGAATTTTTATTTGTTAAATTATACAATCTTTTTATTGATGTTCGTTTTCCAATATTTTTCTGTTTCTCTTGTGTATTTAAATCATCTTTCTCTGAATTATCGGAAATCTTGCGCTCGAACTAATAATTTCTCTGTATTCTACGCTTTCCCTTCATTCATTGGTTCATCGTTATTCGTGTTTTCATTCTTTATGAATTAACAAGCGACTGTGGGTTCAGCAACGAACGCCACAACAGCTGGTGCACCAACAAACCAAGACCATTTATCATTTGAAAAGCCACTGGACTAAACGTAGATGACAGAGGGAAGATTCGTTTACAACAAAACTAATTTTTCAGTTTCTTTGCTTCGCAGTTCATCAAAATGTGAAGATAACATTAAGATCTATGATCCGTTTATCTACATGGTTTTAGATAAACTATTACGTAATTAACGTTAACAAGGATACTTATAAAGGGTATAAGAATCATCAGGAATAATTAAATCCTAGATTAATTCAAAGTCACTTGAAATTTAAAACCCTCAGCTCCTCGTTTATCATCTTTATGTTCTGAAAAATGTATCACATCCTTTAAGCTGTTAAATATGGCTATCCCTAGTTGACGATTGCTAATAAACGTGTCTGGTAAATTTATCATAATAATGGTAAATGGTTCTTTTCCTTAACACTCAATTAACAGGATGTTCGTTTGGCATTTAGTTCAGTACTTAAATCCTTTCTTAGTTTATCGTAGAGAGGCTTATATTTGATTTTGTACTAGATAGAGAATTGATGAGTTCGACTCTTGACTATCACCAATCGAACATAACTTTCAGAAAATGTATTGAGTAAACTTAGAATAATCAAATTAAAATATCTCAGAAATAATTACAAATGAAGAACTAGTTAATACTGAAATTAATAGATATAAGTTAAGAATGTATATATCCTACAATACCCTTTTTCTTTATTCTTTAGTACTGGTAATAAAAGATGTGTCCCAGGAAAAAGCTATGTTCTTGTATTCTCTCTTTCTTCTTTGCTTTTCATCGAGAATACAGTACTACCATGAATTTCTGTAATGGTCCTTGTGTTACATAGAAGTAGCACTATTTAAACACTAAGATTGAAAGTGGAAAGGGTGCAAAATGCTCCTTTACTTAAATAAATAAATAACTAAATAAATGAATAAATAAATAAATAAATAAATAAATAAATAAATAATATATCCGTGAGGTTTTAGCCAAACACTGTGATTTCGAAATTTGGCTTCGATAGTTTAAAGGTTTGTCATTGTAAAGGTTTCAGAACAAACTAATCTTCTCTTTTATATATTAATGTTTGATATAGTTACTTATTTTTAGGTAGATTTAGTATATTATTTTTTTTTTAAGTTTTTAAGATTTCTTAATGAATTTGATAATGAAATCTTTTTCAAGACAGATAGAGGTATAATAGATAAGAGATAGATATCTAAGTATATAGAGCGTTAAGATATCTGATTTGATATAATGAAAAAATGACAACGTTGAAATGCAGTTGAAAGACGAAGCTTTGAAAGTTGAAAAACAAAACGAAAGAATGTTGTTGTTTTATGTTTTTGATTGAATTTCATAACAGATGATCCTACAAAATATTTACTTCACGAACTTCAAGACAGCTATTTTTTTGCTCTTTTAGAAATATATTGCGACTAAAAATAAAATAAAACAAAATGAAACTAACTTAATTACTTTTAAAAATAAAAATAAATATAAAACTAACTGAATCATCCTGCGTAATTATTACCATTGATAAATAATTACAAATCTGAAAATAATAATCTAAGCTAAAGCTCCTTAACTTTTAATAGATGATAAATCTAAGTAAATATATTTTTGAAGTTTATAATCATCCAGCAATAACATTTGCAATTTATGTTATTTAAATAGGTTGTTTTGCTATCGTTTTAAGAGCAGAATATTTCAGGGCTTTGGAGCGGAGCCCGGAGCTGGTGTGGAGCCGAGCACATAAGTTTTTGGCTGCTCCACTGCTCTAGATTTTTTTTTTTATTATAAATTTAAAATTTTAATTTTTTCAAATATTTACATCAAATTTAGAGTATGTGTGTTGGCAATGCAGCGAACATGATGTTTGCTGTAAAAAGAATTCAGCAACAGTGAAACCGTTGCTAATTCTAATAATACAAATAAAACCGAAATGATTTCACGGAAGGAAGAAACTGAGGAACTTGATGGCCAAGAATTCGACATGGATGTTCCTGTACAATGGGTTGAGGATCCTAGTCTTATATTGCCGACATAAAGCCAGAGAAGTGATATTAACTAAAGCTCAATGGGACGAAGCTAAGAATATGAGATCTCCTGAGCAGCTGACATAACTCCGGGAGTTTAGAGGCAAAAACTTCCCAAATTTCCACAAGTCAGTTTTGATCTCTATGCGAAAATGTGAAGAAAATCTTTTCCAATACACCCAATTTCCTACCTGGAGTTTATGTAAATCCCCGGGTTAGGATTTACTGAGTTCGTCGCAAACGATAAAAGGAAAAGAAGAACAAAAAGAAGTAAAATCAAAGAGTTTAAAGCTATTACCCATACCGAATTCAAGCTGCCTGTTGAGTTGCATCGAGAATGCGGACTGCACAAGCCACTGTGAGTGACTATTTTTGGCCTTAAAATTGATATTAAATGATACAAGACAGGCAATGAAAGATGACTTACTGTCCGCCATTCTCTTTTATAGAACTAATTATGATGTTTACTAAACTTTATTTAAGAAAATCTGCTTGTTTTTTATTTTCGATCTTTGGTAATACAAAATTAAAAACTTTATTTGGAGCATGGAACGGAGCATGGAGCAAGTATTCTGATATCGCAGAAGAGATGGAGCGGAGCAATTACAAATTTGGTCTGCTCCAAAGCCCTGAAATATCTAAAATTTCTTGCGAAGAATAAAAAAATGCAGTGGAACCATGCAATGGAAAGAAGCTCATGAAAATTTACTAAATCTTTTAAATGAAAAACTGAAAAATATAAAAATGCACAAATTCGTTTGCTTTCACGCCTTTAGCCATCATCGACGGCAATCTGGGACAGCTGTTTCATCCTTATTAGGACTCATCAGTCAAATTTAGCCATTCTGAGCTTGATTATCGAGGCTAAATCTAAATTCTAACTGTTTAAGCATCTTCCTTTGTTCTTTGCAGGACTTTCAGAATTCGATAGTATCGATTTTTTTAAATTTATACAGTTTCCATTTATAATAATATCATGATTAATGTTTGAGCCTTGAAAAGTAATTGCGATAAAGATTTTACTATCAATAAATAATAACTTAAATAAATAATAAATGTAACCAAGTGGTAAATGCTTTATTGCTGCCTGGAGGATCTGGGTTCAATGCCCGACCCGGCGGGGATCGGGGATTTTTTTCACGCCGAATTCTCCTTCAGACGGGTCCTAGGATTCACCCAGATCTCTGTCAGAATGGGTACCGGCTTTATTTCTCAAAGAATGAGGCAGCGGACGTCTGGCTGACCACCTGACCCCAAGTTAGTCCCGTAGGTTAGGAAAAGATCAGCCCCTAAGCACTATATAAGCCTTTAGTGTGAAATTTTAACTTTAATAAATAATAAATTAATAAATTGGAATTTGGAATTCACCTTGAGTATTAAATTGCGATCTGTATAAAATTGATTTAATTTATAAATGCACTTGAAGTTCTTCATCACTTGCTTTACTATTATCTGTGTGTCATTTTTTAAAAACACAAACGAATAATTCGTTTTTGTAATAGTTTATTTAGGTTTATGGAGATATTAAATAAAGCTTGCTTTCATTTATCTCAAAATCTCAAACTTACTTTCATTTATGCAGAAAATTTTATTCTAAAATGAAATTTCTATACATGGCTATTATTTTATCTTCTTTCCATTCATATCATAAGTAAAGGGACAAGTAAGACTTTAAGAAGAAGACACTACTAAATTCAAAATATTCTAATGAGTTAATTTGCTCTTCATTCTTATGAGTTCCGCAAAAAGATGTTCTCAAATTTTTTTCAATCTTCTACTACAATGCTATTTTTAATTAATGCTACCCTTATAAGCTGTTAGCTTTATGTCGACAAAATGTAACAAAGATTTTGTCTTTGATACTAGTTAAAAAAAAAAAAAAAATAGTGGTACTGATTATTGGGTATTTTAATTAATTACAATCCTTAAGTTTAATTAACGGAAGAATGTTGTCATCATAGCTGAAAGGAATTCAGGAAAAAAAGGGAAGAATTCATGTAAAGTTGAATTTGATACAATATGAAAGATTCCATCCATCTACAGTATTCTGTCCGGAGACAGGTTCAATTCTATGGAATTCACGTGGAGCTCCCAGAAACACCTGGGGAAAGATACTGGGTTGGTTTCCCGTTGCCTGCCCAGGACGCCATTAAGGAATGACGTCAGACCGAAGAGAAAGTGAAGAAGAGGCTGACAACACAGGAAAGGAAATTGAAACAGCCAAGCCACGGCCAGGAATCGAAACCGGGTGCCGACACAATGCCCGCACGGAAGACCGCCGTCAAGACTGCTCGGCCACGCCGTCACGGCATAAAAGATTATACTGAATATATTATAAGTTATTATTGTAAATTATTGATGCAATTTATTACTTATTTGCTGGGTGATTCGTTTTTCCATAATTTCAAATGATATCATCAGGTTATTTATAATCAATAAATTCCTTTAGGATTGTAGTAAGATTAGATTTCTTTATTTGTTTACTTAAGTATGCCACCGCATTTAAAGAAATAAACGGAAATTTTAAATCGATTTTTTTTTATTTAAAGCGTAAATTTTTACAGGAAATTCAAACAGAGACCTATTAATGAAGCAAAAGTTTAATTCAGATAATATGTTTAAGACTTGGTATCTCTTCTTTTAGCAGGTAATTCTTCCATACACATTTAATCCTAATAGGAAGTTTCTGATTCGCCTATTTGCTAGTTTCCTCTTTAATAGTTTGGAATGTTGAATTAAATTAAAAAATAAATAAAATGAAAATGAAAATGGTTATAAAAAAAAACACATTGTATTTTGAAAAATTATCTTAAAAAAATATAAGTAATAAGTAAAAAGATTTTAAAATAAGAAACTTTTGTGATATAACAGTGATGGTAGCTTCACAGAATGTGAAAAAAAGATAATGAATGACATTTTCTTTAATCATCTGCTACAGACTGATTTTGTAGTTGCCTAAATAAGCTAAATTTTTGTAAGAAGAATACCACTAAAAAGTTTGTAATTTTCATTGCGGTATTTTTCCATTTGATATTGAAAATTTGTTTACTGTCTTGTCTTTGACCTCCATGAAATGACAGATGCCGATTCCGAAAGACATAATTAAAGAAGAACAAAGAGAACAATAATTAAATTATGGTCACTATCTAATCTTTTAATTGTTATAAATCAACATCATAGTGAATCACAGAGTAGGTATATTTTCTTATACCTGGATATGTCAATAGTTAACCGTAATCGTTCTTAACTGAGCTTAGTAGTCTCACTAGTAGTACTCTTTATATATTAATGTCCTTGTAGGAGCATCACGTTAAAATTACTGAACGGATTTCCATAAAACTTTGTACTTAGCTTGTTTATGGTCCAACTTGAAACACATATTTTGTCTCTACTCCTCCTTTCCCTCAAAAGTGACCCAAAAAAATCTTTCGGTAAAACGGTTGGACAAAATATAAGGACAATTCCTTCATCCTTCCCCCTAAAATCCTCGAAATGTATCTGACCCCTAAGCGCTGCATGCTGAGTCTCCACTACACGACTAATACCTGAGCTTATATCTAGTTATAAATACTTAATAATACATGGGAGAGATAGAATCTCGCTTTTAGCTACCAAATCTGATTGGCTGATGATTTTCTTAGAAAATCAATCTGAATTGAATAGAATGTTTATTAATAATAAGTGGTTCACAAGGTCAAAGGATTAAGGGATTATCTAGCGTCGTGGGGATTAAGACTGTTTCTGGAATAGAGGTATTGCCTGATTGGTCCTCAGCACAGGCGAACCAAGATAAGATTGGTTTTTTGTCTCTGGGAGTCGAAAGCTCTTGTATATTCTGTTGCTGTAAATAAAGTTAGTCAGTAAAGTCAGTACCTGTTAACCTGTACCTGTTAACCTGTCTCTGTCCATGTTATTTTTCTTAACGCAACAATAACAAAATTTATCCATTAACAATTGAAATTGATCACTTTTTATCAATATAAGATCAAAGGTTGCAAAAAAAAAATAAAACAAGAAATACTTAAAAATTAGTGAACTCAATGATATTCTTGAAATGTTTCCATTAACATATAAGAGTTAAAGTTCAATCTTCTTTTTCTTTAACTTTAAATTATTAGAGTTAACAAAGGCGGTAATGAGTTCAAAATTGCTTACGGAAGACTTGCTTCGAATAAATTTTAAATTAGCTTCCTTACAAAAATCATACTTACTTTTACATTAGTTACATAACAGTTCTTTGCATTTGCCATCATTATAACTTACGGATCTTATCATTAATAATTTAAATTTAAACAAAATAACAATGAAAATTTTCAATAATGTATACGTAAACTATAAATTTAAACCTACATTTGAACAGAAACGAATAAGAAAAAAATATGGGATACTAAAAATAAATGAAAAATTTATATATAAAATAGTCATATCCAATTACTTTGAAGTAAGAAAAAAAAAGAAATTAATAGATGAAGAATTTAATACAAGACACAATTGGAATAAAATCTTTAAAATAGACAAAATAAGCAATAACTTTGGATATAGACTAAATAATTATGTTAAATACAAAATTTGCAAACAATTAAATATTGAATACAAAGACAATATTACATTTAAAGAAATAAAACAGAAATTAATCTCTGACGTGGTAGATGGAAGAATAATATTAAAGAACGATAATTACTAATTTAATTTTTTTTTTTTTAACTAATATAGCAAACTCTCAGTCACATAACACAGGTATGCAGTTTACATAAGCATACCTAATGGGACTGATATACATTTAAAAAAAAAAAAAAAAAAAAAAATATTTATTTCTAATTGGATTATTGGATCCTTCCCCTCTCCTAGGGTCTTTTATCAAACTTTTTTGTAAAGACTTTGTATAAAAAAAAGTCTAATTAATATGACAGCTTTTGGATAACAATAATGAAAAGAATTTGCAGGTATTGATGTATTCCTTAACTAGAAGCTCGGTATTTCTAGGTTTTGAGCTTCTAGAATAGGTAGTTATTGGATTATTATGATCATAGAAAAAATATTTATTTCAATCAAAAGTGCATTGTGAATGGTACAGGGATATAAATTCAGCGAGAAAAGATATTTTCAAACAGAAGTAATCTTTATAATTCTATAATCTTGGGCAAACTTTAGTCGGAAGTATTGTAGGAAATTTTTTGTTCAGACGATTAAAAAGGAAAAGATAACTATTTATTTAATTTTTTTTAAAAAAAAAGGATTTCTTGGAAAAATTAATAAAATGTCTAAATTCCAATGTTCTAATAACAATCCTCAGTTGACGAACGTTATAAATATTATAAAAATTCTTTTTATTTCCTTTATTTTTCTAGTTCTTCTTCTTCTTTAAGGAACTTCTTCATCGGAACCTTTAAGATTTTTTTTTTTTTTTATCTCGAGATCTTCAAAACACAAAACAATTTTTAGGATTATTCTGTAGCTTATCTGTGATAGCATAATTGCAGACACACTGTTTACAGCCGGAACTTTCCGACTTCTTGCGTTGGTGTAACTGTGATTATTCTTTTTTTATGCCCACCCTTATTTTGTGTTGAATGACCGGTCTCGTTGAAAGAGGTCTCTAATGACTTCCTACCATAAAAACAGAAAGAAAAAAAGAATCCGCAGATATTTCGTGAAAAGATTCCTTGGATTACCGCAGTTCTCTCCACTAATCCTTTCATTCTCTAGAGATCTCTCTTTGATATAGACGCGATGCTATTTTTAAGACTGAAAGCTCTTTTCACTCTGTGGTTAATAGGAAAATATTTGAAAAAAAAATACAAAGGATGTCACCAAATTTAAGCTTTAACATAGTTTAGCTTTTAACTAAGTTCAAAATGAAATTCTTAAATTGCAATTTATTTTAAAGTTTAGAAGTTTGATAAAGACTTAAAATTAGAAACTTAAAGTTAGGAAATTGAAATTTTCATTCCACCATCAAGTCATTTATTAACAAAACCTTTGACTGTTAATCTTAAAAAAATAAAATAAATTGATCATAATTTCTAATTTCTTTGACGGAGGATAACCGAAAGTTAAAGGAAAATGAAAAACTTTAAGAGTCTATCTGTATCAAAAAGTTCATTTTTATCAAAATTCTTTGTAGGTTTACTAAAAAGATAAAATACCTCAGATTACAAATCTGCGATTCTTGTGCAAATAACTAAAGAGAATTCAATTTTTTAAAGTTGAAAAAGTTTTCTTCAAAAACCAATAATAGTGATGAGAAAGCGCGAATCTGTGGATTCTGGTCATAATATCAAAGGCAAAAACTATTTTGAAATGGACCAGGAAATTCTTCTACAATTGATATCAGAATTTTAGAGAAAATAAAAGGAATAGGATGATTTATCAAAATTATCTTCCAATCCCTGAAATATCTTTTTTTTTTCTCATCCTGTAATGTCTTTCAATCAAATAAATACTACTTTTACAATCGTCAATAACTAAATCATTACTATATTAGTTCTGATATTAATCAATTTTCTTACTTAGAAAAGAAATAAAAATTGTGAACTTCACGTTAATTACGCTTATTTCTTGATTTTACTTCAGAACTGATATTAGTAAAAGTGCTTCTTAATATAAATCAAATTATAGCTCAATTCAGGCACTGCACGAAAGCCGATCCGACCCTTAAAGATGATGAAAAATAACCAATTACGGAAGAAAGTTCGGGATTTTTTTAACGATGATTTTTGCAAAGCGAAGAATAAGGAATCGATAAAATGCATTGATTTTCAGAACAAAAAAACCCAAACATATTACAGTTAATCATTCAGTACAAATCTGTGTATGTGTGGTTGTATTGTCATCAAAGAAAATCTCTAATAAGATTGAATTTACTCCTTTCTGTGAATGACTGGTAATGAATAAAAAAAAAAAAATGAGAAATATAAAACAGAAATAGTTATGTCATCAATTAGCAAAACTAAAATCAGCAGATTCAAATGATATCCTAAGGGATATTTGTAGTGGGCAAGTCCATGAAGACTAGCAGATCGATGAAAACACCGCTTAAGATGAGGTGACAAAAAAATTATACTATAGAAATCATCCGACTGTTCCAAAGAAGAGGTCATCCCTTGCAATGAATACATTGTTGAATTCTAAAACAAAAAATTTGTTTTCACAAGGAATGTTCTGATTGGATGACGAAAACTTTCTCACGCTCCCATCTCCTGAAATTTCAATCGGCTTGAATAGTAACAATTATAAAACTTTAGACACACACCCCATTACTTTAAAAGATGTAAACAAATTAAATGTAAAGCATAATGTATTGGATATATTCTTCAAGAGTTTCCTTTTCCAAATGTGTAAATAAAATAGAATCAAATACAATAAAACTGATTTTGAATTTTTATTGGTCAGCCTCAATTCACTCACAGTGCATATCAATTGGTAACTATGGTAAAAAACTGTCTCTTCATCTATCAGCAATATAAGGTCACAAATTAGCATCAGCTAATGCGCTGTTTCTCAGTCTTTTTTTTTTGCTTCACGGCACACTTACGTGTTTGGAAAAATCCGACGGCAAACTAAACGTTGTTCCTAACATCGCAGGTCACTCCCAAATTTTTCGTTGCTTTACTATTTATATAGAATCCTAGGAAAAACGCTAGCAAAATAGGTAGATGAACAACAGCCCCTTTCTCATTGCATTATAAAAAAGATGTAATTATCGACTCATTAATTTTAACCATTTCAGTTTGTGTCACTTACAATTTACTTTTCCTCTAATGTTAATAAATTGTGGAAAATATTTAATACCTATTTTGTAATTCCTCTTATTTTCCCATTTTAATTAAAATACTTTTTTTTGTTTTTTTTTCCTCGCGCCACATCCTTTGAGAACTGCTGGTGTAATAAAAGAAAATTACTTTTTAAACATTTTAAATTATTTCTAAAAATTAATTAAGAAATATTTTAAAAAATTGAAAATTTAAAAAAAAAAACTATTTTGCATTATGGGTAAACTGAGACCAATGAAAATTTCAAAATTAATTTATTAGTTAATTAATAAAATTGATTTTATTAATTTTATAAATAATTTTATTTTTAGATTATATTTTTTTAAATGGTTATTTGAAAAAGACTTTTGTACTGGATAGATCGGAAACGGTTGTTTTTTTGGTTGTTTTTTAAATTTTTTGTTTTTTTTTTGTTTTTAAAGATTGCTATTTTTAAGACATGTTAAATGGCTCCAAGATAAGAATATTATTTTGATCCATTAAAAAAAAAAATCTGCTCCCAACATAACAAAGACAAAAGTCAATACTTTTTTAAGCTGATAATTCTTTTTTTTTTTTTATTTATTTTTGATTAATCTTGGTTCAGTTGACTCAATAATTTCTTCTTTTTTCTTCAACTTTGTCACGTTTATAGCCATTAATTTGTTCAGCAATCTGCAAATTTTGCAATATGTCACTTTCCAATGATGATCTCTTGATTAATCTACTCAGTGTGATAGACAGAGTATTGCTCGAAGATGTTCGAGATATCACAGCAATATTAGCACTTTCGATACTTGTTATTTGTATCTTCATTGTTTCCAAATCTATCATTCAAAACTTTTGAAGGACCTAAACAAGAGAAATGAGTTTATAACAAGAAAGATAACAGCAAGAATATATAATGTCTCTAGGATATTGGTAGGTTCAAAAGATCATTTTATTAAAAGAAAAAAAAAACAATTCTTTGACAAAAAGCCAGGAATTTGGTCAGGTTTCAGCAGTAAATAAATTTAGAAAAGATCTAGATCAAAAGTGGAATTAAAAAAAATGGATTTACCAAAGGGAAGGAACCAAGAGAGCCAAATTTCCTTTGGGAAAAAGAGAAGATAATCTTAAGTCTTGTGAGAATCAGAGAAAGTCTTATCGAATACTAAGTTGTTGTTTCAAGGAAAAAACAAAACCCCCAAATCAACACGATCGAAGTTTAGAATTTTTTTTCAAAATACGACCATAAAGCTTTTGAAAAGTTCAAGAGAAACTAATCCCACTATTGGGATTATACGTTTTGCTGAGTAATAGCTATTTTACTTATTAATGTTCTCAGTCAATTACATAATACACAGAAGTTAGACATTGGTCACAAGGAAGGTGAAAACGAAAAATTAAAAAAATATTAAATGTGCGTTAATTAAAAAGTGAAAATGAATTTTATAAAAATGATACCGATGAAAAAAAATATTAAAACAAAATCTGAAATAATAAAAACATCAACTATTTTAATAAAAACGACCAAACTTCACTGCGAATAAGAGGATTTATTCTATTTATTTAACTGACTTTCGAAACTGTAACTATTTTTGCATTTTTATAAATCCTTTTCTTCGCAGTGCAGTCTGGTCGGTTTTATTACTTTTACATCTGCACATTAAACAGCATCAATTAACAACTATTTTAGTTTCCTACTATTTTTTTTTAATGATAAATTACTATGCTTTTAATTTTGCTCTTTTATATAAGGGCAAATAAATCATATTCTCCGTTTGTTATTGTTAATGATACCCATTATTGTCTTCGTTAATTTTCAAGTTAATTTCGTTAATGTTACTAGTAAAGCTAACAAGTAAGACATATTTTCTATTGTAATTATGTTGTCATATTTCCAGTAACTGATTAGTAGTACAATCTTTATTTCCTAAAATTTTATATCTTTACTATTTTCAGAAGAATTTTTTTCAAGTTTTTTTCCTAAAGAAACTGTAGGTAATACATGAAAGGTTCTGTAGGTATTATTACCTACATGGAATATAGGACCTCGGCAGTTTTGGATATTTTACTTATTGTAATTTTTTATACTATCTTATTTTCAACTTATTAATAGAGATGCTTTTCAGTGTTTGATGGATAAGGTTTTCTAAGTTTTATAAAATAATCTTGAGATTGTTATTGTTATTGCACGCATAGACATACTGAAGTTGAAAATAGGAATATTTCTGAATACAATGAAGTTTTCTACAATGCAAATCCATTTTATTTACTTCCACTATTTGCACATTAAAAAAAAAACAACAGAAAAAGAAAACCCTTCCTGAGCGTTATAATGTTTGTTCCACTGCGTCACCGGATGTTTCACTCTTAGAGGCTCAAGGCTTTCTTTTGAAAGAAATCTTTCACAGTTTCACGGACTTTTCCAAAACAAGCACTGTCTACTTCAATGCTTCCATTACACGGATCAAAAAAACCCAAAGGTCTTGCATTCGGTGAAAGCTTCTCCGCATAATTCCATCCTTCAGAACTCGTACAAAAATTGGTCTCACAAAAACATAAGATGATATTTTTAAATCGTATTTAAGATCATACAACTTTTTTTGAAGTAAGTTGTGTTTCGAGTAGTTATTATTTACGAACAGAATTTAATTTGAAAACCTTTTACACTTTATTCATATAACCTCTTAAAATTTGTAATAAAAAGTAGAACGCTTTTGATTTCAATTACATGTTTTTAATTCTGTTCTATAATATACTGATTGTCTATTATCAGCAAACTTTAGTTCTGTGAAATTCCATTCATTTTGTTCTTTACTAATTTGAATATGAAACACAACAATATTTTTTTATGGAACTTAATTTTTTATTATGATATCATATTCCAAGTTACAGCTTCATGACGTTGTGTTTCCATTATATGAATATTTGTATCGACTTATTGAATGTGGACGTAATAAAAAGCATGTTTATCATTTTGTTAGCTCCTAAATTGATATAAAGTGATCATAATCCATATTTATACTTCAGTTTCTTATCTCTATTAAATCTAACATTAAAATACTTTTAAGAACACAGCTTCCTACGAACTTGTGCTTGAGATTCCAAAGAAATGATAAATAATATTATAATAGTGTAATATAAAATTATCATTTAATATATTAGATATAATGGAAATAGATATTCTGATTTTACAACAGGTAAAATCTACAGTATTAAGTAGGCAATGTAATTTCTTTTCAATTTCTTATTGTGATTTTCTTTTCTCTTACAGTTATTTTAGACTTGGTTTGCAACAATTTCCTGCGGCGAAATGTGACGGCTATTCTTTATTTATCCAATACAGAATTATATGGGGCAACTACATCTTCGGCTCAGTATTTTCTTCAGCTGGCTGGTTACCTAGGCATACCAGTCATATGTTGGAATGCAGACAATTCAGGGCTTGAACAGGTAGGAACACTTAAAATTTCTAATTATTATTTATATAGCAGTAAATCAATTTAATGCCAGTGCCAAATGATTGAAGTTATGGTTATTAGTAATCTTGAACAGAGAATAAGGGTTTCAGACACAACAACAAGAACATTCTGTTTCTTTTAGCCAGTATTTTATCACAGTTTAACCAAAAATACGTAGAAAGCTATTTTGATTATTTTGAAAATTATGTCATTGACAAATCAATAAAAAAAAAGATAATTCTGAAAATCTGTTGTTTTCTAATATTACATTACATAATCCTAACATTAAGTATAGGTTGTAAAGATTTTTTTCTATTGAAAAAATTTATCAGTTTTTTTTTCTTAAATTATTATTATTGAAAACAAAAGACAATTTATTCAGTCTTTAAACAGCATTTTAAAATTATGAATTTATAAATATATAAAAAAAAGAGAAATGAAATTATTTCTCCTTCTCTTAAAGAAATTGAAGGAAAGAAATCGTATTTTTTTCAGTTGTTCATATCAGATCTTATATTTTATGTAAAATGTTTCTTTTAAGCTAACTTTCCCAGTTAGTTTTTAGTTAGTTGTTATAACAGCGATTCGTAGAAACAAACCTATTATTTATTTAGATCCTACATAATCAAGATTTCCTATTTTGGAAATTATAGTTGTTTTTTTTTGTGGATGACTCTATTTGCTGGATTGGACTTGATTTTTAAGAACTTTTTGAAGATGAACAATAGAAGTAGTCACATCATCCTCTTATATATTATCTTCTTGGTTCTGTTTTTCCTCCATGTGTTTGCTTTCCGCAATAGTAATTAGTGAATGAAAACAAGTAACTAATTATCCTAAAAATCAAAGAAAAAAAAAAGGTCTTGTCATTAAATTGAAGTGTTTGATAGATTTGATTTCATTTATTCATGAAGCACTTCAAAGCTTTAGGGTATCTGTAAGTGATTTTGTGAGATTTTGATGACTTTTCCTGTTGCCACAATCCTAATCCTACTTTGCTTAGTTCTTAAATATATCTAATCATGTGATTGATTTTTGAAACGCAGTCTCCATAAGTGATGATAGTGGAAGAAAGATTGTAATAATTAAGATTAATGATCTACTCACCAGAGACCTAAGTGCTTTCAGGCTTAATGGCTCTAGTTGTATGATAGACGATAGTCAATATTGCTTTTCTTCTTTCTCACTGTCTTTCTTTCTGACTCAATTTGTTTTAAAAACAAAAGGAATATTTCATGATATCATTAGTTTCTTCGGAAAAAGTTTCTGAAACCGAATGATATCCAGAGTTAATAACTGTGATAGCGATTGATTTTTATCAATTTGAATAAAAATTTAAATTGGAAATGACTTAATTTCTCTTCATTTAGAACTTACAATAATCAAACTGTGATGAAAGAAATTCGATATTGTTTAAGAAACCAAGACAAAGATATAATGACAGTAGATCAGTTAGCTTCACAAAATACCTACTTTTCATATCAATATAATAGAATATATTTAGTAATATAATTTCCAAGGGAAAAGCAAGTTTTAAAATCAATTAGAATCAATTCACTTTGGAATCAATTGGCAGAACTTTTTGAAGTCCGTTTAACTTCTTTTACAGTTGGTTGAAGTAGTTAATGCAATATTTCTACTATACAGGGTGTTTCGGAAATGGTAGACAAAGCGAAGAGATATGGGTTTCAAAGATCATTTAGAGTCGAAAATGTTCTATGACATTTTATTGTATGGGCCGTAGTTTTAGAGTTAGGAAACGAATGCTTTGGGAATGGTCCCTAATCAATGAAAGCTCAGTTCATATTAGGAAGAGTAAGTAAATAACGTCAAGGTTTATTACAAATAGCAATCCGGATAACAAATGTCCTGACTGCAAACAGGTATGATAATTAAAGAAAATTCCTTATTTACTTACAATTCTTAATGTGAACTGAGTTTTCTTTGATTAGGGACCATTCCCAAAGCATTCATTTCCTAACTCTAAAACTACAGCCCGTAAAACAAAATGTCGTAGAACATTTTCAACTCAAAAGTACCTTTGGAACCTGTATCTCTTCGCTTTGTCTACCATTTCCGAAACACCCTGTATATTTACTGCAATAAAGTAAGTCAATGCATCAGCATTGCATGTTTTAGAGGGACCGTGCGCGTAATTCTATTCGTTGAATAGAAAACAGTCCGTTTCCATTATTTTCAGCTTTGATTGAAGTGGATTAAATTGATTTAATTCTTGCTAGACATTGACGAAAGCCGTAAGTCTTAAATCTAGTTAATTTTAATCAAATCAAAGCTGCGCAATTTTAAAAGGATTACTCTGTGTTGTTAGACTATGAAAGAAATCGAAAGAGTGCATAATACATTCTCTTCTAAAGCTTTTGTTTGGTAATTTTTGTTATCATTTTTTTTTTTTTTGCGCACATTTCTCCACAGGAATCAACGAGATTCAAATACAAAAGCAGATAGCATCCTTTGTAGAAATACCCATTTCAGATTTCAAGAAAATACAGTTGCTAATTTTAAAAATTATAAGGAAATATGTCTTACATGCTGACACATGTATGAATCCTTGCTTTGAAAAATAGTTTGAAAAAATATATTATTCTTTGTGAATTAGGCTATTATAAGGACATTCCGATCTTAAACTTGTCTGGATGTTCTGCGAATAAAAACCAACTGAAACAAATAGAAACACGTTTGAAGCAGTATAATAAATAATATCAGTGGATACATCAGAATATCCAGTTCTGATAAAATCCAATTCTAGGACAATTAAAATCTGTGCTGTAAGGATTGATTTGAACTTAAGATAATGTCAATCTGAAAATGATTTTAATACCTACTCATGATGAATGTATTAACATGCAACTGTAATAAATATTAATAAAAATAAATATCGTTTGCACAAAATCCGTTAGAAACAGATTTAAGATAAAATAAAAATAAAACAAGTTACAAGTTTCGAAAACCTAAAGCTGTTTTCATCATCAGACTACAACATATAAAAAATATAAATTTAAAAAGACCGTTGTTGGCAAGGACACTCCCTTGGCCGGACTCACTCGCCCTTTTTTTATTTCTATTTTTCCTTTCACACTTTGATTCTTCCCTTTTAATTTTATTTTTATATTTTTATTGTTTTGTTGCCTAATTGTCTGTACTGTCCAGTCTCACTGTCTCCTAATAATTTTTTCAACGACAGTATTTCATTTCACCAATAGAGTATTTCACCTTTAAATGTTCTTTAACTTTAAAATAGCATTAATTAAATTCAAAAGTTAACTGATCTGCAATAGTTATAGAGTTTCTAAATTTAATTTTATTATTATTTTGTAGTAAAACCTCGTGTAGCCCTTGTATTTTTGTGATAATGAAAACAATCTATTAAATTTCAACATTATCTAAGCTATTTATCTAATCGACGATATTGAATTACGCATACAATAACTTACATGAAGTTAAATGTTAAAACTGTACAGCAACAGGCCATTTAGGACCTGGCGAGAGATTTAGGTTCCCAGTGATTCTCGACTAACGGGATTACTTGAGGTCGGATGGTTACCCGATGCTCACCCGCCTTTAGCCCCCTAATAAGAAACCCACTACCCGTTTGAGAGAGGGCTGGGCTAACCCTAGGATCCATCTGGAGGATAAATAACCGTAAAAAATGTAACTTACAGCTTCAGAAAAACATCAGTTCACAAAAAAAAATTCTTAAGACAAAAATGTATAATTCTGTTAAGTTAATTTTTTTCGTGTTAAGTTTCATTATGAGAAACGTAGTAGTGGTAGCCATGTAATCTCAAATAGAATGGCGAGTAAAATTTGGGTATTTTTACTTTCCCTTGCCTATCCAAAGCCTTGAAGAATCCTGGATAGTATTTCCCACTCTTCCTTGAATTCTAATCTCCTTCCCATCATGTATACTAGAAAATAATCTGAAATCTTGTCTTCTCTGCAGCTTTGAAGAAATTTTGCCAGCTGCATGTATACCGTAAGTTTTCGGGTTGAGATACAAAGAAAGAAGGCAAACTACTGTCTGATGACTTCATGAAGCGATTTCATAAATACAAGTTAAATTCTTGTAAAAATCTTTAGATAACAAAAAAAAAGATTGACATTGCCGATATTAAATATAGTATTACTAAAAAGAATGAATGTATCATGCTTAGTACTAATATACTTAAATAAATTATTAATTTAAATAGTTTCTCAAATACTATGTGATGTTTCAATCTGGCTTCAGAATTTCTAAATTACCTCGATGTATAATTGGAAAAAAAAAATACCTCTGCTCTGCTATTTAATTAAGTTTTATTCATTGGCTTGTAATTAGATAATAAGCTAGCAATTATAAGATAAAATGTTTAAGCCGACGCACCTGTTTAAACTAACTCACTTAATTTAATACATAATAAAAGAAATTATAACTTATAAGATTTTAAAAAACTATTTACTATTTAAAAAGTTTGCATTAAAAATTAATTAACACGACCATGGTTTCGCGTCAATCAGACGACGTTTCCTCAAGTGCTAGCACTTATTATATTGTATATATTATATATATTATATATATTATCTAGCTGTGAAATAGAGGTAAAATATCATCTGAAAAAAAAGAAAAGAAATTCAAAACAAGAACATCGTCACTTCTGTATTACAACTTCCTTTAAAAATCCTTCTTCATTTTGACTCCTATTGAAAATGCACCCATCCAACTATATTACTAAATGTATTTAAATATACTCAGAAATACTTGATAACAGAAAATTATTGGTTAAGTGATTAGTACTAGTTCAGATTGTGAGTAAAATGAAATATCTGTCATTTCTCAATGGATTTCAGTTAGTTGTTAAATCAATAGATTGCCCAACTTAGAAGTTGTAAATTTGAATGTGATACCAGTTTTAATTCACTTTCGTCTATGAATTGCTGTGTCTAATTTTTACACTATATATATATATATATATATATATATATATATATATAGATATATATATATATATATATATATATATATATATATATATGTGTGTGTCACTTCCTAATAACTTTGAATTACTGGGTTGATCTTCTGGAAAGTTAAAGGCACCAGATAACTTTTAATTTTGAAATCTTTTCCAAATGTGTTCTTTCGAGTAATTAACGTGAGAAGGCATCTTTATGGGATTTCTGCCATTGAAAAGCTTTGGAATCTAACAAGCTATTATATTTCCGTTAATCTGTCAGTGTCTTAACCAATACATTCTCTTATTAGGTCCAGTCACTTGGATTAAAGTTATTTTAAATTCCAATTATTTTTAATTACTTATCTTTAAATTTGTGCAAAAGGATGGATCACATCTTTTGGGAATTCAAGATCTTCAAGATACCACAACTTTTCTTCATTGTCACTTTCTCCTAAATAGGAACAGCATCATAAGAAAAAGAATTGGAGATAAAACTTTATCTTACTTCTACTTTCGTGTTGATTGCTTTACTTAGTTTCCATTTACTTCTAAGCTGTATGTAGAATCTGAGTACAATGCAAGTTAATAATTTTAGTAGAATTGCCACCTGTATTTCATTGTTCCAGAAATAAATTATCTAAACACAATCGCAAGTTTTTCAAAGTCGATAACTGTCATATTCATTGTTTATTGAATTCTGCTGCCTGTATGGTTAATTCTCAAGACGTTAATTTGCTAGACATAGGATCATGTTCTCTGGGAAGTTTGCAAAAAGTGGCTTTCTAATTCTATCTAAAATAATTATAGTACAGAGTACTAGAGTACTAGAGTAGTACTAGAGTAGTGTAACCCTTTCCATGTTATCTTGACAGGGAATTTTTATCAGAATTCTTTCTTTTCATCTAGCTAGCAGTTGTTTTAGTTTTCATTATATATCTGAAAAATGGTTATAATGCTTTAGTTTCAGAAGAAGCTATGATAATCTCTAGTTAAGGTTATCAGGTCCTGGTGTCTTTCCTCTTTTGATTGTTTTTATACTTTTTAGGATTTTTTTTTTTTTGGGTCGCAATTAAAGATGTCCTTTGTTAATTAAAGAGTTTGGTATCTAAAGAGTCCATTATTATCCATATGATTCGTATTCAATCTAACTGAGAATTCAAACTTTAAAAAAACAAAAAACAAAAAGTACTGATTTACTCTTAAATCTGTCAAATCTGATTTTATTGTAGTTGAAGTTAATCCTTCTTTTGATTCTTTTCTGATTTGCTGAGAGCTTGAATTACTGCAAATTAGACCACAATGACAATCGCTGTCATCATAAATAAGTCATTCCTAGAGTGACTTTGTAATTACTACGCAGACTAATATCAATTATAATTTAGTTGCAGCGATAATGCCAGCTTCGAAATAGTATTAGTTCAAAAATAATTTTGTGTATAAAATAATCAATGAGTTTCTTTATGATAGTTGTGAGTTCATTACATAGTAAATGCATCGTTCAACATACGGTTTAAATATTAACCGTCCTAAAAATACTCAGTCATAGTCCTTATTTATTATCTGTCCCAGAGATAAATTGAAAGTGTAAGTCTTCTTAACAATCAACCTATACTTATTTTTGTAAAAACTAAACTAGAATTAATATTTAACGGAGAAAAACTTAAATTTTGTATTGATATATATTACTTAATATTTACACCACCTATTTTATTATTTAATATTTACATTTATATTTATCACTTCGGAGCTTTCATAATCGCGTTTGAATAAATGTTATAAGTATTAAAAGTATTTTGTAGGTTCTTTCATGAAATATGAAGTTACAAAATATGATACACTCCATTTTAGTATCGTTGGATCATTATGTTTTCTTGATTTTCATGAGTAAATTTCTCATTTAATAAAATTACCTTTTTTTTTAACAATTTTATTACTTTTATTTAACATTTTTTTGTTTTACAAATTATTAGACTATTTAGAGAAATCTAATAGAATTTTGTACAATCATATAGTAGTAATGTAGTTCAGTGTAAGAAAGTTGTAACTGTTAATTTTTAGGCTCAATAGTTTTTAATAATGTTTACTTCTATTTCTCTTATTTCTTGATTACTGTTATGTGCAGTAGTCCTTTATATCGTCGATACAATCAACTTAATACTAAACCAGAATATTTCACAACGAATGGCATTAACAGTTATATTATAGATAAAATGGTCACTTTAATTTTGGGAATATCTAATTCATGTAGACAATTCGAGGTAACCAGTTATTGGTTATTGGGTTCGCCGCAAGTCCAGGTCAAATATGATAACCTTTTTTTTTTCTTTTTCTTCCCAAGTCCATCCGAGAATTATCTGCTAGATATAGAAAGGCATTTTCGGAAGAACTTTCTTGGCTCTTGGGATACCAAAGGTGTAGGCTCCGATTTTTCAATGACCATCAGGATTAGTCATTGGATTGTTAACCCACTACTGGTCCATCTTTACCCTGGGCTAGAATCCTGATTCCCGTTTCATAGAGAGCTGAGTAATCATTGAACCATAGAAGGAAACAGCCTCTTTTGGATGAGAAATAACCGACAATAAATCGTTGACCTCCACCGAAGATTGAGTCCGGCTCCTCAAGTAAAGAGACCAGTGTTATACCACTTGACTACCAGTCCCAGAATTCTTCCTTTTATTCCAGTTTTCCTTTTATTCTATCTCATTCTCCGACTGGATTCAATCTCTGTGGATACATTACAAAGACAATCTGGTCTATCCGAATAGCAAGAAACTAAAAAATAAAAATCTGTAATTATGAAATTGACTGAATGAAAAGAAATTTATGGAGACAAAAAGTTTCTGAAAAGCCGTCCTAATTGTTATTGTGTTTTTAATACTTTTATATAGGCTACTTGTATTTTTGAATTTCGAAAAGTTGTTTATCTGCCGACCTCTCTATTTCATTAAATATCGGAATTCTTTCTTTACGTTGTAAAATATTTTATAAAATCAATAAGCAGCTTTTTTTTTTGACGAACAGCTCCGTTCAAAATTGAAAGTTATCTTTTAGATTTATTATAAGTTTTCTTCTTGACGAATATCTCAAAAATTAAAAGTTAAAGTTTCGAAAGTTTTGGGATGTACAAAATTACATTTACATTTCTATTCACCTTTTCAGCTTTTATCCTATAATATCTTATAAATATTTATATTTCAGACGAAAGAGATTATAATTAAGTATTTTTTGGCGCAACTTAGCCGCAGCTGCTTTTGCGCAACCAACAACAACAATTAAGTATTTTCTGATTTAGAATATTGATGATAAAAAACAACTGTAGTTCAGTTAAATTTAAGTGGATATCCTTTCTAAATTTTGGTTTGTTTTTTTGTTCTAAACTGCAGGGTACTTCTCCGGTGCCGACATAAATCACACTCCAAGAGCTTCCTTTCTGTCATAACTCTATCAGATGCTGATGAAATCCAAACTCCACTTCATAAATCATCCCTTGTTTCAATGACGGAATCTCCAGTTTACTTTTAGTACCAGGAAATAAGTTTGTTCAGTGAGAATGTTTTGATAGTAGAATTCATATCTATAAATTATTTCAAGATTTTATGTAGAGCCTTTTTACTGATATGAAATTGGTCGAATTCTTATATCTCCATCCAATTAATCACAGCTTCTGGTACCTGTTCAAGGCCTCTTTGATTCCAATCTAAGTAAGTAGTTGGAAAAGCGATATTAAGGCATACTTATCACTGTCAGCGAATTTCTAAATTTTCTACATTTTAAAATAGAATCAAAACAATTCTTCATTTATCCAGATGATAAAAGTTTCTTTATTGCAGATGGCAAAGGAGTGGAACTAAGAGTTCACCTTTTAACGGTGAATTTGGCTTCTAAGAAAAATCTTAAAGAGAAATATTTTCTCGAATTCTTAAAATACGTAAATATTTCTTTCAAGGAATACTACCGGGTGATCAAGAAATAACAGGAGGTGTTAGGAGCCTTGCAGAGTGTTATGTACTGGACGAAATAGAACAAAATTTGGCCACAATACACATTAAAGTATGCGGTTTCGATTTGTCAAGAAAAAAAAATAAGTATCAAACAACGCCGATAAGGGAAATTCTGGTGCTGCGGTCGAAAAATGCAGCATGAAATTTGCATATTCAGGTACTTTGTGACACGATATCGAGGATAGAAGGACGGGTTGCAGGAATTCTAGTCATTCTGCAAGAAGTCGCCCGTCGATGGCGTTGTCACTACGTGATCGTGCCTTATTAGTCAAGCTGCTTTATCAGCGGGATGAAAATGCCAATGCTGCTCTTCGTGAATACCGGCGGTTAAAACATTTACGTAGAGGACCGATGACCATAACCAAATTACGAAGAATTGTTGAAAAATTTGAAAGAAAAGGAACTCTTGGCGTGCAACTAGGCCGAATCAAGCAGGAACAAGTTGAAGTTGCAACTGCCGTTCAGGATCAGGCGATAGCTAATAAGCAGGGTACCAGCAGTGCACGTTTAATATCACGACAAACAGATATCCCGTTGTCGACGGTGCAGAAGATATTGCGTAAGATCCTGAAATTTTATCCGAATAAGATAACACCCATTCAAGAATTGCTCCCAGGGGACAGAAATACCCGATTAGAGTTTGCTTTGCGATTTTTGGCTCGATTGGAAGTGGATGACGAGTGGCCGTGGCGGATATTATGGAGCGATGAAGCTCACTTCCATGTGCAGGGCGATATCAACACACACAGCTGCCCTTATTTGGGCTGATACAAATCCACACGTTGGTCAAGAGATCCCCTTACATTCGCCGAAAGTCACAGTTTGGTGTGGTTCACTGCTTCTTTTATCATCGGCCCGTACTATTATGAAGAAGTTGGTAGAAATGGACTAGTGACTTGTTTTGTCAATTCCGACAGGTATGCCGCTATGCTCGAGAACATTGTGATACCTCAACTGCAGCAAAGAAATTGTATCGATTCTACCATTTTCATGCAAGATGGTGCACCACCGCACATCGGACGTCGGGTGAAGGATGTCCTGCGTCAACATTTCACAGACGCTACAGTAATTAGTATGCGCATTTCCCATGAATTGGCCACCGACGTCCCCTGATCTGAATCCTTGCGATTTCTGGTTGTGGTGCTACCTGAAAAGTATTGTGTATCAAGGACATGTTCCTGACATTCCTAACTTAAAAGATCGAATAACGTTACATGTCAGACGAATAAATGCCGATATGCTGCGAGCCACCGTCGAAAACCTCGTGTATCGCTTGCAATTAGTGGAACATCAGGCTGTGGTCATCTTGAGCCAAATTTGTAGGTTGCTATAATACACGTTTTTCATTGGTATTTGGTGTGTTGTTACTTACTGTTTCCATTGGCAGTTATATATTCTTTTTTCACACATTATGCGCTTGCAGCGCCAGAATTTCCCCTATCGGCGTTGTTTGGTACTATTTTTTTTTTCTTGACAAATCGAAACCGCATACTTTAATGTGTATGGTGGCCAAATTTTGTTCTATTTCATCCAGTACATAACACGCTACAGGGCTCCGAACACCTCCTGTTATTTCTTGATCACCCGGTATATTAGTGATAAATAAATAAACAGAAATTAAGTAAATATTATTTTCAAGATCTCAAGATTTTCCACTCAGGTATTTAGCTAAGATCTGTAATTTACAAAAGGAAAATTATATTTTCAGACATCGGAATTATTACTGAGTTACGTATTCCAATTTGAGATCTTTTACCCTGATTGACAAGACTTGGTGATTAATAGATAGATCTTTCGATCTTTAGCCAGGTTGTAAGTGTTTTTTCGAATCTAAGATGAAAGTTTATACACAGGGTGAATCTAAAATAGCGGGATAACCTGCGGGGCGGATTCCATACACCAAATGAAGTTAAAAAAGCTCAGATAGGCTACACATATGACCGGAAGTGCATGGTTGCTGAGTTATTCCAATCCAAAGAAACGAAGCCAGACTAAAATGGAAACAATGGACATGAACGTTATCTTTATTGGTAGCATGTTAGTTAGTTATGGGGTGAGCGTGGGTGGCAGAGAAGCCGAGCATCGCGACCTGAAAGATCTATTGTGCTATGCAACGGAAATGAGGACAGATGGAGAGAAAGACTGACAAAGAATGGCGTGAGAAATGCAGAGGAAACGGGAGAACCCCGGGAAAACCTGCCCAGCGCGGATCGCCGCCATCAACGAAACCCACTTGAGAACTGAACCTCGGTACTCAGAGGTAAGGCCAGTGTCTTAGCGACAACGCCAACCGCGCGGCCCTTGGTAGCATGTAGTTGGTACAATACCACAATGGGATCACCGCACAGGTCATAATAAATGTTCAAAAATGTCCTCTGTTCATGTCCATTGTTTCCATTGTAGTCTAGCTTCGTTTCTTTGGATTGGAATAACTCAGCAACCATTCACATCCAGTCGTATGTTTGTTCCCCTATCTGAGATTCACCCTGCACAATTTCTAACCAAGATTTTTAAAAAAAAAGAAGAAAATCTTTCCACTTGGTGGACAAAGGGCAATTGCAATCGATCGATATTTCCGATCTAAACTCCTTGTTAAGTAAACAAACTATGCACAATTGCATAAGATATTCAGGTGGTAATAATAGAAAATGTACATTCCTTTAGGAAAAGTTCTTGCGAAAAATGAAAGTAGGATAAAACTTTGTTTTGAAAGAGAGGTTGGCCATGATAATAGGACATATTCTTCTATGAGGGATTTTCTCACTCCGAGTGAGTTTTCACTCAATATCCCGGCTCGGGTTCTTTGATCTTTCCATAAGCCTTGAGCCTAAATCTTATATCTCCTGAAGAAGGCTCAAGGAACCGAGTCGAAATGAGTGAAAACTCACGTAGAGTGAGAAAATCCCTCCTTGAAGAATATAACCAATTGTAAGAGTAGAAATTCATGAAGAAAAACTTTTTACGTGTGCAGATTACAGATGAAAGAATAAAAATGAGACACAAAACTAAAATTTAAAAAAATATTATATTTACAATTAAAATAGAACCGGTTTCGCTACATAAAAAATAGCTTCTTCAACTAATTTACAAACGAATGACCGGCGCTTAAATATGGCGCTTTCATTTCATAAAAGTAGAAATAATATTCATTTATTTCTGTACGCAAGATTTACCTTTCTATATCAACATATGAATGCAAACTTGTTGAATTCTGTATCCACTGATACTAATATTAACATTAGTAAATTCACTTAAAAAAAGCACTTTTTAGACCTGTTTACAACTGCAAATTTAATACAATGAATAAGTAAAAACATTTGATAAGTAAAAGTTAATCTGCTTTGTTTTTATTTTTGAGTTTTGTTTCTGCAATAGAGAAAGATTGAGTTTAAAGTAACTTACATTTTAATAATTCATTGAAGCTGAATCGACCTCTTTTACTAATACTGCTTTTCATTTTCGATAGAAGTATTTTTTTGTTGTTGTTGCTGCTTTTATTTCTCCATTAACCTCCTCCTTCTCTTTCTTTTCGATTGCATTACGTTGTAGCCAAACACTGAAGGGCATTCGGAAATTGGATGATTATATATTTATAACTTTCTGAAAACATTGGTCGTTCGGTTAGCCAAAGGAAGAAACAGTTAAAGATTTTGATAAAGATTAAAAGCAAACTATAAGAAACTTATGGAATTTGAAAATTAAATATAAGTTAAGCAATATAATTGATATTTTTTTTGCTTTAATTTGTTATATTAAAAATATATTACAATATTCTTATTACAATATTATAAATATTAATTGTTAACTGATATTAATTATAACTAATTATAAATCTGTATAAATTTAAAATATACAGCACCTATATACAGATCCAAATTTAATAAAATCTCGTAGGACTGAATGTACATTTATTATTATCAAATAAATAAATAAATAATAATAAAAAAAAACCTTCACTGCTGGAAAAACTATTTTTCCTCGTCTTTTTTCAGAAAATCTGTTAGGAAATTCGTTTCATTGTTATAAAAAAATCTTTTAAAACTTAACAAATTCATCGTTGACAAAAAAACTAAATCAAAATTCAAAGATCACAAGACAAGGTTACGAAAATAGACAGCAAATGGAATATTAGTTAAGACTTTCTCTATTCTAAGGAAATATATTTGTATTTCAGAAAATGAAATTATTGTGTTCAGTCAGAAAGTTCTGGCCCTAAATAAAATAACTCTAAACAAAAGATACTTCTAAAATCTAATCACCAACATCCATACAGTAAACATGCTGTATAATAAAATCAGAAAAAAAATAAAACATCATAAATAGTTTGGCTACAAGATCTTAAAATTTTGGTATAATTACCCTACTTTCAGAAACTATTTTTTACAATAGTTCGAAGAGATTCTCTTAACTGCAATGCACAGAATAAACGAAAAATATTTGAAGTAAAATAATTTATTTTGGCTGATAAAGATCTATTTTGAGGCAATAAACTTGTTAATTTCTGTCATTCAGATAAATGAGGAATGTATGTTTCTGCTAAGGTAGTGGGAGGATTTTATGCTCAAGAAACTTTTCAACAACTAGGCCCACTGGAAATTATCCAATAGAGTAATTTCAGGAGAGTAGACAGTATGCTAAAATTTTTAAATACGAAATTTGATGTAAATTAGTGCATTATTCTTTGAATTTCTTAGTGGCATCGTATTTTCGTCCTTATTTCAAAGTAGCTATAAGTTGAACTATATATCAAAGTTATACACAAGCAAATTAATATATTATTTTATTACTTAATGGCAAAGTATTTTTGCCCATTTTCTAAAGTGGTATAAGAATCAGCGTTAATAGGACTGACAAATAAGACTAAAATCAGAAATATAAAATTCATATTTGATCAGTAAGTAATTCTTCTTCAGATATTTACATCCACAATCTATACAGGCCCTTAATGGACGACAATAAACACAAAATCTGAAGAGAAATATAACACAAAAATTAACTTTTAAATACCAAATCAGTGTATTATTCTTTTAATTTCTTAAGAAAGCATCATTTTGATATATATTTGATATTGGCCTTTAAGTTGGGTTTCTGATTTAATTTTTTTTTTTCATATGTAGAAGTATACTAAGATCTGAAATATGAAGGTTGGCAAAAAATAAGATATTATTATTTTAGTTGATTAAGGACTTGGCCCCCAGTGTTGAGGCCCGTAAGCAGGGGTTACAAACATTAAAATCTATTCAAGGCTGGACAATATCATTTAACTTTCAAATAACTTTAACGTCGTCTTTGATAAAATAATATTTATGCACCCATGTTTGATAGACTGCCTTACGCCTATGAGATACTAAAATCTAATCTCATTTCTGTAAATACAGTAAACCCTCGAGTTAACCGACTATTTGGAGGAAAGGGATATCCGTTACTGCCGAAAGTTCGTTAAAACGAAAGTCCTTTAAAAATTAGGCAAATTAAATAAAATTACGTTACACAAATTAAAACAGGATTGTTGTATTTAGTTTTATTTATCAAATCGGTAAAAACATTTTTATATTTTTATATATAAAAAGAAGAGGGTGTTGAAACCCGAAACGGCGCCGTCTGCGGTACCCAGCAAATAATCTAAAATCAGCTCAGTGAAAATTTTTGTTGTTTAGTTATAGTGTGTTTTCTAAAGTTTTTCTTTGATGTTTTAACAATGTACGCACGATTTCATTTGATTTCATTACTAACATTTTTATATGTAATTATTTTTTAAATAATTACATAAACAAAACTTTACAGTTTTGATAATACATATATACATAAGATACATTCATAAAATATATTCATAAAATACATTCATAAAATATATTCACTTAATATATTCATATAATAAATTTTATTCAACACTCAAGTTAACACATTTATAGCTTGGTTAGAAAATGCTGATTCAATAATTCACGCTAGGAACTTCTCATCAAATAGAAGGTCCAGATTACTTAGTGTACTGCTATTAAAATATAAGAAAATATTAAATTTCTTAAACTTATTTTATTATTTATTATTTTACTTTGATATCTTTAGCTTGAATTTAAACGAAAGCCGCTGAATTTGGAGAATTTTTTTTTTTGTTCTTATTATAAATACAGGAGTGTTTTTAACAACAAATATACTTTAATATTTAAAAGTAGAAGCATATTTAAAAATAGGAGCTAATGTAAAATTTTCATTTTTTTTTGGTATTTCTTATTATTAATAGGAAGTAAGGTTTTACCGATATTTTTTGTCGGTTGAATCGAGATCCGTTAATTCGAAAGTACATTAAAGTCTCAATGTAAAATGTTAATATTTCTTACAGTAGTGCGAAAAGATTCTCTTAGCCGTACTGCAGAAAATAAACGAAATATATTTGAAGTAAAATAATTTATTTTGGCTGATAAAGATCTATTTTGAGACAATGAACTTGTTGATTTCTGTCATTCAGATAAATGAGGAATTTATGTTTCTGCTGTGGTAGTGGGAGGAGACTTTCCTGCTAAAGGAACTTTTCAACAACTACTGGAAATTATCCAAACAATTTGCAAGAGCTACTAATCCCAGAACCTAAACAGAAAATAAACAAATACTATTTAAATCCGTTTATAGTGTTTTGACGCTATTATTCGATGATTAACAAAGTAGGAAATGCTTGGTTGCTTCAATTATCATCCTAATAGTGAATTTATTCAAAGGAGAAATATTATATCTGTAGTATTGTATAATCTATATTAAATATCCCAAGACAAACCCACATTTCCTGAACAATAAGCCACAAGATATTGTAAAGCTATCTACCTTACATTAGTTCCTTTCACTTATTTTTTAAAGTGAATACCACATTAGTAACTATTGGTATTATGTTGATATCAAACATTCAGTAAGGTAGAATTGAAGATGTAAAAACGTTTTCTTATTAGTATCTTATTTACTTGTTGAATTGTTTACTCATTAATCTTCTTCTTTAATCTTCTTTCTATACACAAGTTTAGTATTAAAATACTAATTTTTGAAGTAAATAATCCTGTAAATTTCGGAGAGCCGTAGTATTTACACAAAACTGAAGTTTTCAATGTTATTTGGAGTTTTAATTTTTAATTTGGAGCTTCAGTTATTCTTAGATACAAATTTAGTCAAAATGAATGAAATTTAAGATCCGTTAAATTTGTGACCGTAGTTTTCTGTTTCCTATTTTTCTCTCTTTTTTCCTATATTAGGAGGATGGAATTCGAAGTTGTCTATTTTCCATTCCAAGTGCATTGACTCTCAATTGCATCTACAAATTTAATCCACCTTAGGTCAAAAATTAAGTAAAATAAACATTGCGTAAAACATTTCCGATTTTTTAACCCTTTGTGTTCGAGTCGTGGTTGTTCGAATCTTTTGTGAACTAGTAATTGTTATCTTCAATTCGAACTCTCATTGAAAAATATTCAAAACTGACTGAAAACAGAGCAACATTTGTTTTTGTATTGCATTCTCTTTTCTATCCCATGCTGTCCTTGCTTTCATACAGAATGCACGTTCACCAGCTATAACAAAAAAATATGACAAAGATTATAACAAGGATTATAGGAAGAAAAAAATTTATAAAAAAAAAATTATTGATATAAAGATTAAATTAAAAAAAAGTTCATGAACCTAATGAAGAAGATTTATTACGTTAGTTTAAAAACCCTTTTGTGAATGTGGAGAATTAGATACAATTGAGCATGTCCTTTCTAATTGTATAAAATTTGATTATGAGAAACAAATATTACTTCTAAATTTATTATGTCATGATATTATATGGTCGTGTGATATAAGCTTACTTGTGCAGAAACCAATATATAATTATTTTAAAGATTTTGTTAACATTGTTAACAAAATTGATATCTGTAATTAACATTGTCAATAAAATTTTGTAATTTTAAATTTTATAAAATTTTGTAATTTTGAAAATTTATACCTTGTATTTATAGGAGTAACATTACAATTTTTATCGTTTATTTTAGCACTTCTGTTTAATATGTTATACTTTTTTGTAAATTTTCATCTATTTCTTGTATATATCGTGTTGTACTCGTTTGGAGTGGTGCACTCAATTAAAACTTCTTCTTCTTCTTAGTTTAAAACCCAGATCTGAAATCTTTTATTAGGACTCAATATATAAATTTATTTTCCAAAATATTGCACTCTTAAAACTATATATTATGTATAGTCTTCTTTATTTGTACTACTATATTTCGACCGGACCATTGCCGATCTTCAACGGGTCTATTACAAATTATAATAGACCCCTTTGAAGACTGGCAATAGAAAGTTATTTTTTTTAAAAGATGCCCGTAATATTTTGAATAATTTTTCTTCGGCAGTTGTTTGATACTTGATCAGTTTCTTTGTTTCTTCTCTTGTCCAAAAATAAATCTCTTTTGTTCTGCTCTGTGTAATGAGAAAATGTTAACAAAGATCAGAAAACAAAAGAAAAGCAGATGAAAGACAGAAAGCAGAGGAAAGAGAAAGGAATCCAACTGGTAACGATTCTTTTTCTCCCCTACATCATTTATAAAAAAAAACATCAATTTTTTGTCAGGTTTGTAAAAATTCTTTTGTATTTCGTACTTACATGAAGACTCCATTTATTTCTTTTTGTATTCTTTTACAAAACAATGAATTAAAATTCGATTCTTTCTGGTGCTTCCTAATTAACTGTTCTTTTATGCTGTCCTTTTCTATCCTTATCTCAGTATTTGTTAATGAATTGTATGTTACAGCTGTTTTATTTCACATTTCTGAACTATATCAAGTATATTAACTTTCTAACACTCTTTCGAGTGACAATCCATTGAAAGAAATGAGGTAAGAGTTAGATATCTTCTCGAATCAACCAATGTTTTGAGTAGAATTCATTTTATAAATTAGCGGAATGAATAAAATTTAGAAAAATGTATTAATGAAGTCTTCCAAATCTACGTTTTTTTCTTCTTAAAGTTGTTATTCTCATTTTAACCCTATCTTACTTAAATTACGATGCACTGTTTAAGAGATCAGGTGTTAGGGTGAGAACAAATTTTTTTTGTCAAAATTTATGACAATATATTCTTAATCTATTTTTTCCTAAATGGCGCCAAATCAGTTAGCGCCAACTTGAAAGCATTCCTCCCGGTATTTACTTTCGACCGGCAAATGGATCTTCTTTAAATGTGGTGCGACTATTTATGCACAAATAACAATCTTGAAATTTTTTTTTTGGTTTGGCCCCCTATTGAGAAATGTTCCTTTGAAATGTATTAGAAACGAAATAATGAATTTCTATAGAATTGCATCGAAGTAACAATGCATATCAGTCCACTGCTAATTGCACTTGTTTATATATGGATAATTGGATTTAGACAATGTAAATAATTATTAAGGATTTATGTATTTTTCAACTAACATTATTTATATTTGGCGAGGATTGAATTGGCATCTAATGAAGAATTTTCCTTATTGTTGCTTTCATACCTTTTTATGTTTTTAGGCTTCTGTTAGGAAGCCTTATAATCCCGGTTTGTCCGTCTGTCTGTGGAGAAGTATCCCACAATGCAAAGCACAACAATTGCAACAATTGCGCCTTTTGCATTTGCAACAATCACATGTATAATAAAGCTCAGCAGTAATCACAACAATCACAATAATCGCAACAATTGCGCCTTTCGCATTCTCAGCAATCACATTTATAATCAAAAGGAAATTAAAGCAATAATATCAGAAGCCGTTGCGAAGCATTGTGATTGGTTTACTAATCGCTATCCCTACCTTGTTAAAAAGAGAAATTAAAATAAACAAAGCAATATTTTAACGAAATTGGGCCTTTATTTCTTTCAAAAAAAGATAACAACTGAATCTATTCATTGAGTCAAAGGAATAAGAAGATAAGAAAAAGAAATCACTTAACTTAGATGGTCCTAAAAATTGGGAAGAAGAAAAAATAACAGTTAAAAGATTTCTTCTTCTATAGTTTTCTGTAACATTCGTCTAACTCCAGATTTTTTTATATCATATACGAAAAGGAAAGCGAAAATAGTTTGATAAGTTTTTTTATCATGTGGTCAAAATCAAGGATGTCAAGGTTTACTTACATACCAAAATCAATAGGACGCTTCCTATAGAACACAACCTCAAGTTCCAGCTTTAAAGAACAAATCATTTTTGAATTTTTGAATATTGGTCGTAAGCGGATGAACAATGGAGGAATGAATCAACAGACTGGACTATTGCATTAATTTAGACTAGAATTGCATTCTAAGGTTTTCATATTTTATGTTAATTTAGACCGAACATAAATCAAATCTAACATGATATCAAATACGATAGGAAACTTCTGTGCAGATAAAATAAGCCGAGCTCGTACCGAAAATGTTTTATTATAATTATTTCACTCTGTTTATCCAAGGATTTCCTGTAGTTTTCGTCTCCAAAATAATTTTCTTTTGTTTTAATATCAACGCGCCCATAAAATAGCTTGAAAAACAAAATCCCAAGCAGAGATGATGATCTCTTCGCTTATGACAGTGAAACATGGTCTCGATCTTTCAATGTTTCATCGTGTCTCGTTTCATGTCTCGAGAGACATCAGGACACTTCTTAACTGCTTTATTTTAACGGATTTAATCTCTACTGAAAGTGGTTTATTCATAAATCAATTCTTGTCAATGATGATGACGCAGCCATTAATAAAACAGTCCTATTTCGGTTCAAAACGGGTGACTGTTCAAAAACAGAAGTAGAAAAATTGATCATTGAATAAATGATCACCTCTCATTAGCAGGAATATATATTTAATATAGGGCATATACAGTTATAGGAGTGACTTTTTTACAAATGGCTATTTATGGCAAAAAATTAAGAATTCCCGAAAGAACTTGAGCATACTTAAATTAAACTTATTTTTTTATTTATTTTTTTATTTATTTTGTATTGTTGACAAGGCTGTAAGCCTTGTCAACAATACAAAAGAGAATCTCTGAGTAATACCTGTCGAATAGAAACAGAATCCTCAAATTTCAATTTCCTGAAAATTAATTAAATTTCCAAATAATGGTTTAATTTACCTAAATTTAATTAATTTTATTAAAAAAAACTAAAGTATCAAAGCACGAGCAACTCAATCCACGATTATGAAATGGATTAATATATCCTGTGTAATGTCTCGGTACTCATGTTTTGTAAGAAATTTTTATTAGCTCCAAAAGCAAATTTCCCGTTGAGGACCCACAGATATGTTTTCAAATACAAAAGTTCGGTCATCTCTTATTCGTCAACATACAACCAAATTCCCAGAAGTTCCATTGACTGGTTCAAAAGTTCTTAAAGTGTATATATGTATTAAAAATAATGTAATGTATTAAAAATAATGTGCATTAGATAATGTATATATGCATGTTTGTATATATGTTTGTATGTCTAAAAACTTTTGAACCAGTCAATGGAACTTCTGGAAATTTGATTGCATATAACATACAAATGCATAACAAAGTGTTCTGTTAAGTGATTTTTTTTAACCTCACTTAGTAGAATAGGCTGAGTCCACAGTATTTAAGAAGTTAAGTTTAAATCGTTTTGCTGCTTAAAATGGATACCAATTAACTATAAATGCTATAAGTTAAAGTTAATTTACAGCATTTGTCATTGAAATGAAAATAGTAGCAAAATGCCAGTAAAAGTAACTTCTGTTTTCTCAGATAAAACAAGACATCAATTCTGCGAATCGTTTTCTGCTGCAGGTGGATTCCTTTGACCTCTTCCCACACCTCTGCCTTGGTCTTTCTTGATCCCCTCAGGTCTTTTCTGCTACATCCTCTCATCTCCTACTTCATCCCATGACCTTGCTGCGTTTTCTCCCCTCCGTTCCGACTCTTATATAAAGCTCTTATTTCCATGGTAAGAACTGTCCAAAAATACATCTCAAGTAAATTTTCTCCGTTATTATTTTTTCAAAGGGTGTTACTGTCTTCTACATTCAGTTTTAAGATTTCTAAATCATTTCCAAAGTTTTAGATAACTTTTTAATTTTAATACTGTATTTTATTAATAATAATTACCTATCTGTTTAGGTAAATTACATATTTGAATAAATATGAATAGGTATTTAATTTACAGGTTTGGAACATATCTCATTTAACGACGTTAAACTGAATTCATTTTACGACTCTATCTTCAAAAATGTAACCCTGCCGTAAAGCGCGATGTTATTGATGTGACAATAACAATGAAAGGGTAATAACAATAAAACTATGTATCATATTATTTAGGGGGATAAGCTTGGGAAGTGCTGGAATGAATTATCCGTATTAAGAAATACAACTTCATCCCCTGCCCCCACATCCTAATAATTAAATCCCACTTTTAAATAATCGTTTACCTTTGATTCAGCGGCGAAAAGATTTTTTTTTTTTTAAATCTCATTTTTGATATTTAATATAATACGAATTACCTAATACGAATAAGAATAATCTACAAATATTTTTAATATAAAGGTAATTTTTTTACTACGTAGAATTATGATCCTACATTATCAGTTAAGTTAAAATAATTCATTCTGAATTTACCGAAAATACTCATAATTATTATAAATTTAAGCATAATTATTATTGAAGTCAATCATTATAAAAACTTGATTGTCTATAACATCGAAAGCTCCGCGGGAATTTTTTTCTACATAATTAAGATTTAAAATATATATAGGCCTATATGTATATTTGTTTCTTTGAAGTATAATCTCGAAAAGGCCATTTTTGCGTTCATTATGGTGTACCGAGCCATGATTGGGTTTTTATATAACCCAGGAAGTACTTCATCATTTCCAGGGATATTTTATTTTGTCTTGCAATAAAGCGCTCAACTGAGAAAGTATTTTTTAAAAAAGAAAAGTTGAATGTAAACATATTTTTGAAAGTAATCGCTAAAATCACGTTTTGACATCAAGTATATATTTTTAAAATTTTTACTAGATCTGTACATTTTTAAAATAAAGTTATAATTGTTAAAAAATAAAATACAAGCAGAAACAACAGTATGTTGATAATAATCAGCAATGGCAGAAATTAAAAGGCGTTCAATGTTGGCACTAAATTTTGAATTCTTCCATCATGTACACATTGCTTTTTTTTCCAAATCTACTATACTTTACACAGACTATTTCACATAGTTTCAGAAACGCATCCACTCATTTCCTTCGTTCTTTCCTCTTTCTTCCTTTCTGCCTCACTAACCGTTTTTAATCTAATTACCTTCAGTCTATTTTGAAGTGGTATTTAGATCATTTGTCAAGAAAATTGCAAGGAATAATGCTAAGAGAACAAAAGAAATAAGATTTTTCTAAACTTTAATTCAAAAGGCCAGAAGTAAAACATTTGATTTTTGCACTAGTGTTTAGCTTTGTAATTGTAGATGGCTTAGATGATGAATTATAACAAGACTTTTAGGAAAGTGTGGATTGAAGTAATATTGGTATCGTAGTTCATATCGTACCGTTTGATAACCGAAAGTTACGTATTCAATTCTTCTTGCACATATGCTTACCCAGAATTTTGGGATGGAAGGGTTTTTGTGGTCGTAGCCGTTCAATATAAAAAAAAATAAAAAAAGGCCGATGTTGTTGCAACATAATTGCATGATATTGTTCATCAACTTTTAACTAATCATCAACATTTTTTAGATATTTTTAACAGGTTTTTTTTTTTTTGAAATTAAAGTACGGAGTATGTAAATTAAGATACATTAATGTAGATTTATATTAATGTATCTTAAATTACCTAAATGTATATTATTTAATGGACTAAACTTTAGTTGTTTATTAAACCTTACTATTCCAATTAAGTATTTTTCTTCCTTTTTTGTACGTGCATCACGCTAAAGTGATTGTACCCATTTCCGTAAAACTTGATATGTAGCTTATTTTCAATGTAAAACATAGTTATTTTTATTATAGACTGTTCAGGCGACGGCCTGCTGTGGGGCTAATACTTCTAGATTTCGGCGTGGATGTGACTATCTTCATTTGTGTTTCCTCTCTTTCTAGAGTATAATGTGAACTGCCTCCTATCGAAATGCGGGGCAACAATTCTTAGGCTAAATAGGTCACAGTTTCTGCCCCTTTTGAGACCAACTAGTAATAAGAGCTGAGGCAAAAAATCCAAAACCATTTGTAATTAACAAGTGTTTCTGAAGACAAGGAAGCTGTTCCTCCACACTTGAAGGTACAGTGAATTCTGAGAGAGTGTTATCGAGCAGCTGCCGCAGTTGGAGGTAAACTTGCCAATTTGAAATTATTCTTAAGAGTGCCTTCTGTAAAAGATGCGAACGAGTTTGTTGAGAGAGGCTTTGCTGTCACCCGTATATAGGTGGACTGATTTGGCTCCTACCTCAGCAACCTGATCAGGCGTGGCTTTAGAATTGTTGAAAACCGAAACAGTTCTTTGAAGGCTGATGTTCTTCTGGAAGATGTTTACAAATTTTGTTTTGCCCTGCCTGAAAAAAAGCGGAATTACTGTCGCAGCCACTGAAGGCGTGTAGGAATAATAATTTTTTTTGCCTCTTCAGAGAGCTAACAATTATTCGGACTGTAGATGGATGTGTCCTGTTTCCCTTTTCCAGATTTCAGCAGGGATATTTTGTGGGTGGATTCTGGCTGCTGATGTGCAATCAGCAGGACCAGAATAGGTCTATGATCTCCCCAAACAATGAATACATTTCCATCCTGTTTTGATACATCAAATGCTGTTCTGACAATCAAAAGATCTGCGTCCTCAGTGGCCTGCTTGGCATGAAAACCTTCAGCTATCAGTTTTTCTGTAAGCAGTGATGTAAGACGTTTTTTATTCAGTTCGTTTGATAGAAACCTCTCTTTCGGTAATATCACTGTCATTGTGTCATCAAACAAAACTGACGCTGAGAACATACTACGTGCTCTTCGGCTGCGTTCAGCTGAAGTAGATTATTATTAATAAAATTTAATTACTACTTTAAAAAAATAATATGTGATTCAGTTTCTGTATAGGAAGTTCTGTATTCTCAGTCCTCCTAGATTAAACATAGAGAACCAAATTGAACGATCGAATTATATAGAAATTCGATTCCACAAACGAATTGCGGAAAATGAGCGCTACTATTTTTTTTTAACGAATTAATGGAAGGCACGACCTTTTTTTGGTCTAATTAAAAACACATTTTCTTTTTAAGTACTTAATTAATGTATAAATATTTAACATATAATGTAACTTTTTTTCGTTGAAGTTATTCATGAAATTATCTACTTTTTCAACCACATAACTTCTATTAACAGAAATAAAATTCAATAAATTAAGTGTTGCTCACCATTCAGGGACTTTCGGAAAAAAGAAAGGAACTTTTTTTTTTGTCCACTGTTATTGCTGCGGTTAACAGCAGAACAACATTTATATCCTCCCATACCTTCAATAAGCGATAAAATTTTTAAAAAATGAGATCTTTCAAGGGACATGTAGGCAGAGTTGCAATGTATAAAAACACTACTTTTAGGCCTTCGAAAAAAAATGCACAATGCCATTAAAAGTTGAGTTCGCGAAAGCAGCCCCAAGATCGTCTCTGTATGTTCATTTGTGACACGATGATGTGTCTTAGAGAGGTGCGAAAGGTTGAGAAAGAAAACAAGAAAAAATAAACCCATAATATATTAAAAGAGCTTTAAATTCCGGGCCTGCGTACCGCAGGACTCCAAAGGAATTTAAATAATGCATTCAAAAAAAAATTAACAATAAATAATGTAAACAAAAAAGAATTTTACGTGCCTAGCTTAGTTAAAAGTTGTATTTAAAAATTATATTTTAAGAATTCATTGAATAAGTTTAGAAAGTAAATACACAATTTAAAAATAAATATAATAAAATAAAAAATATAAAAAATAAAAACAATATACACACACAGGGAAGCTTTTCGGAGCTCTGAATGAGTTCCCTTAACCTAATTACTCTTGAAATTACTCTTGACTCAATATATAATTGACGGAGAAATCGTTAAACCAATAAAACAGGTAATAGTTTTTACCATTACCATCTAAGGAATATGACATTATCTCCGTCTCTAGTGGGATGCATAATGTATTGTTATCCTGAGTTTGTCTTGGCAAACTAACATCATCTTCATCTGTTATTAGAAACCTGATGTAAAGAGATTCAGTTAGGAGGTTTGTTCTTTTTTGTTGTAATTTCTTTTTTCTTTTGCACTGATTAAAATCTGAAATTGTCTGTGTATAATTTTATACTTGTATTTGGAATCTGAATATTGTAAGGTTGCATTAAAGTAAAAAGGAAGATTTCTTAGTTTCTCTTGCTTATGAAAAATAACAAACTGATCAAAATTTTACATTATGTCCTATATCATAAATATGTTTACAAATATTAGAAGCTTGTGTATCACCAGTCCTGGTTTTTCAACTGCTGTCCACTGCTCCCAATGTAGAAACATGGACTGTTTATGATTTCAGTAGATAGATGCATCCTGTCCGTTTAGGTAATGGATATCTTAAATTGTTAGTGAGACAGAAACTCCAATATCCGTTGAAAAAAAATATTATAAAAGACAGGGTGATATCGATATCATAATTTTTGTTATTATTGTTGTATTTCAGTGATAAATTGTAATTTTTTTTTAATACTATTGGTGATAGTTTTAAGAAAAAAAGAAATGAGATATCCATTATTCAGAAACGAGTTTTTGGAATCAATGTTCCTAGATCATATTATTAAAATAAAAACAAGTTTCTTGGATAATGGATATCCCGTTCGTCACCAGCTCTAGAACCCAAACTATAAAGCGGACAGACATGACTGATATCTTAATAGAAAGCTTAGGACTTAGAGGAGGGAAAGATACAAGATCCGGTCTGCAGACACTTGTTGTATCTTAGAAAGTGACCGAACATGAAACATTTACGGGATCGATATGGTTTCGTTTGCAATACGAAACCAGTTCTATACATTATTTATTCCTAGTTCCTTTTTGTTTGATATTTGTCCAGATTCCTACCGTCTTCATTATAAATCCTGTATGTCCTTCCAAAATTTGGGCTTCTACGTATCGAGTTACGGTGGTAATAGATGGACAGACAAACAGACATGTGTATTGCAACTTAAAATTATTTATTAAAAACTTTTTTTTTCTAATTCATTTTCCTCTCCGATCTGTAACAATGTTTAAATACGTTACGAACGTTAGACTATATAGGTAGTGCATCTGCGTTAAATAGCTACGTGAGTTACCAATGCAAGCTAAAAGAAAATTCTCTCTTTTTTTTTCTTTTCATTGTTTTTTAGTTCTAGAGTATGCTGTGTTGTTTATCTTCGAAATCCCTTCATTTCTCTTCTTCGTATGCTACAGTAGAACACGTATTTTTTTAAAGAACCTTTATAAAAATGTAAAAGTTGATGAAGTGCCTTTGACTTCCACCATCGAATTTATCTTTGCTGTGCTTGGTGAGATTAATGGCCGAGTGATGCTTTATTCCCTCGCTAGATGTCGTGTTGAAGTTCGATGATTGCGGACATTTATTGCTGGTTCCTCCTCGGGGAATCCAAACATAATAGTATCGTATGAAATATGAGTGGAGTCATTAATGATGAACACTCCCTCAATATCGTCAACGAGTTCTTATTAAATCTGAAGTTGTAGGAAAAATACAAGACAGGGACTATACCTGAGCTCCTTCAACTCTCATGTTTTTATCATGCATAACGAATTTAACTTAAGTAAACAAATTGATGTAAAAAAAATGTAGGTGTATGTAAACAAGCATTAGTAGTCATTAGCTACCTTGGGATCCCAGTTTCATTTTTTATCAAATTATTACAATATGGAATTTTAGTTCTTTAAATGTAGGGCTGTTTTTTTTCAATATTTTTCAGTCTCTTTGTCTGCAATCTTATACGTTACATTGTTATCGTGAACCCTCAACCAAACAAATCTAAAAAAGTCCGAATCTAGTATTCAAGCCAAAACCTATCTCAATAAACTTATTTATTTATTTATTTTTATAGACTACCTCTCAGATGTTTTCTAAAAACCTTTTACACTCTATAAAATATTTTTAAGTGCAATAAGAAATAATTCGATACATATATTTGCATTATATATTTACAGTTTAAAAGATTAAAAACATATTTACACTTACATAATGTAAGTCCGGTCTCCATAGTGATCAAGTTATCTTAGATTAAACTGTTAAAACCATTGAAGCAAGACTAATTTCAGGTATCAGATTTTTTTTTTAAGTTCAAAAATGCAATGTGGAAGTATTTTTTTTGTATTTATTTTATTTTGTATATAGGACCGTGGAATTTGATATAGATTCTAACATTTCAGGAGATCTTCTCTTTAATATTGGGACAAGTTTAGTAACAACAGCAACAAATAATCTACGTAATTTGTCTAATGTCGCTTAATTACAATCCACTTTTTATTTTAATTTAAGCTTCACTCACAGCTTTACTCAATTTAAGCTTTACTCAAAAGTTAAGCAACAAACAATAAATCACAAAAAAGAAAAAAAAATAATTAATGTGAATCTTTTTTTCTGAGTGACGGGGCTCTTGGCATTTATGCCTTTGGCCACGACAAGAGGCTAGAACTGTGAGCTATTAACCGAAGAATCGTTCCCCAGGTTATACTGCAGGATGTTCTCACATTTTTTACCCGCAGAAACAGACGAAACGTACAAAAAGGAAGTTACATCTATTTCGACTCCCGGATTCAAAATCAGGTTCAGACATACCACAAGGCTGTACCTGAACGGCAACGTGAATGAAATTTAATGATTAAGTTTGTGATACCGAAGCACAATAATAAAAGAGGGAATGGTGTTGACAATGTTTTGAAATATCCAGCATAAACCCTTAATAGGCACAATTGGCATGCAAAAAACGACACATCACAGCTTGTTCATGTCCTCGGGCTGCAAAACAGATTTGCCATCGATTTAAGCTGCTTACAGAATGGTCAATGAAGTTTTGCGGGGTTAACACCATTCTTCAAATATTAGTCTTTCTGATCCAGCTAAAAGCCAAAAGATTCCTTTCTTGATTTCAAAATATACATCTTTGTGTCTAATGACTCAGCAAAGGTCTTTATTACTTATTGTCCTATTTTTAAGGATATAATGAAGGCACCTATTAGTAAATGCTTGTAATCTTCTCTTAATACTGCAGTTATAAAGCAAATTTTACAGTCATACAATTCAGTAGATTTCCTACAAGCAATAGTGGTTTTGTGAAAAATGTTCTTTTTCTCAAGTTTTCTTTTTTTAATTTATAAATGTTGCTTTTTATATCTTAAATTAAAATATATTTAATATTCTTTATCTCTTGATATATTGCATATATGAAAAGTACCCATTGATTCGAGATAATGTTCCATCAGTTTCAGGAGCATAGTTACATTTGAATTGAACCTCATTTCTTTTGTTTTTCCTTTTTTTCTAAATTTAGTAGATTGATTCTTCAGAGGAGCCAAGTTTTTCTTTCATTTGTTTGTGAACGTAAGCAGATGTTTTGGTATAATTCAAGTCTTAAAGTTTCAATGAATTTCAATGTAATTCTTCTGTTCGTTTCGCCCTATACACTTCAAATTACAGTCAATGACAACTAAAAACATTAAGAGTGATAACAGACAAAGCTATCTTCAGATATAAGGTACATGGCCCAAATAAGGCCCGGTCTCAAATAAGGCCCATACTTCGTTTTATTAATAGAACGTTGGCAATTTACCAAGATTAGTTATGTTTCAGACAGGTCCTGGCTTCTAGCGGCTACACTAAAAATTAGGTCCGTTGATAATTTCACCATGTTTGTTTCAGTTGAACAGTAAAAGTCGCCCGAAGCTTTTGTCGTTACTATTTCAACTTAATTTGATAAATCGTCTGCATTTTTTGGCAACTTAATATACATACACATGTTTTATGTCATTTTAAAGTGTGTAATGAGTAGAATAAGATACTGTACTTGATATTTTCCAGTTGACGTGCATTTAAATACTTTTTAGAAAACAATGAATGAAAGCGTGGGTTAACAGGGAGCTCCAAATAAGGCCCACTGATGAACCAAATAAAGCCCATCAATTATCGTGTAAGTTTTCTTATTATGAGCCTCATAAGCACATTATATAACATAAAGTAATTATATATATATAATGAGAAAAAATACAGAAAAAATCATCAAAGCTAGTTTTAAATTCACAATTTTATAATTAATTACTAATTAATTATTAATTTGTAGCTTAATATTTAGTCAGAACTAAATGTTGGAAATTGGTTCTTTTCACTGCCAAGCTCTTGTCCCTGTGGGCCAGTTTGCCTGTGAGCTACAGACTTAGGAATCCCGGAGGGAATGCTGAAACACCCTGTATTTTATTTGATTTAAATTTAATTATATAATTATTTTGGTTTAAATATAATTATTCTAATTTAATTAATTTCTGCTTTTTTTTTTTTTTTTTTTTTTTTCCTTATTTATTATTTATTTACACATGGGCCTTATCTGGGACAAGTAGTGGCCTTATTTGGAACAGGGAGCTCAAATAAGGCCTATTAGTTACATTTTCAAAACTGTATTATTACAGAAAGAATTTCAAATACCACTAATTCTAAATTCACTTTTTCATAGCAGCACACCTTCAACTAACTTTCAGTACAGTTTTCAGAATTTTCACTCTTGCAGTAAAAATATAAAAAATCTTTAAACGTTAGGTGGGCCTTATTTGGCCCATGTACCTTATAAAATTCTTGAGAATAAAATACCTTCATATAGAATTTGGCAATTGAAGTGATTATATCGAACTTTAATCATATTAATTATCTTAATTTATAGCCCCAGTTTTCCCAAAGTTGACCATATATGTATAATGTCTATGTAAAGCTCTATAATAACGAATACAGCGGTGATCTCCACCAATCATTCATTTTTAATTCGTAATTTTTACTGTTGGTCTAAACAAGGTCAATCCCTCCTGAATCATGCTTATTATTTTCTTACTGTAGCATTTAAAACTTACTATATTCTGTTCAGTATTACTCTTGTAAATATCTTCTTTACTACGCTCAACAATATAACTCCTCTCCTGAGATTTACTTTCCTTTTAACCCGAAGGAAATTTCTCCTTTTCTCATATTTGTTAAAATGAGGGTGTTAAGATATCGACCGTAGAAGTTAATGTCATCTTAAAAAGTTCAACTGGAATATCATCTTTTCTAGCAGCTTCACTATTCTTCATTTCTTTAACTATTTAACTTATTTCCTAATGGGAGAATCAACATCTACCAGAAACAAAGTTGATACACAGTATATGACTCTAACCCGTCTTCAGCTTATACACCGGGTGATGAAATTAAACAGGAGGTGTTTAGACCTATCTATAGGAAAAACTACTAGGCTAATCGCAATATAATTTCGTATTGTCCATACTGTCCTGAGTATGTGATTTAGATTTCTGAAGGAAAAAAAAGTTCAAATTTCCGCCATTAGGAGTAAATTGTGGCGCTGGTGTCCCCGTAATTTGCATATTGCCTAACTTTATTGCGATTATATATGGAATCACACTAACATCCACATATACGGATCCACATGTCCTCCATCGCATTGCTCTACAAATTGCATTTGCTGCACAATACACTCCGCAGCATAACGCAACTGACTTGCACTGACAAATAAACCTTCTCTCCTTTGATACCGGTTTTCCGGAAACCCATATATTTTCTGAAAGCTTATGTCACAAGTAGAAAAACTGTGAAATCTTAGGAGCAAAGGGCCAAGCGTTTAGGAGCTATAGGACCCACAAAGTATCAGTAAAGTGTTGGAAACATGACACCAAAAGTCGCTAAAATGCTGGTTTCACGTACTTTTATGAATTAATAATATGGTAAGAAGGTGGAGATCTCAACATAAAGGAAGAAACAACTCGTTGAAAAGAAACGACTTAATTTTTTATTTTAAAGTTAAAGAAGTGTTGTTGTTTTTGGATTACTGTGAAATTGAAATATAATGTATGCAAAAACAAACAAGAAGTTCATGAAAAAAAGTTTCTTTCTTAAAAATTGTCTGTAATTTTTAATTTCTAATTCTTTTTGTTAATACTTTTGTTTTCTTTCTTTAAAGTCGCAAAACACCATACAAACGAAAAGACTATATTTATTTTTAAGTTGCTGAAATATAAATTTTTCCTTTTCCTGAAAAAAGAAATCGGATTAAATCCACCTTACTTTCTTCCGTTGTTTAAAATCAGATTAGCTAATGTGTAAATACGTGTTTTCTAAAAGAATTAATATGTATTGTTAGACATTGTCTCACAAGTCAGAATATTTGTTTGTATGAAATACATCATTTAAATGACAGAATAAAAGGGGGGGCGGGGTAGAGGCTGCTTTCCAGCAACACAACCCGTCTTTGTAAGGAAGTTACACGAGGGGTCAATTTCTAGTTTGCCTTTATCTTATTTTCACAAGTGAGACAATATCTAACAATATATATTAATTCTTTTAGAAAACACTTATTTACACATTTGATCGTTGAAATGTTAATCTGATTGCTAATCTGATTTTAAACAACGGAAGAAAGTAAGGTGGATTTAATCCGATTTCTTTTTTCAGGAAATGGAAAAATTTATATTTCAGCAACTTAAATATAAATATAGTCTTTTCGTTTGTATGGTGTTTTGCGACTTTAAAGAAAGAAAAACAAAAGTATTAACAAAAAGAATTAGAAATTAAAAATTACAGACAATTTTTAAGAAAGAAACTTTTTTCATGAACTTCTTGTTTGTTTATGCATACATTATATTTCAATTTCACAGTAATCCAAAAACAACAACACTTCTTTAACTTTAAAATAAAAAATTAAGTCGTTTCTTTTCAACGAGTTGTTTCTTCCTTTATGTTGAGATCTCCACCTTCTTACCATATTATTAATTCATATAAGTACGTGAAACCAGCATTTTAGCGACTTTTGGTGTCATGTTTCCAACACTTTACTGATACTTTGTGGGTCCTATAGCTTCTAAACGCTTGGCCCTTTGCCCCTAAGATTTCACTTGTTTTTCTACTTGTGACCTAAGCTTTCAGAAAATATATGGGTTTCCGGAAAACCGGTATCAAAGGAGAGAAGGTTTACTTGTGAGTTCTGTCACATGTTGTGAAATTCTGTCTTTTAACACAGCTAAGTGCGGAACATTGCCTTGATAAACGATACTCGTTACGTTCAATAAACATAATGAACCCACAGTCAAAAATCAAAGGGGTTCAGATCTAGTGATCAAGGTGGTCATGCTGTGAGAAATGATCTGCTAAATTTTCTGTCATCCGAAAATGTTCACATTGTAAGGCTTTCACAGGTAAAGTTATGTAAGTGGATGTACCATCTTGCTTGAAGATTGTGGTTTTCTCTGTAGAAATGATGGAATTATAAAACTCCGGAGCATATCAGCACATCTGGAGCCATTCACAGGACATGTCACTGACCCCGATGCTGTGTTTGCTTCAAAGAAGTAAGGACCAATGATGAAGGATGCCGTGAAGTCACTTCAAACCGTTACCTTTGATGAATTCAATGGAATTTGATGATGAATGTGTGGATTACCGTCAGAGCAAATATGGCAGTTATAAGTGTTTACAGCGCCATTCAAATGGAAATGAGCCTCATCACTCCACAAGGCCATGCATCATCCATCACATCCGAGCAACGAATGCCAAGGCAAATGTTTTCCGCGTATCATAATCACCAGAAACCAAATGTTGACTGTGGGATATTTTTAAGAGGTAAAACCTCAAGACAGAACTCTCCACACTATCGAATATGACTTGTCGAATTCCCGAGATATTGCACGTGCACTAATTGCTTTCTTTCTATTATGTTGCTGCAAGTAAATCATTATAACACAGAATAGTGATAATTAAAATTCATTGTTTATGGCGATATAATTGAAAAAGTAAATATAATGTTCACCATCTAACAATGGGCTATGGGAATACCTGGATGACTATACAATGGGCTGTAGAGCGAAAAAATAAATAAATAAATAAATAAATAATGAAGATTTCAATGGTCGTTTATAATTGCTTTAGCTTCATAAAACAATCTCACTTTTTTTAAGCAGAAAAAGAACTTTCTTTAAAGAAATCTCTTCGAATTTCAAATCAAATTAATTAACCTGAGAACCTAAGCTAATGAGAAACTATTCTAGAAGTGATGCAAATAAACAAACTTAGAGAAAGCAAATTTTTTTAAGCTCAGGAATAAAAAATGTTGATTCTTAATGAGTTTGCAGGCCCTTCCCCTCCTTCCAAATGCCAACAAAAACTCAAATCTTGTTCTTACCGACTTTATAGCAACGATAATAGGATTTAATTATCCTTTTCATGAAAGTTTATAACTGAAAATTAATCTTATTTTAGTGTATTTTAAAGAACGTCATCATTCACCCTTTTGTTTCGATCGTTTCTTTTCTTCTAATATATTTTTCTTTTTATAAGAAAAAGTTCTATATTGCTAAAGTATGCTGTAATTTTATTTTAATTAATCAACAATGATCTCGAAATTACTATATAGTAGTAACTTTTAGCTGTTCCAGATTTCTCTGGATCTTTTTTCATTATATCATAACATTTGAATTCTAATTATCGCTATTTATTATTAAGAAATCTATTAGAGCGACCTAATAGAAAGAAAACTTCATTCTACATTTAGTGAATCTAAAATTACATTTAGGTATCAGTTTTCATTTTACAACGACAACTATGATTGAAACAAGCACTTGTCAATGTTCCATCTAATAATGATCTAAAGAACTACGAAATGAAGCAGTGTATTTGTTTAAAAATTAACAAGACATATTTATTGAATAAGATTAAAGATTATAAACGAATAGATTACTTTTCAACAGGTTTTTGGAGGATTTTGATCAATTGATTTGAAATTTGAAAGTCAATGTTTGTTCATCTTCGCTTCTTTAGTTAATTTGTAACACTCTTAATTATCAGAAAGACAATAAAAATTTACTTATTTAATGGTTAAAGTTTTCTCTTTTCTTTTATATAACAATTAGCCATCGCACTTGATTAAAAAATGAAAAATATTTACAATTAAAAGCTCCCTAGTAGCTGCGTCCAAATTGCAGATTGGACATCGGAGGGGAATGATGCCTTATGAGAAAACATTAGTATATAAAGGGCTAATAGACCAATAAGGGACAGGAAGCAGCTAGAAGTAACCGTAGCACTCCGGATAACAGGAAGGGAAGGAGGCGTAATTAAAAACATATTTGACATCTGGTGTCGATCGGAAAAAGCAGGTGAAAAGAGCCGAGAAAGCACATGGAGATGAATATAAACAAACTAAAAGGTAAATAAATGAAAACAATCCAGTGAAGTGAAGCATTTATTAAAATTTAAGTAACATCATTAGGCCGGCGTGCAAATCCATACTGATAAATATTGTTTACGGAAATACATTGGTTATAGCATTTTGAAGAAGAAGCTATAACTACAGATTCCTTACATTTCTGAAGATAATGTGAAGGAACAATATCCAGGCTAGACGGATTTTCGAAGTTGATGGAATGTCCAGAATTAACGATGTGCGACGCTGTGGCATAGGTTGGGTCTCCTCTAGCTCAGGCCCTTCGATGCTCGTTGAGCCTATCCGTAAGGGGGTGTCTCGATTCTCCATTGTAGAGGCAGTCTGCTTCGTAGCATTGCAGTGCATATATTGCACCCTTCACACGTTCCTTGGGGGTGACGATATGTAATTGATTGCAGAAATGCTGCGTCATGTTCCGGCATGAAGAGTCTGACGCCCTATTGTCGCAGTAATTTTGACACAATTGGGAAGATGTAGCGATGGAAATCAGTAGAGATGTACTGTTTGATTGGCTGTTGGTTGCTATCTGGATGAGAGTTATTGTAGATCTTAAGAAGTGTGGATCGTATGTGAATCTCTATAAATTGAAGGGGGTATCCATTAGCGAATAAGGAACTTCTAATGTTGTCTAGTTCATGATTAAATAAATCGTTGGAACTTGATATGCGGAATGCCTTGCGGACTGCCATTAATTTTAAAAGTTATTGGACGAAATTATTTGAAATTGAGGGTAAAATACCGGAATGCGTGGGCTTGCTATATACCGCTGTAGTGAATTGACATGTAGAGTTTGTAATGCGAACATCCAAAAACGGAATGAAGCTATGCTCCTCTTCCTCCATTTCATATTTGATAAGAGGATCAATACTATTGAATATATTATAAGCTGCATTATAATATTTCTATCAGTATAGAGAAAGAGGTTGTCGACATATTGGGTGTAGATGGGTACCAAGAGACGTTGTTCGTCGATAATACAGAATCCGTCTATCCTGGCTGTAGTTATAGCTTCTTCTTCAAAATGCTACAACGAATATATTTCCGTAAACAATATTTATCAGTATGGTTTTGCACGCCGGCCTAATGATGTTACCTAAATTTTAATAAGTGCTTCACTTCACTGCATTGTTTTCATATATTTATCTTTTATTTTGTTTATGTACATCTCCATGTGCTTTCTCGGCACTTTTCACCTCATTTTCCCGATCGTCACCAGATGCTACCTATGTTTCCCTTAATTATGCCTCCTTCTCTTCCTGTTATCCGAAGTGCTACGAGGTTTCCTTACTCCCTACCTGCTTCCTGCCCCTGATTGGTCTGTTAACCCTTTATATACTGATGTTTTCTCATCAGGCATCATTCCAATGTCCGATGTCCAATCTGCAATTTGGCGCAGCTAGTAGGGAAAGTTCTAATTGTAAATATTTTTTCATTTCTTAAACAAGTACGGCGACGAATCTAATTTTTATCTAAAACAAATTGACGCATATTAAATATTATGCTACTTTTCTCTTTCCTTCTTTATAACGTATTAGTCTTAATGATTAAACTTTCACGAAAATAAATTAGAATAAAGAAGGATGAGATAAAATCAAAACAAAACAATAGAGTGAAGGAAGCTAAAGAAAGAACATCTAAGAAATTTCAATCACTTTACATTCGTAGTTTCCTAAGTCAGAGAACAAAGGAATATTCTCTTCTCAGCAGTTTTAAAATAGAAAAATAAGTAACTACTCGACACATGATATATTTTAATATAACGTTTACGACTATTCCATTGATGCAATCTTCTGAAAAGATTTATTTTAAGGTATTTTTTCCTATTTATAAGATATAGTTGTTTTCATTGCACTGGTAAATTCGGATATTCTTTGTTAGCATGTTGTAAGATTAAGGTTAAAGTCAAGAAATCTCCATTTTTAAAGTATAAATGTATTCAGAAAAGAGTCTATCGGTTAGACGATATTCTAGTCTGCCTTAAATGGTTATATATTCTGAAAGCATCCGGCATCCGGTAGTATCCGTTTTTACTTTTCCTCGTATCATTGACGATAGTGAATTAATAATTCATTGTAGTAACCATAATTAGTAAAATAATTATTCATTATCCATAAAATAATCTTTAAAACATAACTAATGAGTGGTCTTTTTATCTGAAATAAAGTAATTTTCCGAAACATAATTAGCGCCTTATTTTAATATAATAAGATCACGAAGCGTAAAGTGCACTTCATCAAACAATTTTAAACTTACTTTTACTATTTGGAGACATTTCTGCTTGAAATAATAAAAAAAAGGTTATTGAATTGCAGTTCGGAATTTAAAAGAAGATTTTATTCATTCACCTATTTTTTTTAAGAGAAAAGTTCTACAAAAATCAAATTGTTAAATTTTTAAATTTCTTCCTAACTCGTCTGATTCTTCTTCAATTGTTTTACATTAAATTGTTTTTTGTTTTTTTTTTTCATTTCGTTTCTCTGGCTTAGATTTAGTGGATTTTTCATTAACAAGTACGAAGTGAGCCATTAACCATTTTCCACTTTTTTTAGTCTTTCTGGTTTCAGAGTTAACAAATAAAACAAAAAACAACAAAACAAAAACAAATGACTACACTAGCAATCAGGTTGTTGGTTATTTTTTTTTTTTTTTTGCTTCATTGGGAATTGCCTTCATTCATAAAATAAACAATGAAAGAAATGTGTTAAACAATAAAAATGCCTTCTTTTTATGCTTCAGTTGTAAATGCAATTCTTTAAATTTGAACATTAGAATTATAATTAAACCAAAAATATAAAATAATAAAAAAAATAGTTAAAACAAAATATAAATTTAATCTTTTTTTTTTTTTTTAGTTCAAATTCAAATCAAAACAACAAACTTTTAAAGTTAATGCCATCCCAGATGAATAAACATTAATTTTTTTCCAACTCAGTGGTCTATAAGTTCCAAAATTTCAAAATAATCATTTTCGTTTTTGAAGGAAAAGTTTAATAAATACCTTAATATTTAAGGATTTTTGCTACTTTAAAAGAAAAAAAACAACAGTTCCTTTAAAAAGAATCTTTTCATTACATCTACATCTCTTAAGGTTCTCTTTAGTAATTCTCAAAATTTCCAGTCCAACAAAGTTGGTTGTTTTCGATTTTTTTTTCTATTAGAAACAGTAGGGATTGTATCGAGGGAAATCTTCCAAACAACTTCGCCAGAACAAATACATTTTAAATTAAAAATATTGAATGGCGAAGGCCAAAGCAAATATATCATATTACAAACTTAATATTTGGTAGCATTGCTTGATGTGTTTTTCTTTCATTTCTTTCCTCATTGGATCAATATTTTTATTTCTCTCTAATCTCGTTTTAATATCTTGGCTCTTGTTTGCTTCTTTCATTTTATTAACTGTCAGAAATTGATTAAGATGAAAATAATGTCAATATTTCATTTCAAACAAAATGGTAGTTTTCATTTAGAATGAATTTAAGGAGGAATGAAGATTAACCAAATTTAAATATTATATATTTCGGGGGAAAATATCAAATCATGTAGTATACAGTAGATCTATTATATCGAATCTGTATAATTTTCTATACAGTATTCAGTCACGCAGATTCCAAAAGATACCAGGCAGATTCCAGATGAAATATATTTTCTGTGCAAAATAAAATTTCTTATTAGAAGTCTAATAAAAAAAAAAACTGAAAAGAAAAAGGTGTTCATGATGCCATTTATTGTTTTTGTGCAATAATGTGTTGTCGAAGTTGTCAATTTGTTTACGCCAGATAAATTTCATCGAAGTTAATACACCAATGTTTTCAGCTTAGTTTTGTTTCTTAATCATTTTTATAGTCCTAGTGTCCAAAACAATAGTGATCCCAGGTTTAAGGGCTAATAACTCCAATATTTTTCGATCTCTTAATTTATATCCTATGTCTTAAGTTGATTTGATTTTGTTTGTCCTAGTATGAAAGCAATTGTACATATCTGTCTTTGCCTATAACGATACTTTTTCATTCCTCCGAAAAATACCATCTTTTCAGATTCTACCAGTGATTGATTTATTTTTCTGTAAAGATTGATTGAGCTTCATACTTTTATTACGAAAATGTCCTGAATGTCTGTGATAGTTGGAGAGATGATAGTACGATTTAATTTCATTTAACTCTCCATTTTTTGACCCTAAGGCGAGTTATTTCTGAAATTGATGGTTTTTCAATGTGGAATAATGTAGCCTAATACCTTTTCCCTAGCTATAGGCAGTATAAGTGCAGGGTTGGAAGTAACGCGTTTTTAGTAACGCCGTTACTAGTAACAGTTTTTGTAGTAACGATCGGTAACGCCATTAGTTTTTTAACTGTGTAACTGTAACTGTAACTCAGTTACTTTTATTTGTAACGGAGTAACGAAAAACGCGTTACTTGTTGCATTACTTTTTTTGTCCATTTATTTTTTTTATTTACTTTCACACCAAGCTATTCGGAGGTTTGGCAAGAGCTGTTTCAAAAGCGCTGTATCAGTTATCGGGACGTAGTGTTGCTCAGATCTTTTCTAAGAAGATTATCTTAGAAACTAAATCCAAATCTCATCTATGGTCTTATCCCAGTAATGTTGTTTGAATCGTCGACGAAGAAACACCGATTTTTACGAGTCTCTTGAGTAGTTTACTTCAAAATGCAGAAGGCTACTGACAAACAGTTAGCATTATAAATTGGAACTTTCATTTGAAAGAAATTTGTCTGGTGAAAAGGAATGTTGTAAGAAACTTAAAAAAAAAGTTTCAACTTCATGTAATATATACGTTTAAAAAACGCAAATTACTACTACAAACTTAAGATTCTTTTGTTTGCGGTGACATCGTTCTAACCAGCCCCCTTCGTAAAGAACTGTCTTATTAGATGCTTGTAAGTGAAAAGTATTTTAAGTAAACTATTATTGGAAGTTAATAATTTTTAATTTAAATGCGAAACTTGGCATTTACATTTTGGTCTAAGAGGCGATCTTTCCATCGAGAATTTTGGTAACCCTGCAGACTAAACCGATGTTTCACATTGAATAAATCTAATTTAATATAAATATTGCTTGCTAATAAGGAAGATGCTTGTTTATTTGTATATTTTTAATATATATTTTGATAAATAAATAAATAAATATGGATCCGAATGTCTGTGAGCTAACAAAGATTTCTTTCCAGTCCTTGATTGTAATAAAGAACTATAAAACGTGTCGTCAAAATTTAGACAAAAACATTCTCTTTACTTTTTCCAAATTGCCTTCAAAAGGATCAATATATTTCAATTGTGATAAAAAGAAGAAAAATGACAAAATAATTTCACTTTAAAATACGTTGTATTTTAAAGGAGAAACAAAATCAAAAGCTTTCTCAATATGTTGAATTAAGATTTAATTAGTGGAAAAAAAGGTAGGGTTTATTTAAGCTCAGGAAACAATAGCCTAATTCTCAAAAATGATGCATGTTTTATAAATTATCTTATTTAGTTTATTTTATTTTTGTAGTGTAAATAAATATCTCAAGGAACGAAATACAATGGTTGCTTAAATGAAAAAATTAGTAAAATAAAATTCGCTACTAAGAAATTAATTAATTTAGAAATGTATTATAAAAAATAAACTATTGCCAGTATCCTTTAAAATATAGGAATGCAAATAATCAGTGTGGATTATTTGATTAAATACGAGTGATATTGAATAAACAAAATTTCAGATTCCCAACATAATAAAAAAAAATTATTTGAACAACTACCTTGAACTCTACTAATTTGAAAAACTAACTTGTTAGTGCTCCATGAATCAGAATATTGCTCTATATAAATTAAAAAGAAAAATTCTAAATAAAATTCCTGAAAAATAAACTAAACTAAATCTTTACATTAATTTTGTAATGCAACCAATCAATTTTTATAACGTGATAAGGCAATAGAATTTAAAAAATGTAAATTCTTAATATGCTTTTAACAGAATATTGTTGTTTTTTTTGATTGTTAAAAAGTAACTATATGCTTAACTGTAACTTAGTAACTTTTTTAAAGTAACTTATCCAACTTTGTATAAGCGTTATAAATATTTCACAAGATAACATAATTCTATGAAGTAAGATTGATTTTTAAGTTTTTTCATTAATAATCTATTTTTCCTGTAACGTTAACCCTTTCTGTAATAAGCTTAAGTTCAAAATTCTCAATCTCTTTCTTCCAAGACGGACAAAGAATACTTGCCCTGAATCTACAACCTTTTAATACCAACTGCTGCAATCTGTTGATGATGGTTGCAAATTTTTGTTTATTATTGTCATCAGTAGATAGAAATTTTTTAATAAAGCCTAATTATCCGTCTCAATTGTTCCAGTAGTGTTGGTTCCAAAATAAACTTAAAAACGATTACTATTCCACAGAATTTAATCTGTCGTTACAAACGGAATATGTTCATTTTCCATTTTCTGGCTGTATAAGTCTACACAGAAATTTTGCTGAAATCCAATTAACTTACCAGTAATTTATAAGAAGCATGAAAAAGAGAATTTCTAAGCGCATGCTTGTGTTTAGAAATTGTGTCATTTCTTGTTTGACATAATAGAAATCCATTAAATAGGAGTTTATTATGTATCTTTACGGGCTTCATAGAGCCCACATGGAAACATTTCCAACTCAAAAGACATTATCATCTCTTGTCTGTTGTATTTCCTCTTTTTAGCCTACTTTTCCAAGAAAGTTTGAATTTTTTCACTTCATTCATCATCATAAAATCAATATTTCTGTGAGTTTATCCGAGGATAGCTTTTGAAATCGGTGAATAGATCTTCTTAATACTTGGCATGCATATTTAAGGAAATAAAAATATATAAATATTTCCACAAAAAAACGCTGGAAGTGTGAATTAGTGAATTTCTGTCGATGTCCATCAATGCGACGCGATTTCCAAATAGAGGGAGATTTTTTTTGTGTTTTTACGATTCGAGAAAGCAAAGAAAAAGTAAAATCGTCATTATTTTAAAGAATGTAGGCTTCAAGTTCTTTCAGAAAGTTTTTCGTAACAATAAATCTAATGGAGTTTTACTTTTCTTGCGTTGGATAATTCTCAGATAAGAAATATAGTAGATATTATGGTTTGAAACTTCTCCTGGTGTTATTACATTTAATCTACTGTATTACATTTAAATTTGCATTTTGTATTTTGATTGTCATCATTTTGTTTTCAAATATTTCTGATTCATTTTCAGGTACTTTCGTTAGCTATTCTGTTTGAAATACATAAGTCCATTCATTTGAAAGTTTGATTTGGCTTAAAATCCCCTTCAAAGTCTGATAAATTTGTTGCGTAATTTTTTAATGATTAATGTATTTCGTAAATCGAAAGTAAATTGGACTATAGATAGAAAATCGTAAATACAAGACAAAATAAATAGAAAAACAATAACGGAAATTGTATGAGAAGATTAGAAAGATATCCTAGGTTGTCATGGAATTTCACAAATGATTAGCCAGTTATTCAAATGACTATAATAGGAAAGCGACTCCTCTTGGTAGAGTCCAGATCGCATTATTAGTCCCACAGGGAATCGTTGAATGGTGACATCTATACGATAGATTCTGAGCTGCAATGTAAAGAGATATATTTTAATATCATTATTTTACTTTTAATATCTTATCCAGTCTAAAAACTTATATATAGTTTGTGAGTGTGAATTTTTTTTTATTTTTGATGTCATTACCCTTAACTAAAACCTTATAACTAAAATAATGAAGTTGCAACAGTACCTCTTTACAGGTCTTAAACAATAAACTTTGTAATTTATTACATTTAAATTTACATGAATAATGTGTTATAGTAAAATTGAAAAAAAAAAAATGATTTCTCGCTCTCATCGCATTTTTCTCCCCAAGTAAATCTAATAAAAAAATGAAAAAAGATGTTATTCATAATGGATCAGAATCGTTCGATCTGGATAGCAGTACTCAGATACCTGATCAAATGATTAGAGCAAAAATTGTTCCGATTTTTATTATATTTGATTGTTTTGTACTATGCCTTTTTATATTCTATGAGATGTCTCCTCCTTTTATTTCGAAAACTTGAATTTTGTTTTTTACTGAGAAAAA